>JARFJB010001798.1:385000-467500 GCA_036346205.1 Vesta saturnalis
TCTCTCTCTCTCTCTCTCTCCTCTCTCCTCTCCTCTCTCTCCCTCTCTCTCTCCCTCTCCCTCTCCCTCTCTCTCTCTCTCCCTCTCCTCTCTCTCTCTCTCTCTCTCTCTCTCCTCTCTCTCTCCTCTCTCTCTCCTCTCCTCTCTCCTCTCTCTCCCTCTCCTCTCCTCTCTCTCCCTCTCTCTCTCCTCTCTCCTCTCCCTCTCCCTCTCCCTCTCCTCTCTCCTCTCCTCTCCCTCTCCCTCTCCTCTCCCTCTCTCTCCTCTCCTCTCCCTCTCCCTCTCCTCTCCTCTCCCTCTCTCCTCTCCCTCTCCTCTCCCTCTCTCTCCCTCTCCTCTCCTCTCCCTCTCCTCTCTCTCCCTCTCCTCTCTCTCCTCTCCTCTCCTCTCTCTCTCCTCTCCCTCTCCCTCTCCCTCTCTCCTCTCCCTCTCCTCTCTCCCTCTCCCTCTCCCTCCCCTCTCCTCTCCCTCTCTCCTCTCCCTCTCCCTCTCCCTCTCCCCTCTCCTCTCCCTCTCCTCTCCTCCCTCTCCCTCTCCCTCTCCCTCTCCCTCTCCCTCTCCCTCCCTCTCCCTCTCCCTCTCCCTCTCCCTCTCCCTCTCCCTCTCCCTCTCCCTCTCCCTCTCCTCTCCCTCTCCTCTCTCCCCTCCCTCTCCCTCTCCCTCTCCTCTCCCTCTCCCTCTCCCTCTCCCTCTCCCTCCCTCTCCCTCTCCCTCTCCCTCTCCCTCTCCCTCTCCCTCTCCCTCTCCCTCTCCCCCTCCTCTCCTCTCCCTCTCCTCTCTCCCCTCTCCCTCTCCTCTCCCTCTCCCTCCCTCTCCCTCTCCCTCTCCCTCTCCTCTCCCTCCCTCTCCCTCTCCCTCTCCTCTCCCTCTCCCTCTCCCTCTCCCTCTCCCTCTCCCTCCCTCTCCCTCCTTCCCTCTCCCTCCCCTCCCTCCCCCCCCTCCCTCTCCCCCCCTCTCCCCCCCTCTCCCTTCTCCCTTTTTTTTTTTTCTTTCTTTCTTTTCTTCCCCCTTTTTTTTTTTTTTTTTTTTTTCCCTTTTTTTCTTTTTTTTTTTTTTTTTTTTTTCCTTTTTTTTCCCCTTTTTCCCTTTTTTTTTTTTTTTCTTTTTCCCCCTTTTTCCCCCCTCTTTTCCTTCTTTTTTTTTTTTTTTTTTTTTTTCCTTTCTTTTCCCCTTTTTTTCCCCCTTTCCCTCCCCTTTTTTTCTTTCCCCTTTTTTTTTTTTTTTTTTTTTTTTTCCCCCCCTTTTTTTTTTCTCTTTTTTTTCCCCCTTTTCCCCTTTCTTCCCCCCCCTTTTTAAAGTTTTTTTTTTTAAATAGGCTTAAAAAAATTTAAATTTTTTTAAAAATAAAATTGAAAAATCAATTTTTAAAAATTTTTTTCCTTTTAAATAGGAAAAAAATTTAAAAAAAATAAAGGCCCCTTTGGTAAAAATTTTTTCGGGTTTTTATTAGAAAAAAACCTTTTTCATAAAGGGCCCCGGTTTAAATTCCTAATCATGATTTAATGTTTTACTTTAATTTTAAAATTCTTTTAAATTTTAGTGATAAAAAACCCTTTTTCAAAAGAAAATTTTTTAGAAATTTGTCTGTGGATTTTTGTTTTTGTTAAAGACAAATTAGCTAAAATTACAATTCCAACCAAATAAGAAATAAAATATAATGGTCCAATTTTTTTTACATGACTGAGTTTTCAAGAATAATTTAAATAAACCTGTGGTTTCAGTATTAAAACGTAAGTGTTTAAAAGTCAAATATTTAGGCATTTTAAAATATGCCCGAATACTGTTCGCTTGAAATGAAATTTTTAACATCCGAAATCCTTTTCAATTGGATTTTATGGCTGTTATTAAAACTCCTTAACGTCCTAAAAGGGCGGTTCAATTCAACCATATGGAATTGCGTTGGAAATGTGTTATGGAAAACAAGGCATAGCCGAAAGGAATTAAACGGATAATTCTGGTGGGGCGGGGTTTTATAACTCAAAGGGATCTTAACACCAAAACGAAAAAGGGTTAAAATTCAAGGCGTAAGAAAATTATAGGGAAAAGCATAATTGTACATTATTAAGGTTATTCAGACTTTTTAAATTTTTAAAAATAAAACCTACCTTTAAAACTCCCAAAATTATTTAGGCTATAAAGTGACCCTATGTTTTAACAAAGCTAAACTTATGAAAATTTATAGTTAAAATTCTAAACGTGTACGGGATTAGTCCTTTCAAAAAACGCTCCATAACAAATCCAAAGCCTTCGTTTCAAATCAGGCAATTGGGTCCCAATGGATGTGTAAAAAAATAAAAATGGCATACTCGAAAACAATATGGCAGCCAATACCCAATGTTGGTCCGTTTTACTTTATAAACATTCGGTACAAAACTTATTTCCTTAAATTCAACCAGATCAAATGAAAAACCAAATTATTACTTAAGGCTGTTAAATAAAATTCTAAAAATCTATTTAAATTAAAATCTACTTTCTAAAAACAAAAATAATAACAAATCAACCCAAAAATCAAGTTGTAAATTTTAAAAATTATAATCGAATTTGTCAAAAGATTAAGGTTACAAATGTGGACCTAAAAAAAATAACTTCAATAAATAACAAATTGTTAATTTAAAACCACAATTGGTTTCTAAAATTTCTAATAAAAATTAAATTGGCGCAACTCAAAAACCCAAAATCACCAAATTTTTTAAACGACTAATAATAATTTCTTAACCTAAATTTAAAGGTAATTTAATTTTACTAAAAACAAAATAAAATAAATAAACATCTCTCAATAATACCTTTTAGTCGATTTATTAAAGTTACTTAAAATCTCAAAAAAAGGCAATTCATTCGTTAAAAAAAAAAAATTTTTAAAAAACCCAAACATATAAATTTGAAAAAATGTGTTATCCACGTCAAAAAATAAAACATTTTTCTTTTAAACATCAATACCTTTAATTTAATTGAAAAATAACATTACACCAATTTTAACGAAAATTTTAAAAAAAACTATTAATAATTCTTCACTTTACAAAATATAAAACTTTTATTTCTTAAACTTATTAAACTCATTAACACAAATTTTTCACATACCAGTATTCTCAAACCATAAATCAATCTTTAAAATAATCCCCAAAAACATATTATCCAAAAAATGGTTCCATGCATGAAACAACCACATTCTTTTCAAATTAATCCGAAACGGTATCATAAATTATTTTACCAGAATACAACCTTCCCCTTGAAATCTACCCCAACGAAATTTTACCATTACTACTAAAATTACTCCCCAACACTTTCCAACCCCCACCGCATAAGGGAGTCTCACACTGCCCTTTAACCCAAACGCCTTAACATCCTCAAATTCCACATTGGATTTTACGGACTTAAATTTTAAGTCACCAATCATCAAAAGGGCTGCTTATATTTTGAATGCGCGCCAAAGACGACTAAACTCAAAATCCGACGGGAAAATTGCATCACCAAAAAAAACAGATCACAACATGCAGATTTTTAAATGTAATTGATGTCCAGTAAGTTGATGATTCCATTGGGACGCTAGCCCTTAACGCCTCGTATCTAAAATCGAAACTCTTTGTTTAAGACCAAAAATTTTATCGAAAAACTTTCGCCAATCTATCTCCTAAAACCTTTAAAAACCGCGATATATGCTTTTCTACACTCTATTTGGATACAAAGTAACAATTTTAATGTGAGCGGTAATTTTCCAATGACGCATTGACGATATTTAACGATATCTACAAAATCACGAGAAACTTTTATTTACAACGGAACTACGTAATTCCCAGCCAAATTGGTATCTATCGATACTAATACGTAAAACAGACCTTAATTTAGACACCAATCTAACGATAACCAAACCAAAAACTTTATTTTTCAAAATAGGGATTCTAAAGGCGGTTATCATTTGTAAGAATTTCGAATACTTTCCAAATACGTAAAAGAATAAAACGTTGCAATCTTAAAGCTTCCAAGAATTTATGCGTCATCAAGTTCAGTTTCATTAGCTTATACTACATTTCAAAAGTCGGGTATTAATGAATAACTTATAATTACGAAACTAACGGCCAAAAATAGATAAAACCACGATCACGTGAGAAATGGTCCCGTCAACAATGTAAAACGTTTGTTCAGTACGGAATTTATAGAATTGTTAAACAGTCGTAGTATTTAAATAAAAATTTTGAGCTTGGCAAAGATTTTGACTCATGTATTAAATGAGAATATCACTGCCATTTTCTATGTTTTCTCAAGAGTATTTTTGACATTTTAATTCTGTTATGTATTTCAGCAGAAACCAATGACAGTAACGGATTGGCTTTAATTCAATTGGATCTAACCGGGCATCCATAGGTTTAAATTCAAAACAGTACACTATGTGATACTCTTTGTAAGATATTAGAGAAACATACATTCAGAAGAATAAAATTTCTAATTAATTCATTTTACGCAAAAAGCGCTGTCTGCATGAAAAGTTGCGAAATGCTTTTCAGAATAAATAATGGAAGTGTTCCATTTTCAACAATGCAATAAAGTGGGATCCCTATCTCGTCGCAATTTGAGTTCTGGCAACATTCTCTTATAAAGCTATATAAATAATTAAAACAGCTACATTTTAAAGTGACTTGAAATTATTCATTATTAAAGAGATTTCGCAAAAACTAGTAGTGTACAGTTTACTAGACCATTTAAATAACATAACCTTTTGTAAAAGGTTTACCTGTTTTGGTCAAAGTATAATGGCATATCCATTTCCATCTTATGTTAGATTTCTTAGAAGATAAGAAAAAGTACTGGTTTACTGACAATTTATCGAAATAAATGATGGGAAAGCAATTTAACGAAAAACCAATTGACCTAAAAATCAGTTTATCGCGTGACAATTGAAAAAGTGGAAAATTTATGGAAGCATAGGTATAGTTTAAAAGACAAAAAAAACTTATTCCTTCAACTACATTAAATATAAACTTATTTAAAAACAACGCCATCATTTTACTTATAAATTTTGACTTAATCATACACGCTAATAGATTTGTGATTCCTAACTATAGAAAAGTGCATGACTAACGATATCAAATAATGATAATATATCATAACTCTACAAAATGAATCAAAGTTGTAACTGTACGAACATACCCAATTAATTTATATAATTATATCTTAAATTTAATTAAACAACATCACACCAATTAAAATATAATTGTTGTATATTACTAGATATATCACAAACTAACTGTCAAAACAAGTCTGCAATGTAGATAGTAATGATTAATTACATAAAGATAATCTTAATTCCACAACTGTTATAACCTTTGTAATGCAGGTACGTTTGTTGTAGAAATTTGTGTCTTAACAACAACGTAGTACTAATTAATTTACTTAATTAGTTTTACTTATTGCCTGATTACAGAATCAGATCTCAATAAAGTCAGTAGCGAAAGGTAGCACCAGGGAAAGTACGAATATACCCAAATGCCTACAGACGTCCGTTCGTTGATAAAAATTAAAAACTAAAAATAATATATATATATATATATATATATATATATATATATATATATATATATATATATATATATATATATATATATATATATATATATAATTAACATGACACCTTCAAAATAACTCTGGATTAACATGTACCTATTACATTTATACTATGATTTATTTAGTATGGAAATATCTTATATCTCCTATTTCACATTTTCTTTATATCCCTAATAGTGTGTATCATATGTACACTTAGCACCGTAAACTTAGAATGCTGCACTGAAGGTTATTTAGGATAAAACACCATTTACAGAAAAACAAGTCAGACCTACGGTCTCAGACTTTCCTTTCTCAGATAATTTTCTAATAGCGTATAATATTTACACAAATAAAATCATTGAGCTCTTCTGACGTACCGTTTTACATCTTCCATTCTAAAATACTTCTCCAAGAGCATGCACTACATGTATACCAAGCACCGCCAGCTTAGAATTCATTTAGGGCATTATGGAAAGAAATTATTGCACACTTCTTAACTGCCGCTTCACCTTTTCTTGCCTAAGGAAATCTTCTGATAGTATACACAACAAAAACACCAAGCGCCGTCAACCTAGAATACCTTCCTAGGGTTAATTTAGGGTCAACGCCTAATACAAAAATAATTGTAGTCCTCCGAAGTACTGTTCCACATTTTTGGTTGTAAAGTGTTTCTGTAATATCATATACTACATGTACACTAAGCTCCGCTCGCGTACAAAGCAGTAACCACAAACAGCACAAAGCACAAAACAAAGCACAAAGCACAAGCACAAAGCACAAAGCACAACGCACAAAGCACAATGCAAAGCACAAAGCACAAACAAGCACAAGCACAAAAGCACAAAGCACAAGACAAAGCACAAAGACAAAAAAACACAATAAACAGAGCAACACAAGCACAACACACAAGCACAAGCTCAGAAGAGCACAAGCACAAGCACAAAGCACAAAGCAAAAGCAAAGCACAAACACAAACACAAAGCACAAAGCACAAAGCACAAAGCCAAAGCACAACAAAAACCAAAACACAAAGCACAAAGCACAAGGCACAAGGCACAAGGCACAAAGGACAAGGCACAAGGCCAGGGCACCACTGAGCACAGAGCACAGAGCAAAAAGCACAGAGCACAGAACAGAGCAAAAGCCAAACACAAAGCTCAAAGCTCAAAGCTCAAGGACAAAGCACAAAGGACAAAGACAAAAAGACAAATCACAAGCACAAAGCACAAAGCACAAAGCACAAAGCCCAAACAAATACAAAGACAAAGCCAAAGCACAAAGCACAAACCACAAGGCACAAACAAAAAATATATAATGCCATTACATGACACCTTCAAAATAACTCTGGATTAAATGTACCTATTACATTTATACTATGATTTATTTAGTATGGAAATATCTTTACCTATTTCACATTTTCTTTATATCCCTAATATGTATCATATGTACACTTAGCACCGTAAACTTAGAATGCTGCACTGAAGGTTATTTAGGATAAAACACCATTTACAGAAAAACAATTCAGACCTACGGTCTCAGACTTTCCTTTCTCAGATAATTTTCTAATAGCGTATAATATTTACACAAATAAAATCATTGAGCTCTTCTGACGTACCGTTTCACATCTTCCATTCTAAAATACTTCTCCAAGAGCATGCACTACATGTATACCAAGCACCGCCAACTTAGAATTCATTTAGGGCAAATCACCCCTTATGGAAAGAAATTATTGCACACTTCTTAACTGCCGCTTCACCTTTTCTTGCCTATGGAAATCTTCTGATAGCATACACAACAAAAACACCAAGCGCCGTCAACCTAGAATACCTTCCTAGGGTTAATTTAGGGTCAACGCCTAATACAAAAATAATTGTAGTCCTCCGAAGTACTGTTCCACATTTTTGGTTGTAAAGTGTTTCTGTAATATCATATACTACATGTACACTAAGCTCCGCTTGCGTACAAAGCAGTAACCGCAAAGCAAACAGCACAAAGCACAAAGCACAAAGCACAAAGCACAACGCACAAAGCACAAACGCACAAGCACAATGCACAAAGCACAAAGCACAACGCACACAGCACAAAGCACAATGCACAAAGCACAAAGCACAATGCACAAAGAACAAAGCACAAAGCACAAAACACAAGGTACAGAGCACAGAGCACAGAGCACAGAGCACAGAGCACAGAGCACAGAGCACAGAGCACAGAGCACAGAGCACAGAGCACAGAGCACAAAGCACAAAGCACAAAGCACAAAGCACAAAGCACAAAGCACAAAGCACAAAGCACAAAGCACAATGCACAACGCACAAAACACAAAGCACAAAGCACAAGCACAAGGCACAAGGCACAAGGCACAAGGCACAGGGCACAGGGCACTGAGCACAGAGCACAGAGCACAGAGCACATAGCACAGAGCACAGAGCACAGAGCACAAAGCACAAAGCACAAAGCTCAAAGCTCAAAGGACAAAGCACAAAGGACAAAGCACAAAGGACAAAGCACAAATCACAAAGCACAAAGCACAAAGCACAAAGCACAAAGCACAAAGTACAAAGTACAAAGCACAAAGCGCAAAGCACAAAGCACAAACCACAAGGCACAAACAAAAAATATATAATGCCATTACACATGACACCTTCAAAATAACTCTGGATTAACATGTACCTATTACATTTATACTATGATTTATTTAGTATGGAAATATCTTATATCTCCTATTTCACATTTTCTTTATATCCCTAATAGTGTATATACCTTAGCACATAAACTTAGAATGCTGCACTGAAGGTTATTTAGGGTAAAACACCATTACAGAAAATACAAGGCAGACCTACGGTCTCAGACTTTCCTTTCTCAGATAATTTTCTAATAGCGTATAATATTTAAAAAAATCATTGAGCTCTTCTGACGTACCGTTTCACATCTTCCATTCTAAAATACTTCTACAGAGCATGCACTACATGTAACCAAGCACCGCAACTTAGAATTCATTTAGGAAATCACCCTATGGAAAGAAATTATTGTATCCTTAACTCGTTCACCTTTTCTTGCCTAAAGGAAACCTTCTGATAGCATACACAACAAAACACCAAGCACCATCAATTTAGAATACCTTCCTAGGGTTAATTTAGGGTCAACGCCTAATACAAAAATAATTGTAGTCCTCCGAAGTACTGTTCCACATTTTTGGTTGTAAAGTGTTTCTGTAATATCATATACTACATGTACACTACAATGCGCACAAACCAGTAACCGCAAAGCAAACAGCACAAAACACAAAGCACAAAGCACAAAGCAGAAAGCGCAAAGCACAAAGCACAAAGCACAAAGCACAATGCACAAAGCACAAAGCACAAAGCACAAGGCACAAGGCACAGAGCACAGAGCACACACAGGCACAGGCACAGAGCACAAGCACAAGCACAGAGCACAAAGCACAAAGCACAAGCACAATGCACAAAGCACAAGGCACAAGACAAGCACAAGCACAGAGCACAAGCACAAGGCACAAGCACAGCACAGAGCACAAGGCACAAGGCACAAGGCACAACGCACAAAGCACAAAGCACAAAGCACAAGCACAGCACAGCACAAAGCACAAAGCACGAAGTACAAAGCACAAAGGACAAAGCACAAAGGACAAAGCACAAAGCACAAAGCACAAAGTACAAAGCACAAAGCGCAAAGCGCAAAGCACAAAGCACAAACCACAAGGCACAAACCACATCGCGCAAAGCACAAAGCACAAATGTGTACCTCTCCATAACAAAAGTAATTCCCACAAATTTCGCTGCAATAAAATCTTGTTTCAAACTTTCTTCTGTATTGATAACCCTTACTGCTCAACCTCTCAAAAAATGTGATAACCCCCAATTTAAGCAATAGACGTACAAATTGGGACACCTTTATGTCCCTTGTGACTGACGAAGTACCTTTAAATATTCCACTCAAGTCTCCAGAAAGCAAACGGTTGCTTAACATGGCAATACTTGAAGTTAAAGAACTACGCAATAAAAATAAAAATTACTGCATTGAGACATTCTTAAAAAATCTAACACCCACAGCAGCCACAGGAAAACAACGGAAAAACTGAATCAAGTTAAAAAATATTCTCCTCCCATACATAACCCTCAGGGCAATTGGTCAAGAATACCTAGCAACAGTTTTCTAACCTCACCTCCCAGAAAACGATCCTCAAGAAGAAGATATTCTTACCCAAGCATTGTTCCTGCCGTATCAACTTGAACGGCCTGAGAAAAGATTTCAAACCAGTGATGTTCGCAAAGAAATTAATACCCTCAACCCTAAAAAGACTCCGCGCTACGATCTAATTAACGGAAAAGTTCTCAAAGAATTACCTGATACTGGTATACGATATCTAACTCAGTTATTCAACGCAGCCTTACAAACATTTTTACATTCCATCCCTATGAAAAGTGGCTCAGATAATACTCATCATAAAACCAGGTAAACCCCACAACGAAAAGTTTTTGAAAAACTCTTACAACAAAAACTAATTCCAATCATTGGCGACAAGAAATTAATACCAGCTCACCAATTTGGCTTCCGGAGAAATCATTCCACAACAGAACAAATTCATCGGGTAGTGTAAGAAATCAATTAAGCCTTTGAGAACAAACATTAATGCTCCGCAACATTCTTAGACGTCTCTCAAGTTTTTGATAGAGCATACGGTACCCCTGCATACATTACGAAGACTTACCTCAGTGCAGTGTTCTCGGACCACTGCCTTATCTCTTATATACTGCAAACATACCTATGCTATTAGAAATTACAACAGCTACATTCGCGGATGACAGCGCAGTTTTGGCCACGGATAGTGACCCACTTTACAAAAACTACAAGGCTACCTAGCTGCTATCGAAAAACGGTTATCAGATTGGAGAATTAAAGCAAACGAGTCCAAGTCCATCCACGTAACCTTTATCCTCCGCAGAGGGACCTGCCCTCTGGTACAGATGAAGAACAGCCCTCTAACCCAGAAAGAAGAAGTCATGTACCTTGGACTATACCTCGACAGAAGAGTCACGTGGCGTAAACACATCTTTACAAAACGCAAACAACTGGGGCTAACTCTATACAAGATATACTGGATGCTGAGCCGTAAATCTGAGCTCTCAACAAACAACAAACTTCTGATATATAAAGCAATACTTAAACCTGTAAGGAGTTATGGTGTCCAGATCTGGGGCACATCTGTCAACACCAATATTGAAATTCTTGAACGTTTTCGATCAAAAGTTTTACGTATAATAGTGCACGCGCCCTGGTTAGTGCCGAAAGCGGCTATCCGTAATGATTTCCAAATCTCGACAGTGAAAGAAGACATCAATTTCTATAGTGATAAATACAATGACCGCCTCAGAGAACATCCACACTCTAGCTACCGACCTCACATTTCCTCCAAGTCAGAATAGGAGACTCCAAAAATACGTTCCCAACCATTTGCCGACGAGATTCTATATCTAATTTAATATACAAGACTTGCCTTAGTTTTAATTTAGATTAAGTATTAGTCTGTAAGTATTTTCTTGTTCCCAAAAGCCATTATAGACTACTGTCTACTGTTACAGGAGCATACTACTCAGTATACTTATACATGTCGATATCTATTTAGTTCAAACATTTTACTAAATGTACAAGTACAGATTGTAAATAAACTAGGTTATTATAAAAAAAATAGTTTCTTTAGTAAACTTGATGGCTTGCAAGATATTCACGCAATGTGCTTTTTCGCCTTCTATAAAGTACCATTGTTTGTGAATACATTTTAACCAGAATTTGATAAAATCGAGATATTTTAGAAATAACTTCAGATACAAGATGTTGTGCAAATCAGTTACGTATTTTTCAAGTTATCGTGGCTCAAACGCACCCGCACCCACACACCGCGTATCCGCACACACAAATTTGGCGGAAAAGTAACCCAAATCCATATTTATTGAAGAACCCACCGTCAAATGAGGAAACCGGAAGTCCAGTAAGAGATCCAGCGGCAGAGCAAATAGATGAACGCGATGAGCAAGATCGAGGAACAGAAGAACAGGAGGGGGTTGAAGGATTGATTGAGCAAATTGAAGAAAGGGTTTCTGGAAAGCCAGGATTAGTGAACTATTTTGTTTGTGGACTGAAAATCAAAAACGAGGTGCCGTTTTTGCAACAAAATTACCCGAGACAATTTACGCAGAGGGAAATAGTAGAGAAAGAAAGGAATAGAGTATTAGTAGATAAAGTAATGGAAAGGTCACAACTGCCGTATCTAAATCCAATTGTCACTGTACCGTTTGAATGGAAAAAAATGTATTTTTTGGTTGAAACTCGCTAGGTGGTTTCTATGTTTGTGTTCGAATGAATGTTATTAATTCAAAAACAAAGAGGGGGTACTGTAACGGGAACTTTAAAAAATCAGAATTTCGCGCTAAATTATACGAGATTAGATATTTATATATATTTTTTTTTGATAAAGAAACGGTTATGGTTTATTTGTATTTAAATGTAGTTGGTATTGAGATGAAAAGCTTGAGTTCATTTCAATAAGTTATCTATATATTCAATTTAAAAATATTTAAATACGCGGCAATTGCAAGTGCATTGATGTGTTGAAAGAGATGAGACGCTGCCATAAATAATGGTGTGCAGTTCTTAATATAGTCACGTTAAGAAAGCGATCAAGAAGAGTCGCATTAAATAAGCGATCAGAGTTAATATAGTTGTCGGTCGATTGATTCCGCAGCGTAAGTGGCATTGTGTAGTCACGCGGCCCTATAAAGTATGAAAATTACAAATAAGAATTAATTAGCGGTATAGTAGGGAAGAAGCAGAAAATTGCCTTTCTTATTAAAATAATAAAAATAGCAAATATTGTCAATTTGGCGATAATAAAAAGATTGGGTAATAGTTTACAATAGCGTTTTAAGTGCATGCTGAAAGTGTTCCAAGTTGATGGTTTGATAGAGAGTGATAAATGTACAATAAGACAATCGACCCAATTAATAGATCGATATATAAAGTATAATAAGTAAAAAAATTAATAATGAAAGCATGGTCTTCCGTGGCTCGCTTGCAGTTTGTTGCGCACGCCGTATGTAATTAAAACTCAACAATTAAGTAATAACTGTATAATGTAAATATATCGAACAATAATTTACAAAAATCAGTAAATTGTGGGGAAGAAGATTAGAAGCGTATTCAGCTATAACAAAGGTATAAGGAAAGATAAGGACAACTAAGGAGAACGGTTCCAGAATGCCGGCGAAGTGACATCATCGGAAGATCAGTCTCTAACATATTTGAGGCCCCTTTAGCGGTCAAAGGAACGTAAGCATTACGTCATGAATTTTTCAACAAAAATAAGTAAGAACCATTTTTGATTGTGTTAATAAATAAAACGGTTTTGTGTTTGAATTTCTCGAAACTTTGCATTTGACTATCATAATTAAACGAAAAACAATCGTATAAGTCTGATAAAGATTTTATATGTTAGTTTTAAGAATATTGTTTTACATTATAGGGTTGAGTTTTGTATATATTTGTAAACAACATATTGATGCATTTTCGTTCAGATTTGGAGTTTAGTTAAATGAGGACAACGTGTGATTTACCCTTATTGCTACGGATTGTTAATATTAAAAGCTTATATAAATATCGAATATATAAATACAGAAAGAGGTCAACACAATAGGAATCCAGATAAACAAATAAATCGAAATGAGCATAACTTTGGTTAATGATAACAGTGAACACTTCTTTATTTTAATTTTAAGCTATCCGTCGCAACCGATTAAGAAAGGAATTCGTAAACGTAAATCTTAAACTTCATTTACGCAAACCGAAATTAATTAGCAAGCGAAGTAAAATTTAACTAGTAAAGGATACCTTTATAAATTGAATCCATCCAGTTTTAATAAAACGTACAGTCCGCGCGGCCAAAGAATGCCTCGTGTCGCGCATGGATGTTCGTGCATTCGGCCGCACTCGTTAACGCATTAGCGACTGAAAGCATTACCAGTGGCGTCGGTGTTGGGTTTTCAATTATCGTCACCAAACCACAAGAAATTTTAAAATATTTTATTTATTTGAATTACATATGAACAGTAATAGTTTAAACATTTATAAAATAAAAAAATAACCATGTTGACAAGTAATAAATTTTATATTTGAATTACAAATGAACACAACAGTTTAATCGTTTATGAAAATCAAAAAAGTATAAGTTCGATTTTTAATTATAGATTTTAAGAGTATTATTCAGGATTTAAAAAAATTATGATATTTCTTAGATAATCAATTTTTATATTTCCATACACTTTGGGGAAAAGTTACTCAAACGGCGATAATTACCTACTATAATAATATTAAATACTACTAACAAATAAGTCACACAATCATTCATCACTAGACCAGCCACTTTCAGTTTCTGAATCGTCCTCCAAATTTATCACTAGTTTTTCGACTTGGACGTCAATCAGTATTTCGTTCTCTAAATATTTTTTTTCCTGGTCGATTACCTTCTTACAGCACTTTTGCTAGTTTTCTTGAGTAACAGCCGCTAATTCTTCTTCCAACAATCTTCTAACGTGGTTGAAGTTAAAGGTGGTATTTCTCTTTGCAACATTATTTTTCACTTGAGCACAAATCAACTAAATCGGGTTTAAGTCCGGGTGATAGGGAGCTAGTCGCAGCACCGTATGTCCTTCATTACTTAATATACAATCAAACTTGTACGTTATGTGTTCCTTTTTGTGTAGCTTAATTATTTCATAAAGTTGTGGTCTGCACATCAAAGGAGTGAACGGTATCTTTTTCTCTATTAACCACTTCACCATATCTGCCTTTTTCGAATTACTTGTTGGAGCACGATCCACCTGAACATTATGGTACGGCGCATTATCAATAACCAAAACCTATTGTGGAGGCAAGTTTGGTAAAAGTTTCTCACATAACCATTTTTCGTAGTTGCTACCATTCATCTCGTCGTGATAGTCTCCGCTGCTAGTTCCTGATTTAAATATCAGACTACAACCTGGTAAAAAACCCATTTCACCTCCTGCATGTACCACAATCATTCTTGGTCCTTTGGAAATTGCAGACAGCAGTCCGTTAGTTGTGCCATCACTCCACGACGTTGATTGTGTGTGTCCACTATGAACATATGTTTCGTCCATGTAGATAATTGGACGATTTAATTCTCGGTAGAATTGAATTTTTTGTAAGTAAGTAATTCTTAGAACCCTTATATCGTTCTTCTCTATTAAAAGATTTCTATTATTCTCAGTTCGATGCCATTGGAATCCCAGGTCTTTTAATATAACACGTAAAGATGTAGCACCACCGTGCCAACCTAAGTCATTGTGGAGTTTCTCGCGTAGAGCAGGAATTGTCACCCGTGCACCCTCGGTCTTGTGAAAATTATATACTATATTGCGAAAAAGGCTCTTTTCGAAATCTTCCAAGTCGGTCACAGGAGACGGACGTGGGCGTTTCTTGCCTGGAGTTGAAAATCTTGGTTTTCCCTCTTCTGTTGGACCTTCACCCTCTTTAATAATATTTGCCACTGATCGAACAGCACTTTTGTTGCTTCAGACACGGTTTCTCTTAATTGCTTCAAGGTATATGTGGGGTGTAAGTTTTTCAAATAACTGTACACATTATATATCACCTCACGCGTTTGACCACATATTACTTGGCCCCTTTTTCCCAATGTAGAACTCATATTTCTACACTCGCTTTTAAATCACAGTTGAAAGTGAACTAACTAATAAAAACATTTTTTAATATTTGCTAATCTGTTGTTAATGATACTAAGGAATGTCAACTATTAGGATTTCTTTAATGACAATTTAAGCAAATGCCATTAGCATTACATGCACCGCAAAACTACTTATTTATTTTACTATGTATTGTGAAAGTATTTGTTGTTTATAAATATTTGTCTAATAAATTTGAGTATTGTGAGCTTTAAAATTCACATAGAACACAAAATGGTTCACTGTCGTTTTGTTGCAATAATTGTAATAAAGTTAAATTAACAAGTACGTATGTAAATTAATAACAGAAATGAATAATTAATTAGTGTAATACATGATAATAAACGGAACGCGCTTTTGGTGGTGACGCCACTGACATGCCGCGCTTAAGAGACTTTCGCCGCTCGGACTGTAATAAAAAGTAATCATTTCAGTTTCACAATGGCAATATTAAATTTTATTCAATAATGTTGAAATTATAAAAAATATAAAAGAACTCAAGTCTTATTCTTTGGAACGGGTTAAACAAACAAAAGTAATATCCAAGAGTATTACGCCCGTTGCAGATTTAAGTTAAAAATTTGTGCTTAACTTTTTTAATGAGCGTGTCCAACAATGTAATAAAGTTTCTAAACTGACAATCAAATGTCATTCTAATAATACAATTAGTTCAATTTATTTTGAATAATTATGTATGTTGCTAAAGAAAAGACAGGAAATAGTTTGGAATTGGCTGATGCATCGATTTATATTCACACAATAAGAGTTCCTTAAATTTATCGAGAATATGCAAAAGTTGCCTTTAGTTAAAATTATACTAATCGCTTTTTAATTAGCTTATGTTAAATAATAACCATTAATTTTATCTAATCTACCAGAAAATAAATCAGCTTTTATTAGATCAGCGATAAAACTAATTAAGAAGTTTTATAATCTTAATAGAAAATATTCTTTCTTTTTTATAATAATGTCTAACACAGCATAAAAGAACATTATCATTTATAAACCGATTAATATGCACACACTGTAACATAAGCTTTATGTATATAGTTATAGCAAGACTTAAAAGCTCCTCCCGAGGTATCGATCCAAATTGCAAGAAGTTGGCACAAATAAACCAGAAGACAAACGACCCTTTACAAATATCTAAAAGTTGTAACCGCGCCACTAGCTATTGTCTTAACTACCATGAATCCTTTTCTTCAATCTTTGATACTGTGTAAATACTAACCGTTTGTTTTACAGTTCTTTTTTACAGTTAACTAAACATAGAATTAATAACAAATTATTTTAAAATTAATAATAATTGCGTGTTTTTCTCAAGCGAAATAAAGAAATTATTGATTTTGTAGCTAATTGCTTACCACAACAATTTACAAATAACTAACTACCTTCTACTCCGAGAGTTTTTGAGCGTTTTGTTACCTTTTTGATTGCTTTTTTTTGCTTCGTTAAAACTTAATCAATCATCTCTATTACATTTAAACACCTTTTGCCGATTTCATATCTACAACCTTCAGTTACCTAAATTATAACCCATTTTCATTTATTACAGGAATTTCAGTATCTTGATATTTACTTTTCGGTGCTGATCATTTACATACGTTATCAAAAGCTTTTACGTAAACTGCCAAATCTGATTCTGTAGTTAAGGGAACAATCTGGTATTATTAAATTCGCTGTGCTTTACATATTTATAATTATAGTCAATATTGCATTACGATAAAAAAATTGTTTAATATGATAAATGAAAAATGACTAGCGCAAATGCGTTTTGGATTAAGAAAAATTACAAGATCTAATCAAATTGTTCGTATAATTATTTTTTATTTGAAAAATTGTTTTCATTCGTCAACATTTATGTTACCTTCTTAATTATCTTTCCTTATAATTAACACACGCACGTATCTCAAACAGCCGAAACACTTTCTGATATAGCAAACAGTTTGCTCAGCAATTTTTATTTCACGATCTTAATCTTTGCTCAAATTTCTGGAAATAATTATACGTACAAGCTTGCATCCAAAAATTAATGAAAATACTCGGCGTCGACTGCTAGCCATTTATACAGTAGTCCAAAATGACAATTTTAAATATTCACTCCTCGTCATCTATATAGTGTTAAACAATAGTGCATGCATACATACATAGCCATCACGTCATCCCTTAATTCCCTTATGTTTTTTTCTTAATCCCGGTTTGTAATGTGTTCAACTTCCAGCTTCGAGGTTTGCCACGCCCAGGACTGCCTCAAACTGGTATAAGTATTTCTGCTTCGACAATTCGTTCATTCTTTCAATGTAACCAAACCAATGAATCATACTTCTTTCATACAGATCGACCACCGTCTTTTCCACGCTCATTCATTATCCACTCTATTTACTCTCGTTTTAATGCAAAAATCTCATTCCCTCAGCATTTACTTTAGTTTTGTGTTTTTCTTACAAACCAAGTCTTACTTCCTATACAGTACTGATGGACCAAACACGCCATACTGTATTGCTCATTTCACAGCTACGCTCATACTCTCATATTTAGCGAGATCCACAAAAATGTGGGAAGCGTTTATGTTCTGAATTTTCCATCCGTCTGTCTGTCTGTCGGCGTGTTTTCTATGTATCTCACACTTTGGTTAATTAAATTTACTAAATTTGCTCTTTTAGGCTGTCTTCAAAGCGAGCGTTATTTATGTAAATTTTCATTGCCACCAGCGCTGTAGATTATTAGTACAACCCACGTATCTGTCTGTCAGTGTCATAATACATAACCTTTGCTTGATGGATATTTCAAGCTCAAATTTTTGAGTATACGGGTGATACTAAAATTCGATTAAAAGGCAGATTTTTTATGTCCATCCGGATGGATCACGCTGGTCCCACCCACAGGTGGGCTTTGATCACCTTTTACCTTCCAACCTACATACCTATATATATATATATATATATATATATATATATATATATATATATATATAAATATATATATATATATATATATATATATTATATATATATATATATATACAGGGTGGCCACCACCAACGGGACGGTCTTTTGTATCTAGGAAATACGTTTTTCCAATTTATTTTTCAGGGGGTTATGTATATCAGTAGTGGCACATTTTAAAATTATTTTCGTACATACTGGTGTTCCAGAAAAGCGTGGCTTATCAAACTTATGTTTTTTAATGGAACACCCGTATTTTCATTCAATTTTGGATAGCACTGTAAAAATAAGGTGCACTTTAATAAATGATCCCTGTAGGTAAATATTACAGTTTTCGAGATATTTTGAATTTTATGAAAATAATAGGTTTTCGAAAAATCATACTGACCGAATCAATTAAATTAGAATGACAAAATTCTAGTTGTAAATATTAAAGTTGTTACCCTTTGAATCGCTATAGCAAATGATTCTTAATTCCATACAGGGTGTTTAAAATTTTCAGTTAATAAAATAATTGCATTCAAATCACATTATATTGGTAATTTTAAATGTACACCCTGTATTTTATTAATCTACATTATTCAAAAACATTCTCTATCATTTGGTATGTTTCCTATACCTAAATATTACAGTTTTTTGTTATTCAACATTTTCTTAAATTTAATGTTTTTATTCATGAGATAAAAGAAATATTCGAATAATTATTATCATTTTATTCTTAACACTCAAGTAAATTAAAAGTTATTAACTAAAACCAAAACCGGCAAAATATATTTTTTAATGAGAGAAATAATAATTATAATAACAAAACGAACAAGACACTAGGAAATAATTAATTTTACTCTAACATATGCTCACAGTAACTTCCATCTACCTGAATACAACAATTAATTCTATTTTCAAAAGATCTTATTTTATTTAACATTTCCGGCGTTATAGTATTGAATGCATTAGAAATTCTTATTATCATATCCTCGGGAGTAGTGGGGACTGTTTGAGTTACTATAAGTTGAACAATCCCCATATACTGAAATCCATTGGAGTAACATCTGGAGATCTAGGTAACCAATTACAAGTCCATCGGTGTTGGTGATCAACCAGTCAAATAGATTTCTGTTCAGATACTCGTAAGTAGGATAATTACGCCTATTTACTATCCTCATCTGAATAGTGCACTCATCTGTAAATTGCACGTAATTTAAAATGGAATTGCTCATGGAGTATCCAAAAACCATTAAGCAAAGTTTAAACGCAGATTATAGTCCCTTTCAAGAAAACGTTGATGTAACTGAATATGATGTGGATAATATCCACTTTTAAGTATCCTACGGACACTTGTTCGACTGATACCATTAATTCAAGTTTTCTAGTACTTGTATCATGGCCATCAGTAACAGTATACTACATCAAATACATAACACTGAAAAATAAATTTGAAAAACGTATTCCTAGATACAAAGACCGTCCGTTTGAGTGGTTACACGTATATATCCTATATATATATATATATATATAATATGTTGTGTATGTTGTGTGTAGTGTGTGCCTGTGTTGTGTACTGTTTAATTGAGTTTTTGTGTGTGTGTATGTGTGTAGTGTGTGTGTGTGTGTGTGTGTTTAATCCAGTATGTTATGTCTCAGTTAGTGTTGATTGTGACGTGAGATTTTAAATGTTAAATTTTTTGTTGTGTGATGTTGTAGTTTTGTGATATTAAGCTGATGATGTGTGTGTAAGTGTAGTGTGATGTAGTGTGTTTTGTGTGTCGTGTGTGTTTAAATGTTGTGTAGTTAACATAAAATATTGACATATTAACTTTAAAAATATTTATGGTATGTCTAAAAGCGCAACTTTGTGTGTGTAAATTTTTTGTAAGGTTAAATTAATTTAAGAAATACGAATATATCCTTATTAGAGAATTACAATTGTTATTACGGATTTACATAAATTTAAAAAACTTAATTAATAAAATTATTTTATTGATACATGCAATGTAGAATTTTTGAATAATGTGAATACAAAATTACTTTATTTACATTAGGATTATTAATTATTTCAATTAATTTAAACTTACATTCTATCATTCAAGGTAACATTTAATATTTAAAGAGTTTTCAATTAGTTATTCGGCATAATTTTTTAAAACTTTCATTTCATAAATTAAATGTTCAAATGTAAATTTACTTGGGAATTTATTATTCACCTTATTTTTAATACACAAATTACGATAGGTTCATTAGAAACAATTGAAATAATTTTTCGAACGTTGTCAAAATAATTTTAAAATTGCACTATTGTTACATAACTGAAAAATAAATTTGAAAAGTTCCTATAATTCTGTTTTGTGGCACATTATATAATTATGTAAATGTTATAAATTGATATTTTAATTTTTCATGAAGTAGATGTTGTTTTTTTATTAAAGTTAGTGTTAATTATAATTTTATGTAGATAACGTTATAAATAAATTTAAAATTATACAACTTCTATAATTGAAATTAAATTTTCGAGTTTACTTACAGGTAACTATAATATTTTAATGGAACATATATTTAATTACTTAACATTTCTATATTAAAATAGGTGATTTATTTTATAAGAATTTCTTGAATTATGTTCAATCGTAAACTGTTATTAATCCGATTTTAAAGACACTACATATTTTCAGGAAATTGAATTGAGTTTACGAAATTTTATATCATTGTACTATAGACAAAATGTAAAATATGAATTTAAACATGTATTTTATTTAAATGAAAATACTTTATTTATTTTTAAAACTATAGTATAACGGGTATTTCATTTAATATAATATGAAAATTTCTAATTGTAAAAAGTTATCTGGAAAATTACATTGTTAGGTATGTTACTTAAGTTAATGTGCTTAATTGAAATATTTTCTAATAACATATTGAACCATATACTTTTAATCCTTATAATAATATTGAATACCCTATATTGAAGTTATGAGATGAGCTTAATCTAAATATTGAAATAATGTATAGTGTCCCATTTATAAAATATGTTTGTTCACCTAGTAAATACGAAAATTAATTTTATAATTGAAGTTTGAAAGTTTTAATTTTGTAAATATATCTTATTGATATCTCCTTTAATAACTGGATATAATCGTACTTCAAATTGTAACTGAGTTATAATGATATATATATATATATATATATATATATACATATATATATATATATATATATATATATATATATATATATAGGTATAGAATTATACATTGGATTTTTCACTATCTAGTTAATCATATTTGACGTTCAAAATATGTGTATTTTTAATGAGTTGTACGTGTCGTATTATGTTTGTAATCTGGTTTGTATCTCGACATCATGCCCAATTGAAACTGGAATTGTAAACTGAGCTGATACATATTTAGCGATAGTGAAAAAGTTGATTGCATAACCTTCTATATCATATATATATATATATATATATATATATATATATATAATTATATAAAATTATTATTAAAATATATTTATTATATATATTTACTTTGAAGGTTAAATTAGTTGTATAGATATTTATATAATTATGTGTAATCAATTTCTTCACTACGCTTAATTTCAAAGACTTCTGCTAATATTCATCATTGTGATCAAGTTTCTTTACAGAATTCATTTTTTAGCATTGTTTGCGTCTCGTATTTTGCTTAGTAAAACTAATCGTATTTTAGTCACTACCATGATCACAATTGTCTAACTCTCTTTTAAGCATGCTCGAACTTACTCTGTATTTCACCTACTCTATTAATCAAAACTCTTCCAAATACTTGAAACTTACTGACTCCATTAGCTTTAGCGATCTTTAAAAACTTATTGTCAGCATAACTTCTATATCTACATATGTATATATATATATATATATATATTTATATATTATCATATATGTTGGAAGGTATAATTATTAACTAAATATTATTTCATTTACTTTAATTTCCATTTGAAGGTTGGAAAGTCTGTGTTACTTCCAAAATGTGTTTGCCAGTGTTTCCCCAATCCATACTCATACCATAATGTCTCGTTCATACTATTCAGCACTCCTATTGAGTTCTGCATTTCTTGCTGACTTCTCGAAAAATTTTTATTTCTCTTAAAATGTTCTCACCATGTACCAGCTTTAATTTTACTTTACTCATTCCTACTGCCTCATGTACTTTTTTCTTTCTCAATCGGCACACTTCAAATAACCGCTTTTCTTTCGAGTATATCTACGCCCTTTCAATGTCAGTTTTCTTCATTTGTTCTGTCCATATCGTTTTATTCACAATCGAATCTCTGCTGAAATCTTCGTGATACCTCGTTCTCACTGCGCTCAACTTATTTTTTAGGCCCAACTTTATCCTAAGCACACTTTAGATACAACCAAAAAGTGATCTGTCCTACACTTCAATCCATACATTGCTTTGTATCCTTAACCAAGTTTCTTCCCTTTTTCCTTAATTATTAGAGTTCATAATTAACAAAAACAATTAATATTAAACACCCTCTGTCATTGTTACAAACACCATTAAATAGTTTTCTACGTCAGAGCTTTGCTGTTTCCCTCCCCACTAAAGACCATTGAAAGGTGCCTACACCTCAGCCATAGCTACAAACGCCTACAGTGTATTTTGTATAAAATTTGGCAACGCGCTGTTAACAAGTTATTCTCGTGCCGCCTCGGGGTTCAACCCAACCACCGGATCATTTCAGACCAGCTCTAATAGAATTAACTAAGATTTCGCAAATCAAAGACACGCTGACCTTTCATCTCAGACCTGAAGTCATTTAAGTTAGGGTCTCTCCTGAACATAAGTTTCAAACCTTGTATACATACTAATACATCGGACAAAAGGACATAGTAGCACAAATCATATTCATTATTATTAAAAAGATGTATAAAAACATTTAGGGTGACAGAAGGGTTGTGTCAAAAAAACAATAACATGATAGCAGCCATTCCGTAATACATTTGGATAATCCCAGGTTTATTTGGCACAACCCGTTTGTCGCTTCTGAAGTTATTCGCTAATCTCGCCCCTTTTGGAGGGGAGCCAATGAATTTGAGTTTATCTATACTACAGAATGCCAATTATCATTATGAGCGTGTCAAAACCTATTAGCCAGTAGCTTATACGGCGTGCGCCGAAAAGAAGGAGACTGAAATCAGGAAGCTTGTAAAATATAATCGCGCCAAATGACATAAGTGACAATAGTTGTCATTGTATCTCTACACATTGTTTATTCCAGTAAGCTGTGGAGAAGATCCGCAAGAAAAAATGTTTGTTGTTGAATATTATTTTCGCTCATACGGGAATGGACGATCAAATGGGACTAATTCTTTAACGGTTGCCAATCAATTTCAGAAGCCACCACCGATTAATAAGGATTTATTGCAAAATTTCGACGCACAGGAAGCGTTTTAACTCAACTCAAAGGCTGTACTGGTCACGAACCAAGGAATACTATTTCAACAGAAGTCTTTGCAGAACATCTTTAAAAATGAATTTGAATGAAACGTCTACCTGAAGATTGTTTAAGAAACTTGGTGGTTTTCTCTATAAAATACAGATTGGACAACACTTGAATAATACAAAAAATCAAGCAAGAGTTGTACACTGTGTGGTTTTTGGAGGAATGCCACATCCATCTGGATGTATTTATCAGTCGACAGACAAACCTTTTTCTTGGTTTTGAACGATCAGAGATCATCATACAGAAATTGGTTCATAGTGACCGTGTAACGGTTTGGTGCGAAGTGTTACGTACTGACTTATTGGGTCCTTACTTCGTGGAAGACGAGCATAGAAGACCCGTTACCCTCAATCAGGTGCGATATAGAGAACAAATTTTGACCCCATTTTTGATTGACCTCAGACAATTCTGCCGTGCCAGAAACATCCAATTCAATAACCAATGGTTCCAACACGATAGAGCTGATTCTTTTCCCGTAACACAGACTTCCTTGCCCTTCTCATTCATTTGATCTAACGGCTCTTGATGATTACGTGTGGGGTATGCTGAAACACACCGTTTTACGACTTAATGAACTCCGTGAAAAAAATTTGATCTTTTTCAGAATAATGCAGCAGCTTATGTTTATAAACATGCTTGGCAATCTTGTTAAGCGTTATGAGTACGGTCTGGATCGCAATGGCGAGTACATTGGACAAATTTTTTATTGCAGAAAAATTTAAAATTCCCATTACTTGTTTTGGTGCATACAACACCATTTTGTTACAACCACTGTCTCCCTTAAAATAATTTTTATTTAGTATTTAGCTTATTTAGCGGTGGGCAAATAGATGCGATGGTGCCCGCTTCTGCTAAAAAATGTGGATAAGTTCACGCAAATTGATTAGTCATTGTCTATTCACAAATGTTGTATTTTCAAATCTATTGTATAAATTAACTAAAAAAAAAAATAAAATCATCTGATTGACGAAATTCACTACAACACACGAAAAACTATCACTAATACTATTCAGTTTTTGATGAGATGATTAGAAACTAAGCAAACATGATTTCAGTATTCTTTTTGGACGTTATCTATAAAAACAAAGAAATGAATAGTAACCATGGCAGTAGTAGTTTTGTTTAAAACGTCTTAGCAAATTGTGTGTTTAATTGCAAGACAGTAGTTGTTAGTGTTCTACTTTCCCTTTGAAATTTCTTAATTACAAAGCAGAAACGTGATTTAGGCAACACACACGCACAAATAACAGTTCTGCAGATGATTCGTTACGGAGATGACACATGAATATAGATCGAAGTTGCTTGCACATTTCACGAAACAGTCTTGGAGTTGCCGCCTATATTCATAGGGACAACTAGTAAAATTGAAAAGCAGTTGCGCGAGTTTTTACATGTAAGTCAGATAAAAAGAGCACCTTCTAATGCAATAAAGAATCACATCATATTAGAGGTTGAGGAAAACACGCATCCATCGAGTCGACAAGCAGCCGTGGCCTTTGATTTATCCATTCGTCGAAAATAAAATGCATCCCTATAAAATGATACCAACTCAGGAATTGAAGACGATTTTGATAGAAAAACGTTTCTTTTTGTGAATAAATGGAGATGTTAGATAAAACTGTGATCCAATTAGAACATGCTTTTTTTTCTAATGAGTGTACTTTTACACTCCATAGACATCATGGTCGTCAAAAGTACCACTACTAGTCTACAAATCATCCTTTGATGAGAGAAGAACACACCCAATACCCTGAAAAGGTTAATGTGTGGACAGGGATAGTTGACAACCGTGTCAATGGTCTATTATTCATTGACGGCAATTTGAATAGAGATCATTATCTAGCAATGCTCCAAAATAATGTCGTGCCAACTTTGGAAAACTTACATCCTGATCCAGCAAACCCACAAGTTCCATCGAATATGATATGGTACCAGCAAGATGGAGTACCTCAACATTATCTAATCAATGTCCGATAATACCTCGATATAAATAATTATTAGATGCAAAAAAAGGAAAGCAGTTTTCCTGCATAGCAGATCAGTCAGGGTTTGAAGCCTCACACAATGTGGTCATATATTTTAGTTGTAACCAATCAAAGAAATGTTAGAAGAGTAAGTTATCGCGCAAGACAAAGGTCTAATTTTCAAAGAAGAGGTCTTCAATAAAAAACATGCAAATTATGCAATTAATGAAACAAATGAAAACGAAAATAAAGAAACATTATTTGTTGCTTATATTGCACATACATGCTCGGTGTCTTTTATTTTTGTGGGGTACGTGGGTGTACTTTGTTTCTTAGTAATGGACGATTATCATCACTTCGAAGTAGTTTACTTGTTCAAAAATAAAAATGAAGCCGAAGAAAACTTGCTAAAGCAAAAGTAAAGGGTTAAAGGCAGAAACAGGGCAATGAAGAAACAACCGCCAGGTTTAGCTTATACTTAAGAAGAATAATAACGCGATTATGTCAGCCACAGCACAGATGTTGAGCAACATTAGAAGGCGGTTTTAAGATTATGTTGTCAAGACGTGCGAGGCAAACATTTGAGGATCCCCCACATTACGATGATTTTTTTTTTAATGTTAATTATTGTTACAGCTTAGAAATCATTTTATTTTTATATCAACAATAATGAGCCCTACTTGGAGTTGTAACTGTCACTCAAGAGGGATGAATTCTTTTCGTTGCAGGATGTGATTTCATAAACTAAGATTGACTTTCGGGATATTTTATAAAAATACACAGTAATTGAAATAATGAATCATTCGCATAGCCATTTCGCTAAATAAAGCACTATTATTAGTGTTATCAATAATAAACCAATGGCTCGTTCTTTCACCATTCTAGCATCTGTAAGAAATGGTATTCCGATTGGTATAAAAAAAATGAACCAGCCATTTTTTCCACTTTTACATTTCTATATACTATACGAAGGTATTGTGATCATAAAAAAGTTGGACCTCGAGATTTTTCACGTTCCATTTTGACCATTTTTAGCGTACCTTCTGTGTGTGTGTGTGTGTGTGTGTGTGTGTGTGTGTGTGTCTGTGTGTGTGTGATGCATGTGTGCTGTGTGTGTGTGTGTGTGTGTGTGTGTCGAGTCTGTGTGTCGTGTGCGTGCGTGCGTGCGTGCGTGCGTGCGTGCGTGCGTGCGTGCGTGCGTGCGTGCGTGCGGGGTGCGTGAGCGTGAGCGTGGTCGTGGCGTGAGCGTGATGTGGTGTGCGTGTGCGTGTGCGTGTGCGTGTGCGTGTGCGTGTGCGTGTGCGTGTGTGTGTGTGTGTGTGTGTGTGTGTGTGGTGTGCGTGTGTTGCGGTGTGTGTGTGTGATGTGCGTGTGTGATGGAGTGTGTGTGTGTGTGCGAGTGTGCGTGTGTGGATGTGTGTGAATGTGTGTGTGTGTGTGTGTGTATGTGTGTGTGTGTGTGTGTGTGATGTGTGTGTGTGCACGCGCGCGCGTGTGTGTGTGTGTGTGTGTGTGTGTGTGTGTGTGTGTGTGTGTGTGTGTGTGTGTATGCGTGTATGCGTGTGTGCGTGTGCGAGGGCGCGCGCGGGCGTGCGTCGGTGCGTGCGTGTGTGAGTGATTAAAGTTGGCATACGGCTATTATAGCAATGTACAATTTTTGGGATGTGTAGAACTATCGGAAGGACGCGTTAACTCACTCAGTTTTGAATTTTTTTCACGTAAACTAATTTAAATGGAATAGCTCCATTTAAACTGAAATTGAAATTACACACATGAAACACGGAAAAGCTGTTAGATATGAAATTTCTACCTAATCGAGGCACTAAAAATGGTATTCAAATAACAAATTATTCTTGTATAAGTTTGATACTTTTAACCAAAATTTTCGACTGGAATGCTGCCGAATCAATAAACATCGTGTCGGGCTGCAATAAACTACCAAGCGAACGTAATTATTAGAGCCTTAATGGAGATCTTGAAGTGCACGTTATTGCAAAAAGAATGTCGTGGAACAGTTTCCAAGAAATCAAAAGATATATTCATGTAGCAGATAATGACAATCTGGATATCCAAGATAAAATATTTAAATTACGCACGCTGATAACACTTTTAAACCAAATGTTTCATCAACATTTCATGAAAACCTGTCCGGCGACGTAACCATGGTTAAGTGGTATGGTCGACTTTCCAGTAAACAAAGTATAAAAGGTAAACAGGTACGCTTTGGGTACAAGAACTTGATGTTATGCAGTTCCATAGGATACTGTTGCGCATTTGTGGTGCTAAAGGAGATCCACAGGTTAGCGAAATTCCTCTGGGATCTCGGGTAGTTCTTGATCTTCTGAACATTGCTACAGTGCCTTCTGATCACATCATCTTCTTTGATAATTACTGTAGTAGCCACAATTTGATAAAAATGCTAGGAGGTCAAGGTTACCGTGCCACCGGCACTATCAGAGAAAACCGAACTAAAAAATATCCAATGACAATGACAAAATTATTTAAAAAGGAGAGATGAAAATGACGGCGACCCCGCCCTTCCTTTTGTCAAGTGACAAGACAATAGTACTGTTTCTATCGTTACAAACTACGATACACTGGACCCTATTAGTAAAATCAAGCGCTGGTCATCTGTAGCCAAAGAAAAAGTAAATGTGCAGCAACCACGCATATTTAGTTATAATAAATCCATGGGTGGAGATGATTTTTACACGACCAGGTAGTAAGCAACTACATAATTTCTATTCGAGGAAAAAGTGGTCATGGGTACTTTTTTACAAACATGATTAACATGGCTTTTGTGAATGCCTTGAATCAGTATCAATTAGTAAGTGATAATTCAATATCGTTCCTGGAGTTTGAAAGAATATTGCGCCATTATTTAGCCTGCAATGAAAAGTCGACAAAACCGAAAAATTGGACTGCTGGGGACTTACCACCAACTGTACGAAGTCATGAGGGTGGTCATTTTCCAAAAAAACTGTACTCAGTGTCACAAAAAAGCTAGATGGAGTTGCTCAAAATGTACAGTGACTCTTTACATAGAACGGGGGTCTTTCAGAGTTTATCAAAGCTAAGGAATTTGGTTCGTTACTTATGAATAAGAATATCTTTTTTTTTAGTTTACTGGTTGATATTTTTTAAGTTTTAACAGTTTTTTTTTATTTTTCTAAATACATAGCTGATGATTTAAGTACACTGTATGTTTTTATTTTTTCAGCGCTTTATCCCATTGTTCCCATTTAGGGACACACACACGTGCCTGCGTGCGTGTGTGTGTGTAGAGTGTGGTCGAAACTGCTTGATCGATAAGCAACACTTTGTTAATATCGATTTTTAAAAAATTTTATTCCAGATAAAAGTGGGTGCATCACGTAAAAATAAATATGCGCGGGACAGATTCTGCTAATAGCATACCGATTCGTGGTAAATGACCGATAATTGAAATTTTCGCAATAACATGCCCTTATTATGCAAGATATCAAAAAAGTCTTGAGATTATACCCATAGTTTTGAGATGTTATGAAACGTTATGTTAATTAACAATACAATAAATAGTAACATAAGGTAAAATTAATGCTAAAAGAATTAATGGAACGGAAAAAAATAAACATTTGAAGTTTGAGCTCTAAATTAAAACGACTAAGTCTAAATCTATCTAATAGTTTCTGTATGTCGTCCAGCTCTTTCCATGCATAAAATTGTTCTTGTAAATTCATCCATAGAAGCACGTAAAACATTTTCAGGAATTTCCCTTGTACATCTAACTATTTCTTGTTCAACTTCATCCAGGTTCTAGTTTTACGCTTACACATAAGGTTATTTAAGCAAATTCCGTTTGTTCAGATCCGAAAAATTATTTTATGAAATAATATCACAGAATGCTCTAAAAAGTCATTGATCGCCTTTATTTTTCCATTTCTCGTTTAAATATAATTTGTTACGTAGCATTTCCTGAATTTTTCAATTCATTCTTACCAAATAATTAAGTTAGTATACTTTAATTCAATTTTAAACCGAAAAATGTAATAAATTAGTTTTCCGATAAACGACACCCCTAAATAACAAACATTTACAACTTCTCGATATGCCATCCAAACTTCATATCTGGGTATGTCAATCAATAAGCAACTATTTCCTATAACACTTTCTGATATCTTGCAGAATAAGGGGCATTTTATTGAGAAAATTTCAATTATCGGTCATTTATCACTAATCGGTACGCCACTGGAAGAATATCTCTAGTGCATATTTAGTTTTGCGTGATGCACCAACTTTTATCTGGGATAAAATTATCTATATATATATATATATATATATATATATATATATATATATATATATATATATATATATATATATAATAAATGTGATAATTTACCTTGGTCCAAAGGTTGATAGTTTTCGAAATACAGGGTGTCAAAGTTATTATTTTTTTAACTTTTTTTTTTTAAATATCTATCTTAATAATAATATGAATTGCATGAAATTTGGCACGTAGAGGTTTTCTATAATGAACAATTCTTGTGTCTTCCAGAGGACGACACCAGCAGCCTTTGCCTACATTTAAAGCTCTATAACTTTTTTCTGCCTCGGTGTATTAAGTTTCTCAGAAATTCTTATTCTCTAATATGTTTTCTTCAAAAAAAGTATACCTTGTAGATGTCGCTTCGAGCAGCCGTTTCTGTGATAATCGAATTTAAATGTTTCGTTACGTACTAACATTCAGCATATCCCTCCTTCACACTTTATACAGGTTTAGGACTGGTCCAAGAAGCTTGGAGCGTGTTTAAGGACCAACCGGCCAACAACAACAACAGAACTTTACACAACAACATAACAAAAATAAGAATGTAAGAATGAACTGGCAATGAACAAGAGGAACAGCATACAGAGTCAATAACAAACGACCAAAACAACAAACTTTTATTAAATTATATATTGTTCAATTAAACTCTAAGTAAATGTTGAAAGTGCCCCCATTTTTATGTACACAAAAATTAATTCTAATTGAACTGCACACTATTCATCATCTCTGCATCTAACCGTACAGTGTTTACTCATTTTTGTATTCGGGTCCACAAATCATCTTCGGTGTTTATTGGTTTAGAATATACCATTTCTTTAAGTGTTTCCAATAAAAAGTAATCCATGGGCGCCAAATCCGGTGAGCGAGGTGGCCAATTTGCAGGAGCATTATTTCCTTTGCCGATCTGTCGATTCCGAAAATTCTCATTTAAATGATTTCGGACATTTAGCGTTAAATGTGGTGGTGCACCGTCGTGCATGAACCACATATTTTGCCCAACAACTAGTGGCAAATTTACTAAATGTTCTAGGTAATTTAAGCCATTTAAACGAGGTGGTAAGATGACAGGACCTATGATAAATCTGTCAATAATACCTGCCCACACGTTAATTTTAAATTCACATTGATAATGCACAACCTTTATTGCATGCGGGTTTTCGTCAGCATAAATGTGCTCATTATGTAAATTTATCATGCCCATTCTTGTAAAACAGCACTCATCGGTAAATAAAATTTTTCTATGAGAATTTGGATCATTTGTTGTCTTTTCATTAATAAAAAGGCGGAAGCGTAGTGTTAACTCGGGGTCGCTAGGTAAAAGCTCTTGTACTGTTTGGAGGTGAAATGGATGTTACAAACGTTCTCTTAAAGTTCAGTTAACCAAACCAATGTGTCTGGGGGTCAGGCTCGGGATGTTCTTCAAAATTTCATCCTATACCTCTGCTGTTCTAATAGTACGATTACGTCTATAATCAACCGTAGCAGGAGCAAAACTACCGGTTGCTTGAAGACGAATTTCAACGGCGGGAAATGTTTGATGGTTTGGAACCCGTTTATTTGGAAATATCTCTTGGTATACACTGACCGATTCCGGGCCTTTTCCTTGGCAATAACCATAAACTTATACCATATCGGTCATTTCTGCGTTAGTGTAGGGTACGTCATAGAGAAAAATTTAAGAAGGAAATTAAAATTATAATAAAGATTTTACAGTCTCTTTTATAACTAATGACAATACTTAATAATATTTAGTTGTTGCAATGATGAATTTTAGAACGCAATGAAACATTTAAATTCGATTATTACAGAAACGGCTGCTCGAAGTGACATCTACAAGATATACCTTTTTTGAAGAAAACATGTCAGGGAATAAGAATTTCTGACTAAAAATTTGATATACCGATGCAGAAAAAAAGTATGGAGCTTTAAATGTAGACAAAGGGCTGCTGGTGGTGCCCTCTCGAAGATACATCAAAACTATGATCAAATCTGAATTTAGAGACACCTTATATATATATATATATATATATATATATATATATATATATATATATATATATATATATATATATGTTAGATACCTTTAATTTTAGAGTATGACTTATATTTACTGTTTTGCTTGTAATAATGCCCTTAATAAGAATAAATGAAAAAAAATGTTTTTCTTCCAAAACATGTCCTGGGTTTTAATGGGTTAAATTAAGTTCTTTCTGAAAATTAGATTTTGATAAAGGTAAACTTAATAATTTATGTATATAAGAATTATATGCCGCCATTTAATAATTATATGATTGGGCAGGTGAGTTAAGAACTACTGAGTCTGCATGGGAAGGTTTGTGAAAAATAAAAAAAATATATTTTAGTGATACGGTTATTAATTTCAGTCTCTAAAGTAAAACCTATTGATGGATGTAATTTATATACATTTTCAAAAGTCTTTGGAACCCGTGAAAAGTAAAAAATATCGTCAACATATCTGTACCAAAATAAAAAATTGGTACTAAGCGGGTGGTTATGTATTTGATTTTCTAAATTATCTATTAATATTTCTGGGACATAATGGGATTTCCATTATAAAACCTTTAGGAATAAATATATCGTTATCAAATTCAAAGTAATTTTAATCTAAACATACTATTAAAGTATCTGAAAAATCCTGTTTTAAAGAGAAATTAACGTTTTTCGTTGTTAATGTATTGCTTATAATATTTACAACCTCTACACCTGGGATCGTCTGAAACAAATTCTTATCATCAAATGAAATGAATCTAGTATTTTGAGGGATATTTAAATTCTGAATATTTTCGATTAACTAAAATTTTAAATGCAGATGCTGTTATGTATAAATCTGCATGCCTAATTTGGTAATCCTTTTTATGAAGTTTTATTAAGGAATGAAATTTAGACACTTGTGGATTCATAATTGTTAAATATCGTTATCTTGTTCATAAAAAGGTTGTTTTGTTTTATGATATATTTTACTCGTTTTTGGAAATAATCTGTAAGATCTGACTGCACCATTTGAAATATGTCGTTGTTTAAAAATAATAAAGTTTTATCTATATAATCTACTTTATTCATGACTTACTTTTTCAGCACGAGTGAGAACTAGATTGTTATCAGATTTCTTCTTAATTGCATTTACCAACTCAGTTTCTGAATTATTTGTTTAACAACACACTAGGAAAATATGTAAAAAATAATAAGTTAAACACTGATAGCGGAGATAATTTAGGAGTTTATAAGTTGAATTGTGATGATTGCAGTAAACTCTATATCGGTCAGACAGGAAGAAGCGTTAAAACTAGAATATCTGAACATTTTAGATCTTTTCAAAATCAAACTTGTCAAATCACACTTAACTACAGAAAACCACAATTTTAATAGTAACATTGAAATTTTACACATTCAGAACAAAAGTAAAAAACTAGGTTTATTAAAAGCTTTAGAAATTAATAAGAGAAAATACTCAGGTCAGTTACGTTGTATACAATTAACCACTTTTTAATTAATATATTATTGTTTTGTGTATTTTAAGTGTGGTGAAAGTTGTTGAAATCTTTCAATTTAATAAAGGTTTATTCACAACAAGAAAGAATTGATATGATTTTAACCATTGGTGAATGCTATGAAAATTGTTTGCTTGCGTCAAGAGTGTACTCAGAAAAACACCCTGAGCGGCTGCCTCCCGATAAAAAGGTTTTTGAAATGTTATTTCAAACATTTCGTGATACAGGAAGTGTAGCTTACCCAAAACAACTAAAAGTGAAGCCTGTTACAAATGATGAGTTTTTGGTATTAGGTTCCTTTGTTGATAACCACAACACAAGTACAAGAGTTATTTTAAGAGAAACACGAATTATTTAGGTTAGTGCGCGGAAGATAATACGCATACCTTCAGATGTGAGTTTCTTTCGACTGTTCTAATAAAAATAACTGTGATAGAGAACTAAACTAAATATTGAAATATTTTATACAGCTCACTATACCCGTTTTGTGTTTTTACTTATGAATAGTTGATATAAAGCTGGCTATTCGTCTTTCTCATCATTAAGTAATTTGTAGAATGTAAAAATACAGACCTAATTATCTCTATCACACTTACTGCAACATGTACGAATTTGTATAAAACAATGTTTATTATTATTTACAACAACATACATTTAAAATGATTTTACCTATATGATAAAACTGTTTTTTTATGGAATGGAATGCAATTATTATTATTAAACAGTTATACAATTGCATTAAAAACCAACTGGAAAGTAACAATCAGCCGTTGACATCGTGTTAATTAATGTGTTTACAAATATTTTAAAATTTTGCTGCTTCAAAATACATTAAGGTCTAAATTAAATATTAGGTGAAATAATAATCATTCCTACCCTGACGCAATGGCGCTTTTTATATAGGAACATTCTCTATCTAAGCGGTGAGCACCTATACATTCGAAAAAATTATGCCTAATTTATTTGCATGATCAATCACACACATTATACTTCACATTATATTGACTTTTACCAACAGGAGTTTAATAGCCATGCTAATTAAACACTTTTAAATTTTCTAATCGGAAATAAGAGTGATGTAATTTAGCTTATTTGAAATTTCATAGAGAGCATCGCTATTATCAAGATTTAAGATACATTTTACCTCATTCATATCATCATTTTTTCATCTTGAACGATTATATTGCGAGGAAAAAGGTTTGAAAGAGTGTTTAGTATTTCCAGTGTCGTGCTGAAAACAGCGGATTTAAGAATAATCTCATATCTGAGTAATAATAATAGTAGCAAATAAAGATTGTATATTATCCTTTGCATGTATTTAAAAGTGTAATAATCATCGAATGAGTAATATTATTATTATGAACCAGCATCAAGGATATTAGATGTTCTGCGGGTTGTTAATACATTATTACAATATAATCGTTCAAGATGAAAAAACGATGAGATGAATGAGGTAAAATGTATCTTAAAGCTTGATAATAGCGATGCCCTCTGTGAAATTTTAAATAAGCTAAATTACGTCACTCTTATTTCCGATTAGAAAATTTAAAAGTGTTTAATTAGCATGGCTATTAAACCCCAGCTGGTAAAAGTCAATATAACATAAACTACATGTGTGTGTGTGTGTGTGTGTGTGTGTGCGTGTGCGTGTGTTTGTGTGTGTATGTGTGTAATTGAACATGCAAATAAATCAGGCATAATTTTTTCGAATGTGTAGGTGCTAACCGCTTAGATAGAGAATCTTCCTACATAAAAAGCGCCATTACGTCAGGGTAGAAATGATTATTATTTCACCTAATATTTAATTTAGACCTTAATGTATTTTGCAGCAGCAAAATTTTTAAATATTTGTAAACACATTAATTAACTCGATGTCAATGGCTGATTGTTACTTTCCAGGTGATTTTTAATGAAATTCCATTCCATAAAAAAACAGTTTTATCAGATAGGTAAAATCATTTTAAATGTATGTTCTTGTAAATAATAATAAACATCGTTTTATATAAATTCGTATATGTAAAGTCACTCTAAGTAGTTTGCGAAAGGGGGAAAGGTAAATACGAGTTGCAGTAAGTGTGATAGGAATAATTAGATTTGTATATTTACATTCTACAAATTACTTGATGATGGAAGAAACCAATAGCCAGTTTTATATCAACTATTCATAAGTAAAAACACAAAACAAGTTTAGTGAGCTGTATAAAATATTTCAATATTTAGTTTAGTTCTCCAGCACAGTTATTATTATTAGAACAGCCGAAATAAAAACACATCTGAAGGTATGCCCATTATTTTTTGTATGTATTTTACTTGATATTGTTCACAAAAATGCCAATAAAGATGTTAATGTGTTATTATAAGACGAGGATGTCATAACGCGGTACGAATTTGTTGGTTTGGTATTTTGAACTGTGGCTGATTTTGAGTAAGCAAGCTGTAATTAGTTGAATCAAATCAGTATTTTTGAACTGTAAGCTGGTTTTCGCAAATTGTAGGGTATGATCTGGTTTTATTGCAATTGATTTAGTTGATTGATTGATTTGATCGAGCATGATTTCTTTGAGATTGATATGCTTAATTATTTTGATTTGATAAGAAATATACCACTAGGTGGCGCTACCTTCATTACAGAAAAAAAATAGGCTTTAGTCCATACACTATATCCAGCCAAGGGGCCCACGACAAGAGGGCGCAGACCCTAACACAAGTTCTTATGGCTGTCTTACAAGTTAGCATTAGGGCCCCGTTATTAGAATATTATTTCCAGCCAAGGGGGTCTCGACAAGATTGCGCAGACCCTAACACAAGTTCTTATAGCTGTCTTACACGTTAGCATTAGGGCCCCCACACCATTTCCAATCAGGAGCCCGCGAAAAGGGGTGAAGTCTCAAGAGCAAGTTGTCTTATTGTCTTGCAAGAGTCTCCTTATTATTAAAAACAATTTCAAATTTTCCGCACAAGGCCAGGTCCAAGAGTTAGTTCCTACACTTGTCTTGCAAGAACCTCATTATTGTTAAAAATTTAAAGATTCAAATTTTAAAATTTCCGCGAAGTCCAGGTCCAAGGCCAACCACTTTCTCAAGGTCAACCAGTTTCTTAAGGTAAACAACTTTCTCAAGATAAACCAGTTTCTCAGGGTAAACCAGTTTCTAAAGGTAAACAACTTTCTCAAGGTCAAAAATACGACCACCAAGTGGGCGGCCGTGGGAATTCCCAAGGTCAAAATAAAATTTTAGTTTCCATTGTGTACATGCTTTCTATCCTTACTTTGTGAAACTGTTGCATTATGTTGATTAAACTTAAAAAAAGTTGAAAATTTTAAGGTTTAGATATATGAAATCCTTGTAGAAGTTGAAAGGTAATTAAGTAAGCTAAACGATAAGCGTATAAAATACAGGGTGTTCCATTTAAAATATCCCGACTATTTCAGCATGAATGTTCTACTAATTTAACCGAAAAAAATGAACACCCTGTAAAGAGGGGTCAATAAATAGACTAAGGGAACAGTATTTTACTTAAACCTAAGAGTAAATTTGTTGGAGTTAATTTTATGAGGAGATATTTAATTTTTGCTAAAACCCTACCTTTTCAGAAAAATTGAAACACTCTGTATGTAAGTATAGGAAACTCCTATGAAAGTGCTACTTATTTTTGAAGTAAAATTCGAAAATGCAATAATATACGGGGTGTGTTATTTCAAAAACATAACTTTGACATGCCACTTTTTTTGGAGCACCCTGTATATTTAAAAATATTTTTAAAATGTTACCCATACTGACTTACATAACATCACTGTATTAGAAATTAACGATTATATGTCGCTTCGCCGTAGAGCTCCGTGGCGTGGGTCGTGATTCACACTATAATAAATGAAAAATTGAAAATGGTTAAGAAACATGATAATGTTTGTTTTAGAGTAGAATTAAAGTGTTGAAGGACATGTAAAACATTAAATCAAAAAAATTCAGTTTTATTTTTGCATTGTACGTAATTTTTATTATGCAATTATATAAATGCACTAATACTATACAGGGTGTGGCGCGAAGACCTTCCATTAGACTTATTGGTGAAACTTCTGATATTTGAAAATTGAAAATTTGTATTTTAATATTTTTGGCCATGCTGAATTCAATGAAAATATTTGTAACTTTATAGCACTTCCGGTTATACCGGAAGTAACCATCAACTAGCTTATTTTAAATAGAATGTGGTATATTTTGGTTGGAATTCTTATTCTACATAAAATTTTGAACAAATTTGTATAAGGATAACATATCTCAAAAATGAGCGGCTTGTGAATTATTTTAAGTTTTGTGAATTTTTTTCAAAAATCATATTTCCATATTATTTACGATATCTTATCTAATTGATAATCGTTTACTTTCATATTTTGACCAAACAATATCAATGTATGACGAAACATTGTGGATAGGAAATGACTTTGTTAATTTATACAGGGTGTTGAAAATCGAGCGACCAATTGTAATAAATTCAAATATTAAAAACTTGCTTAATTTAAATGGAACACCCTGTATTTTATGGTGCTATGGGATTTATTATTTTATTTCCTTTCGATTTATGTTTACATTCCCTATACCTAAATCGAGCCATTTTCAAGATATTTCGGTCTTTTTGAATAAATGCATAAAACCTTATACTCAAATCTAGTAGCATTTGTCATAAAGTGAAAAATAGGCTGTCGAAATTTATTGTTACCCTTAATTTAGTTTTTATTGCTGTCAAAGCGGTGTAATTATTGTGACAACCTATTTTGAACTATCAAAGTACTAATAAGTTCATAATCATTTTGAAAATGGCACATAGAAATGATACCAATAATGATTTTCTAAACTTGATCCTAATCTACGGACAGTGTAATAGAATTGCTAGCCGAACATGTCGTGTATTTACAGAAAGATTTCCGGAAAGACGGAGGCCAACTCGAGATACCATCACAAGACTTTTAAAGAACATGTCGCAATTTGGAGCATACCGTTTAAAAATTGCAAAAATTAAACCATTAGTTAACGTGATAAATGTGCTGGGATTCTTTTCTGCATATCGAGATGCTTCTATTAGAGATTGCGAAATAATCTTACGATTAACCACAAGAACAATTAATAGGATTCTTAAAGAGAATAAGTGGAAACCTTTCTGTTATCATGTTGCGCATCACTTGCTGCCAGAATATCTCCCTAAGCGCGTTGAATTTTGTGAATAGTTCTTGTTGAAAATCCAGGAAGATGAGAATTTTACTCAAAGAATCATTTGGTGTGACGAGGCAAAATTTTGCAAAAATGTTTTGGTCTCACGAAAACCCTCACATAACAAGAGAGCGTTATTTTCAAACGAGCTGGTCGTTTAATGCTTTTTGTGCCATAAAAGATGGCAGAATTTTCGGACTTAAAATTTATGATGAAAATCTGACCGGTGTCGGAACATCCTTCAGGGCACTATTTTACCATCGTTAAACAATTTAAATGCCGAAGAAAGAAGTCTTGTATGGTATTAGCAGGATGGAGCACCGCCATATATCTTACAAATTAATGCTGATTTTCTATACCAACATTTAGAGGATAGGTGGAGAGACAACAGGGGACCACATCATTGGCCGGTGAGATCCCCTGATCTCACATCCCTAGACAGTAGTATTTGGGGACATATTAAAAATCTAGTATACTCGGAACCAATTATAACAAAGGAAATTATTATACAGCGTGTATTACACGCTTTTAATAATTACGATCTCAAAAAACTTAGTAAATCTATGAAACAAAACACTATTAAAAGGATTCATAAATGCTTAGAAGTAGATGGAAATAATTTCGAACATTTGTTGTAATTAATATTTTTGAAATTGTTGTTCTTATTATGTTATTATTATTATTACCCTCTGTAATTATGTTATGATGTTATGTTATTGTTTTTTATTGTTATTCTTATCTTGAAAATGGCTCATTTAGGTGTAGGGAATGCAACTATAAATCGAAAAGAAATAAAATAATAAATCTTATAGCACCATAAAATACAGGGTGTTCCATTTAAATTAAGTCAATTTTTAATGTTTGAATTTATTATAATTGGTCGCTCGGTTTGCATCACCCTGTATAAATTAACAAAGATCATTCAATCCACAAAGTTTCGTAATACATTGATATTTTTGGTCAAAATATGAGAGTAAACGATTTACAATTAGATAAGATATCGTAAATAGTATGAGAATATGATTTTTTTAAAAAATTCACGAAATTTAAAATAACTCAAAAACCGCTCATTTTTGAGATTTATCCTTACAAAAATTTGTTCAGAATTTTGTGTAGAATACTAATTTCAACCAAAATATACCACATTCTATTTAAAATAAGCAAGTTGATGGTTGCTCCCGGTATAACCGGAAGTGTTATAAAGTTAAAAATATTTTCATTGAATTCAGCACGACCAAAAATATTAAAGTAAAAATTTTCTATTTTCAAATATCAGTACTTTCATCAATAAGTCTAATACAAGGTCTTCGCGCCACACCCTGTATATTGTGCGTATCCGAGAATGTTAAGTGGAGACATCCCAGATTCTTTATTTTGTTATGGAATGGTCTTATTTCTTTCCCGTTTTTCCATATATAGAAAACAACTTCAACACCCGGCCGAAGAAAAACTATTTTGTTAATCAAGAGGTAAATAGAGCAATACAGAGTAATGGTGTAATTGTTAAAGTAAGAAAATTAATTACTCTTTTACACGAGAAATAATAACGGTGAAATGAACAATATCGATGAAATAATAATAAATGGCTTTATATTTTTGGTCAAACTTAAATGTCTACTTAATCCATTGATTTATATCGTTGCATTTTAGTTAGTTTGCCCTTTGAAAGGCACTCATAAAAATATAACGAACTTCCAACGAAGTTAATCTATAAAGGTTATAGATCTCAATTTTCTTTTCTTCCAGTCAAACTTTTTTTACGATGGTTTTGAAAAGATATTAAGTCGCCTTTTTTACGAGACGTTAAAGAAATCTACCACACGGTAAAGTAGTTACAAATTCAATACTTTATTTTGGAACAAACTTGCAACGGTAACAAAATTGGCTCGTTTCAGAAACGTATATTACATTCTAAAGTTAAAAGTCCGTTATGAATGTACTACACGTGACGTATAGTAAATCTCGTACACGCTAGTGTAATTAGAGTACGTAAAACGTAAACGTGTCAACCAATCACGAAATACTTAATTTTCAAGTAATGAAAATTCCTCAGTCAAAAAAATAACGATAGAAAATTAGAATATAGATTAACTACTGAGATTAAACGTTTGTACTGTATATATTATGATTTCTGTAAACTAGTTTTCATTATCATTGTAAATAATCTAAAATAAAAATTCTCTTACCTTTCTTCGACCACAGCAAAGCATACTGCGCGTACGCGATCGACCCGATGTTATCTTAGAACGCGCCAATTTCCGCCACTGCATACCAGATTATCTCTGGGATATCCTTCTGCAACAAAGATATAAATATTATAAAATACACGTTATAATTACTTTTTTATTAGTCGTTCTTTAGAATGTGTTAAAACTATATTACAGATGAGAAAATGCCTTTGACTATATGTGATGTGTGGGTGATACTTTTTGCTACAATTTCGTGAGCAGTTTCATACAAAGAGAGCATTAGGAAATTGATTTTTATGCCGTAAGAAAAATTAATTAAAACTGAACCTGAATTATTAAATTATAAAACTTCTTGCAGTTTTATTTTAGGGTAGTTATTTCATGAGAAAATGCGGTTATAATTATCCTTCCCTACAAGCTATGTAAAACTTAAAACCTTTTCAAAGACCAGATAAGTAATTCTAATTAATTGGATTAATTTTAGAAAGTGACTTTTGCGTATTTAAAGCACAAATATTCTACGATCAGAGTCCGATCTAGGGGCAAGTAATCCGAACTGTGTCCCATTTTGGTGGAATTTGTAGGATATCTCGTTTGCGAGCAAAGATAGAAAGATGCGGTTTTCGCGACCCTGTTCTACTTTTTCGTTATATACAGAATTTTCCGTAGAATTTAGTGGTGTGTACAGTAGGTACAGGTTTCCCCACAAAAAGTCAGTTTCTGCGCAATAAACCAAAGTTTTGTTTCTTTTTATATTTATTAATATTAATATTTTTTTAGTATATAATAGAGCTTACTCTCGGCTTTCAAGAAATATATATTATGTGGCACTTGTTTTGCATTATTAACCTCAAAAATAAATGTTACGTTGATTTAACATTTTGATGATATAGTTGGCCATGAAATCTATAAACTCAGTATAAGTGACGTAGAAAGAAGAACACCCAGTAATAATCAATTTATTTGAACAATTTTTGGTATACAAGTGTATTCGAGTTAGACTAGTAAACGATCAAAATTTGATAAAAATTAAACTGTTAACTTTAAAAAAAAAACTTAATAATGTGTTGCGCCACGACGAAGTCTGGACACGTCTGGACATGCTTTTAATGAAGTGATCGATTTCCTCCTGAGGTATCTCATCCCATGTCATCTGTAGCTCATGCTACGGAGCCACTAGAGTTTATGGGGTGGGGTAAATTGAGTAATCTTCCCATAATATCCCAGACGTGCTCGATTGGTGAAAGATCAGGAGATCTCGGTGGCCAAGGCAACAAAGCAACTTGATTGGCCTCAAAATTATCCAAAGAAGCCCTAGCTACATGAGGTCGTGCGTCTTATTGGGGATGGTTTGAACATAAGGTCCAATATGGGGTTCTACGATCTCCTGAATGTAGCGTCCATTGGTTTTGTTACCTCTAATGAAAACCAATGGGACCTACTTCCAATAACAATAGCCCCCCATACCATAACTCCAACTGTGTGGTGCACATGCTTTCCACAGAAAATTGCGGATCGTGTCTTTCACCACGCCGTCTTCTCACCCTCATGCATACCCAAACAATATCTGGACTCATCACTGAAGCCAATTGAATTCCATTCTTGGTCCCAATCTGCCCGTTCTCTACACTACGCTAGACGATCACGTCGGTGCCCAGGAGTCAGTGGTAGCACAAAATGGGGACGGTATGAAAAGAGTCAAAAGATTCTAATTCGGTGATAAACAGTTCGCATCCCAATCGCCCTTCCATGTTCTTTAAACTACTGATCCGCAATCACCCGTGTAGACGAGAACCTCTCGTTCCTCTCGCTCTTCGTTCGTGTACGGCCCTATTGGATCCATGCTCGAACACAAACTGCCACAGTGTTTAAACTCCGTTGCGTTCTATCAGTTATATCTCTCATAGACAAACCAGCCTCTCATAAGCCCACAATTCGACCCCTATCAAACTCGCTTAACTGCCCGAAGCTTTTGGCGTCTTCGCACTCGAGGCATGGGCTCGACTAAGCTCAGGCGTACGGTCGGATGACCGCAGAACACTTGGATGCGTGGTTGTTTTGGAGGTGTAGCCTTAAAGTGATGGTAATATGGTTAGATAGAAACCGGATATAAGTAGGCACCACAGGCTTTAATAAGGAAATACTCCACCAGTACTGAAAGGAGAGTAAACCCTGTAAGGCCTGAAACAGGATTTACCCAAAAGATAAATAGTTCCCGATAATGTAATTTTATTGTCTATATTGTGACAAAAGAATACAATTATATATATATATATATATATATATATATATATATATATATTAAATAAGACAATTTTTCTTTAAAACTTGTGTAAATAAACGTAAAATTAATTCAACGTTTCGGGAACGTCCTTTGTTCCCTTTGTCAAGAATTTATTTGACAATTAATTAATAAATATTATTAATAAAATGCATCTTACTGCTTCAGGAAAAAATATTAATGGCGATAAAACTTAGAAAGGATTGTATCTAAAGTTTTATGTAGGCTGGGCCTAGTCTGATCTAAACGTAAGTGACCTGTCAAATCTGATTAAAATTATTTTTGTGCAACAGTCTTATTGTTTGTTCATTATGCAAAATATGGCAGAAAATCAAAATTCTGAAAACTTTGAAAAACATGATATGCTTTGGTCAGAGTACTGTAAACGCCGACGCAGCAATAAATTCGTATTTTAACAGGTAAATATAGTTTTCTTGGTATTAATTTTGATAATTAAGTAATTTTACATCTATGTAAGTTTCCAGAACGAAGACAACCTAGCGAAATCACGTTTTATAGATTAAAAAGAAATTTAATTAATTATGGATTACTTTCTAAACCCAGGTCACAAACATATAATAAACAAAATCGAGAGAATGGTGAGGTTACCGTTTTAACCAGTGTGGAAAGTAATCCTATAAGTTTTTGCTGAACTATAGAAAGTAGTATTGGGGTTTCGAAAACAAGAATCCAAAAATTACTTCGCCACTATAAATATAAACCATATAAATTTAGGCTTGTTCAACATCTATCTACATCCTGGCGACGCTGAACGTAGGTTAATATTTTGTAATTGGTACTTAAACATGTTAAATACAGTACCCAACTTGGGAAGAAATGACATATGGTCAAGGAGGCACATTTTAGCAATTTAGGTGTTTTAAACAGGCACAATAACAGATTCTGGTCCCAAGAAAATCAACACCGAATATTCCCCCAAAGACAACAAGGACAATTTGGACTAAACGTTTCCTGCTTTATATTAGGATCAAAAATAAAATTTTACATTTTCGAAGGGAACTTATCCGCTCCTAGATATTTGGACATTTTAGAAATGGTTGTGCCTGAATTGCTAGATGACATTCCTTTAGTTCAATTGAACCAAATTCATTTCCAACAGGTTGGAATTATACGCCCGTTTTTGGAAAACAATTTTGGATTGGCACTAATGGGCCGATAAGATGGCCTCCTAGGTCTCTGGACTTGTCAGTCTTAGATTTCTTTTATGAGGTTACTTGTAAAATAAAATATACCAAACTCAATATGATAACATTGAACGTTTGACAAATGCAGTTAGAGAAGCTTTCAGACATTTACAAGATCACCCTTAGCTTAATGCTATAGAACGAATTGGAAGAGTGTGTGAAGCATGTATAAGACAGAATGGTCATCAGTTCGAATATCTCTTTTAGTAATTTATATTAGGCTTGTAAAGTTGTAGGTATTAAGTTCAGTTTTTAATTTTGTGTTTTGGCGAACTATACCATCAAAATGTAAAATTAACGTAACATTCATTTTTGAGGTTAATAATGCAAAGGAAGTACTACACACTATATATATATATATATATATATATATATATATATATATATATATATATTGAAAACTGAGAGTAAGCTCTATTATATATAATAAAAAAAATACCGGGTCTTCCATTTAAAAAAAAACTTTGGTTTATTGCGAAGAAACCGACTTTTTGTGGGTAAAATTATGCACGCCACTAAATTCTACGGAAAACTCTGTTTATAGCCCACTTTTCACCATTTCGATAAATTGCAAGGCAAAGCAGTTACGAGGGGTGCTTAAAATGTGCAAAGTTTGAATTTCGCCCTGTATCTCAAATACTAATAGGGCTATGACAATTCTGTTTGTGGCATCTTTCATTTCACGAAAAAGTAGAACAAGGCCGCGAAAACCGCATCTTTCTATCTTTGCTAGCAAAAATTTGCACGTGTCTTATCTTACACAATGAGATGTTCTGTTAACCAAATCTACGTAAAAACTAATAAGAATTCCTTCTCCTTTTTTCACTTTTTCAATATGATAAACAGTGGAAATATATTCAGGAAGTTCCGAACACAATTTCGTACGTAATCCAATGGGAAGACTTGCTTTCGTGATAAAATTTACATACTGCATTTTTATCTTTTTTTTCTTGACTATCATGATGTAGAGCTATGTTTATATGTAAACTTAGTACTTCGGTCGAAAAGTAAATAGTTAACCAAAACATCAATATATATCCCTTTAATCTAACCTATTCAGGAAATCCACAGCACTTTTGCATAAGTAATCCAATGTGAAGATTTGTTTTCGTGATGAAATTCGCGGTGTCGTTCTTTTCTTGACTGTTACGTACACGTAAAATTAGAATTTTTCTTAAAAACTTAATTTTGGCTACAACGACGTCTTTCATTTCACACAAAATTTTCTATACATTGTACACGTTTGCTTTTGTAACCCATTGAATTCAAAATTCTAAATAATGTCGTTAGACCCCCATGAAAATCGGGATCTGTTTTAACCTAAATACAATTTGTCCAAAGTAAAATATTCGTATTTTGAATTGAAACACCAAATTATTCGTTGTAGATCTTTCCGAAAGGTGCATCCCAAAACCGCGTTCACTGCAATATGTCGACTTTAAATTTTAAGGTCTTGCCATTATGATGTCGTGGATAGTTCGCTGTGAAATACTTAATGTGTGTACGAAAAGTGATTTCTGACTTACGTACTTGAAATGTATACGACACCAACATCATATGTTGCCCATTACTTTTCATCGTTACACTATTTTTAAAATTAAAATTTGCAACTTTACACTTTTTGCGATGGCTTTTGGCATTTTGTCAACAAATTATTATTAATCCAATATGAGATTTGATTATCATATGCGTTACTTAAGTAGACAACACAACACGATTGTTTTTGACAGGACGGCAGTAAATTGACTTCTTGTCATTTTGAAAAATGTGAATACACCGCAACAAAGGATATCGTGGCCTGCTGCAATCCAATATAAGGTAAAACACAGTATAGTTTGAATATTTAACGCATGATTTACATATATGTTACGTATGTTAGAGATAACATTAAAAATTAAGATTATTATAAAAAGTCTGGGTAAGACGTGAATTTGAAAATCTAATTTGGGGATTACTTTTAAATTTCAAGATGGCGTAGGTTTGGAAGATTCGTTTGCGTTGCTTCCGTTTCATATTTTCTTTCCGACAAGATCATGTGTGTTAAAAACCTCTTTAAGAGTGGTTGATTTTGAATAAGCGGCATAAAATTAAAGGCGTAGGCCATGATAGCGGTTACCAATAGAAGGATGTAGGCATGCTGCATTTAGAGAGATTCGCACACATTGCTTAGCGCGGTTGTAGACGGATAGTCGCCTGTGATCCCAAGAGCATAGCGATTAGTACAATTTACGTTGTAAAATTCAGTAGCGCAGTTCTAGCATTGGTTGTTTACTGCCATATCTCATTTTGGGGATGGAAACATTTTACAAGTAAAATCGGTTTTGTATTGAGTTAAACATTGTTTGTGTTATGAAATCTTTCCAAAGATTGAACATATTTAAGTATAAACAGTATCCGTCACACTTACTGCGTACTTTGTATATAAATCCGCACGATATTGTAAATAAAAATTAGGTCTGAATTAAATATTGTTAATGCTGGTGTAAATGCATGTGCGTTTGTGAAAAACATAAAAATAATCAAGTTTATAGACAAGGAAGAATGTTGAGTTGAAAAGAAGGCATTCCAGTATAAATGCCTAACGAACGCAAGTGAACACGGAACACTTAAGATAGATATAAGGTCGAGTGTAGGACATTAGATACCGGTTAGTGCGTAACTGTTCACAATTACAAGGGGTTAATTGTATGAGCTCAACACCAGTAAATTAAGATACTACCACAAAAGAAGAAAAATTAATACGTAATACCAATATGTATGTTATGTAGTTAAAGTTTCATTTTCCTAAAAAAAGAGGGTTATGGATTGTATTGTATTTTAATTAGGCCATAAATGCAATCAACTCTAATTACTACCTTTTCTTGTGTGTTTTAATTTAAGATTAGCTTAGGTTAGTAGTGGCCGATATAATAAGTTTATAATAAGTTTTTCTTTGTTTCGTTGGGTAGATCTATGTAAATTTTTTATAATAATATGAAAATTTGCTTTAATTGAGTTAATTATTCAACTCAGTCTTTTATTTGAACTGTAGTAGACTTTTGGCTCCAATTTTTATTGTATATTTAAAACAAATTGACAATTCAAACGTTGCAAGTCAGTAGTGTCTTATCAGATCTCTTATGTTGTTTTTTTTTCGTATGTGTAAAGTTGGCCACGAGAGTTTAATGTAATAATTTCTTTAAACAAGCCATTACAAAATTTAAATGCTTTTATTTGTTTATCACACTTCTAGTCATTTTTTTAATATACAGATTAAATTTTCAACTTTAACTAAGGTAAATAATGTTTGTAGCGTTTAGTATATTAATGGTATGATTTAAAAGAACAATAATTGATGGAATATCATTCCTATTTAAACACAGATCTTTACGCCTGTTTTTATTTAAAATAGGGAGCATTGAATTAGGATTTTGTGAGCTATCGTACAAAGACAAAATTTGTACTTCAAGATCAATCTATTATTTATTAGTTTATTTCTGTCTTTAAGTATGCCCCATTCAGAATTGTACTTTTATACATCAGTTTTGAATTTTGGATTATTGTTGGTAATCATAAACATTAGCTCATATTATACAGGGCTGAAACAAATAGTTGAGATTGAGAATATTTTATACCTGTGATTTCAAAAAGTACTCAACGCACTTGTTCACGCTCAAAGAGAATTATACAAGTTTTACACTGAAAGTTCAGAGTTGTACCGAGTAAGAAAATACCATGCGGCTCACGATCTTACAAGGTTAACATCTCCGCTTAAGATAATTATCAAGATAAGTTTAGATCGTGGTGGTGCTCTAAGGACATTTGGAGTGTTGTTTTAGGGTAAGTGTAAAGTGCTTCAGGTCAAATTTCAGAGATTGTACGTCTTATTACGACCCCTCCCCCATATCCCATATCCATTCTAGTTAGTCGGCACGAGGCTTGCAAGGTTTGATTGTGTAACACTGTTCAAAACTTTATTCAGAAAACGCTTTCAAGGGATACATGTATTTCTTTTCTAATTGCTATAATTTGTTAAAGCATTAGACTGTCAAAGAATGTGTTAAGAAGATCGAAGTTTTGCTTCAATAAAGTATTGATCACTTGTTCCTGATGCTCGTATATTTTAGGTATCTTAGAGGCCAGTAGTTGGAAAGTGATTTAAAACGTGGAGATTATGAAGATTTGTTCAATTACGGAATCAAATATTGTGGTGGGTTTAATAACATTCACCAAAACGATACATGACTGGCTATAAAATAGTTAATAGTTTAGTTCAAGATTTTTCAACAAACTATTTCAAATTACCTGTTTCTGAATGTCGGTCATCCATGAAAAAATAAGTTTTGTTAATGTACTCGTAAATGTGACTGTTTATCTTGTAATTCGGCTTCTGAAAGATTCTCGACATTATGCACATTTTTAGATTATAATATCTATCTTTAGTTATGTTGCACTGTTGCACATTTACAGTAATATGTTTGGTACCCATAAAGATCAAAGACGCCACTCTTGAGTGATTATTATATTTACATTTGTTTTGAACTTTTAAAGAAAATGTTGAACATGCAACTCGGTTAGAACTCGCTACCGGCATAAGGCTTTTTAAAATGCAATTGCACGGTTGGACAACTTGGAAAAAGCCATATCATATTTGCAATCTTCAGGTCAGTAATGATATTCTGCTTCGCGTTATTCGAATTGAACTGATGTCTGCTGTGCGTTTCTTTCTCTACTCTCCTGTCTTACTTCCTTTTCTTTATTTTGTTGGTTTTTTTGTGGATTCTATAAGAGGCTTATTATTGTTGGTTGACGTTTTTTGTTTAATACCAACTGCCATTTATTAGACAGTCTCTGCGTGTCGTCTCGAGTATTAAGGCTGTTTGGACGTTTTCGATTACTACAGCTTTTCTTATTATTCTCTTCGTTAGATGTTCTACTAATGCTATCCTTCTGGTCTTATCAGAGTTGATATTGTGCAACGTGGTTTGAACATGTCCTAAGGATGGGATTGTGGTGTTTTCCCATACTGCTAACCAATGTTTTCTAGCCTAGCTTTGCCTCGTCCGTTTAACCTATGTGCGACCACAGTTTCCACATGGAATCTCGCATATTCCTTGATCTTCTAGTTTGATTTTAGTTTTTGGGTTGATCAACACTGTTAAGTGTTTTGTAAGCGTTGTTTCAAAATTAATTTTAACGCAAGGATATATTTATTTTTAACTCACGAAATAGAGCGTGAAAAAACACAGAAATTGGTGAAAACCGCAATTAGATATCTTCTTTGGTTACGAAGATGTGGATAAAAATAAATGTAAAAATACATTTTACAAATAACAGAATTAGAGAACATGTTTAACTGTCATTAATTATTAAAATTTTTAAATCAAAAATATTAAACTATTGAACCAAACCTAGTATGTTGAATATCCCTTAAAAGACGTATGTTTCATTTAGAGCGGATAATAAAATTTATTTTTAGATTATTATGTGGCCCTGAAAACGGCCGATGTTATAAAAGAATAGTATGCAACAGTCCTAGTACTAAAGAACTAATGAGGTCTCAAATGTTCAAATTGTCGCCCGTGCTGCACAATATACAGCTGCGTAATTAAAACAGCAGCCTCCTCTTCTGCCGTTGGAATACGGCGAATGGCGTTATTTATTAGCTCTATAATATTTTACCTGGTGGTTGGTTTGGTTAAATAAACAATATCTTTCAACCTCTCCCAAAAATTAAAATCGAAACATGTCAGGTCAGATGACCTAGAAATTGAAACGTTTTTTTCTAGTTTTGCTATAAGTTTTTCTTTTATATAAATACCTGGCTGGCTACGGAAATAGAATGCCCCTTCCAACCCATCTGTTAGGAAATGTTCTGTCCAAAAATTGACGTACATTTGCTTAAAGATGGGCTGGACACCCACCACGGTGAAAAAACATGATTTGGCGTGTGCCTAATTACACGTTTTCTAAAAGAACTGGCTACTCGTTAGTCAGAAAACTGAAGTAAAAATTTCACCGGTCAGTTTTTCATTAAAAATAAATGGCCCAATGATCATTTCTCTCAATATACCGCACAAAACGTTTGCGGTCCACCTGCCTTGATGTTGCACCTCATCCGTCCATAGAATATTTAATAATAGTCTAGGATCTTGAGCTACAATTTCTAGCAACCAACGGCAATAATCAAGCATTTATAAAAATTGAGGGATGTTAATGCTTGCTGGCGAACTGCATGTGTGTGTAGCCTAAATTTGAAATAAAACGTTTGTTATTAAACGATATTAATTAGACAAGGTATATATTTCAGGGCGTTTATAGGTACCAACCAATGTCTTTTAAAATTCGTTTACGGCAGTTTGGGTAATGCTTAAATTCTCTATACGCTATGCGCTAGTACGTTCATGACATTTTCCTCAGTTCGGCCTTTACCACGCCTAGAACAGACGGGACAATAAATACTTCCGGTATTTCTTAATCGACGCGCCCATTGCTCAAAAAAATAACGATGCGTTTTGTGGATACCATGCAGCATAAACTCTTCCAGCCACAGTTGAATGCTTCGTGTATCATATGCTATTTCATTTGTTGATGGCATTTGAAATAAACGGTTTCTTTAATCAAATACGAAAAATATGTAATTAAAAATTATTATTAATTTTATTAAATATATAAATAAAAAGTTTACCTCGAGTAGGATTTTAACCTACGACCTGTACTTTGCTAGAGTACCGCGCTAACCAACTGCACTATCGAGATTCAAGCCCCAATCGTTGTGAATTTTGTGTTTATGTATGTAGAACTGATGTAAATTCTAAATGTAATTAGATTACAATCAAAATACTTATATTACTGGAATGTGAGCCTGCAATATCGCAAGGATTCACACATACCAAAGCAACTTGACTAATATTAATGTATTATAAGTTTTGTTATGAACGAACAAGTTCAAAGGTAAATATGTAATTAAAAATTATTATTAATTTTATTAAATACATAACTAAAAAGTTTACCTTGAGTAGGATTTGATTTTTTATACAACCCAAGCGCGTTTCAGAGATAAAGAAGGTCGCACACGCCCTTTTCAATTAATAAAAATTTTCAAAACAATATCTTCAAATTAGCATGTAGTCACCTGTAGCCAACGTAAAGATTCAGAAAAAATTTAACCAATAAAGTTTCTAAATAATTTCGTAAATGTGTAGGTTAAAAATATTTGAATAAACAAATATTAAATTACTAAACATTAAAACCGGTGACGCATACTTTTTCTAAACAACGAGTTCATTGATTCTGAAACAAACAATGTTTATATTCATTACAGACAAATTTAAAATAAAACACTGCGTTTCCTTTATCTGCGGGAGAATTTTGATCGATGGACCATTCTTAAGGGAATTGATCTCTCTTCTTTCTAGGTTAGAGAGGTTAGGTTTAGTTCGCCTAGATGAATATGACTGATCTAACCCTACTTCTGTATTCTTCGACTTCCTCGCGATCTAATTTCATTTCATTACTAGCAGAAATTCAATAAGGCAGGATAGCGTAGAAATGAAATATATATATATATATATATATATATATATATATATTATAATATTAATATATATTATTAATGATGGGTTCAAGAATGTCCTTCTCAGACTAGTTGATATCGGAATGCTTCTGAAACGTTCGTTGTTAAAGAAAACTGTGAAATAGGCCGATAATGAGTTGATTGGCCTATTTCACAGTTTCTTTAAAGGAACGTTTCGGAAGACACTGTCCTCATCAATCTAGTCCTAGAGATTGCACTTTACGAATTCATATGTTCCCAAGCACTTGACTAGTCCAGATTCGAACTTTGGTGCCTTTTACTTACAAGTCTGACACCTCTACCGCTATATATATATATATATATATATATATATATATATATATATATATATATATATTCATTTCTACACTATCCTGCCTGCCTTATTGAATTTTCTGCTAGTACGATGTATGTGGCTGCTTTGAGTTTCCGGCGAGTTGGGTTCTCATCCTTTGTCACTATGTGTATGTAATCCCATTGGATGCGGTGGTCTCAGTTCACACTTTGAGTGGTCTACTTCTTTCTCCTACCTATGCTATGACGCATTCGTTTGAACAAATTAGAGCATTTTTTTCAGGTGAACCTTACCTCTCCCCCCTCCCCTTATTTAAGAAGATAAGAGAAAAATACTAAAACAAGAAAATGTTCCTAAGTCAGTTTTCTAATTTGGTGTTCTCTCTCTCGGTCACTCTTAATATTTTTTCCCGAAACTGTGCGATGCTTAGTTTCTCATATATAGCTGGTCTCCTGTATTATTGATGTACCACCCGGTACATCGTTAACAGTAGTAGGCGGGTCAAAGGTATGATCTTTTAGTACATGCTGAATTACTAGAAACCCCATGGATGTAATTTTAATAGATCTCAAATGTTCAAAAGAACATCCAGCTATACTTCTATTAATAAGCCATTCACAAATTGCATTGCAATTAAAACTTCTGCCAGCTTTATTAGTTTCAGGTATGTAGTCTTTGTTTGGACTAAGTGAAGCTTTAATACTTGAACAAATATTAATCGCAACGGACCTACTGAATATTTTAAATAATTTGGTTATACCATAAAAGCTTTACCGTAATATGGTAATGGCTTCTTCATGAGCTTCGTAGGTGTCAAACCAGTAACTTGTAAAATGTTTTTAAGAGACACCTTTTTCTGTAACATTTTGTGTATTAAATTAGTAGGAAAGTCTTTGTTTATACATATTTGTTTAATGTTGGAAAGTTTCTGGTTATAATGGAAAGAACTATTGCGGAAAAAAGGCATTATGTTATCAGTTATCAGATTAAAATATTGACAGATAAATCTAGAAACTTAAGTTCGTTGTTGTTGGCTTTTTTGAGAGTAAAAGAAATATTGTTACGGAATGTTAAAAAGTCAACCAAAATTTTGTTTATTTATTTTATTTGCGTAGTTTCAAATTTCATTTGTGCAATACTAACAATATAACTTTTAGCTGTTCAAGACTTTTCAGAAGCCATGCTTCGAATGCAAATTTAAGGCTTTGTTACATATAAGATGATCGAATCGGAAATATGCAATAATTCTATTAAAATTTCAAGTACAATTTACCTCTATTCAACAACAACCGGAAATAGAATGAGAAAGTTACTACCTTTTACCACATCTAACACGTTATAAATTTGAAATGGTCAAACAAATTTAAAACGTTTTAGGAATACAAATATGTTCGGTATCGACAAGTTGATGGTTCTGTGACCTTTGGTTAAAAACTTAGAATGTATGTTTACATGTTGCAGAGTTTCAAATAAGTTTGAGTCAAAGTAGTACTTTTGGTAGACAATAGAACGTAATATTGGTTGCTATAAATTTAATATGTAATAGTTTATAAAGAAATCTTATTTCGAAAACAAAATATTTATGTTTTTATAGACTATCGTTTTATCTCGTTTTGTTACAGGTGTAATGTTTGTACACGTGGTGCAAGGTTTTTCATTTAAGTTCTGTAGACCCAATTCAAATTTTTTTGTGTGGTTAGGTATATTTGATTATAAAATTCTTTAATTTCTCTCTCTCTCTCTCTCTCTCTCTCTCTCTCTCTCTCTCTCTCTCTCTCTCTCTCTCTCAACTAAATGTATTAGAGAAGGATGGCCATAAAAACATAAATGTGCTGTATAATTCATATCAGCGCACTAAAACGTGTGTCGTGATTAAGAAACAGCCAGCATCTGTCACTCCAGCCATTTTTTGAAATGATTGTTTATGCGTCTTTGCTTTACTTTTTATACAAAACAGTTTTTTTTTCAAAACTATCTACAACTTGTACAGTGAATTATCGGTAATTTGGTAACATTTTTACATAGTTTATGTAAAATTAGAAAATGTTAGGTAGTTTAGTTATTACATTATAATTCCTAATAAAATATCTGTATTTTTAGATTTATAATTGTTCATGCAGGTAATGAAGATGGATTTATTTCCGATGCTTCACTTTTGTTTTCTGCAAAGTCACAAAGTGCAGACTATCATGGAGATCTTTAATTGTAATGGACAGAGAGCGGATTTTATGCACTATAAAATGTCGAAATATGTGCATATATATGCACTTAAAAACCTTAAAATATGCATCAAAAATGCATTATTAATTCAAAATATGCAAAATATGCATAAATATTGAATCTTCTATTTACCTGTGTTAATTCCAAATTATAACATTAATATATAAAAAAAGTATATATGCTTGTAATTTTTTAATAGGAAAAAGATAAATTGCATACAAACTTATTATTTTAACATTCAAAATTATGTGTTATTTAAAAACTACATATTTACTTATACACTATACAATTATAAAAACTGCACCCTGTCATTACTACTTACAAAGCAATTATTATTTTAACATTATTTTAAAATTATGTGTTATTTAAAAATTACATATTTACTTGTATGCTATAGATTTATAAAGATTACACCCTCTGTAATCTTTATAAATCTATGCTATAGATTTATAAAGATTACACCCTCTCATTACTATTTGCAAAACAATTTATAACTAAATACTTTTCCAAGTTTTCGAGCAGAAAATTTTGGCGTCTGTCCGATAGTATGTGTTTGTACAAAGAAAAACTTCTATCTACATCCACAGAAGTTATGGGTGCATCTAAATTTATAACAAGATCATCGGAATTTTCTTCAAGTTTCAGAACTTTATTATTAACTTTTAGTAACAACTGATATCCACTGTTTTTTTGTAAGATTTCATTTAATTTATTAGAAATAGTTTTACCAATATTTCCTGAAACAGCAGTAATCAGCTGTTGAAATTTATTAATTATTTGCATAGATTCATTTAATGACAATGCTTACGTTTCTAATTTAGCAATGGTTGAACTTACAAAATAGTAATTTTCTTTTATAAATGCCAGCTCATTGCGCAATTGTGTTTTCTTTAAAATGGATTGAGCTTTTTGACCGTAAGTACTTGAACTATCAGAAATTTCTAAAACTAACTCCTTTATTTTTTCCAAATGATCTGCATAAAAAAGAGCTGCATTTAACCAAGTACCCCAACGCGTAATTACAGGCTCTGGTGGTAGAGGAATATTAGGTAACTTTTCTTTGTACAATTGAATTGGTAACGGAGCTTTTAAAAACACTTTCTTTATACTACTTATTAAACTATTTACTAATGGAAATTGATTACGAATTGTTTCTGCTACTCTATTAATACCATGTGCGAGACATGTTACATGTATTAAATTTTCATAAAATAATTTTAATTGCTTTCCAGCTTTTACCATATACGGTGCTGCATCAGACAGCATTAAAACTATTTTATCTGTTGCAACAATATTAGGAATAAAAAGTTGCATGAAAGCTTCGTTTATAAAGCGAACTATTGTTGCATGATTGGTTTCTCAAGAACTTTGGAAGCGATTAAATATGATATACTAGACTGCGCCTCACTTAAATAACCAATCATTAAATTTGGAACATATCGCCCGCAACAATCTGTAGTTTCATCTACTATAAAATAAAGATATTTACTTTTTGTAATTTTCTTTATATGCCCCATAGTTTCAAGATATAAATCATTAATATACCTTTTTCGAAGCGTGCTTTCATCTGGCACTTGCTTTTTACTATTTTTTTCTAAAAATGACCTAAAACTAGGATTTTGCAATTTCTTTAATGGAATATTGGCTTTAACAAGTGCACTACACAATTCGAAATTAAGTTCCTCTTGTGCATTTTTTTTGGCCGTTTCTTGAAACAACGACTGGCGCAAAAGTTTCTGACAAACTTTTGTTTTCTTAAATGTTTCTAATTTTCTTTTATGAAGAGAGGTTTCAATGTGCTGTGTAACTTGAGATTTCCTTTCGCACATGATCTAAGGAAAAATTAATTTTAAAAATAAGTATCTAATTGCGTTTAAAAACTGATAAAACGGTGAATTCAATAACCTACATCAATTAATAAAGGTTTAATTTCCGAAATCAATTAAAATCTAATGGTACTTACTATTTTTCCACAGGCTATACAAAACACTTTTTCATCATCCAGACGTAGCTCGGATATATTTTTTATCCATACTTGAACTAAACTATTTTTAACTTTCGGCATCTTGAAGTTCACTTAACAAAGCCGTACCATTCAGTTACGTCTTCGCCCAAAGAATGTTTAAAATTTTGCATTTTGTCCGTTACTCTCAAATTATTTTCAAGAAGGATTAACTAACTAAACACTACGTCCAAATAGCTTTAACCCTTGATTACGGGAATTCCCTCAATCAATACTTTAACTATCTACTTAGGTACCATTGGAATTTTCAAATACTACGAAATAGCGGCATTGAAACTTCACAATCCGGAAGTATTAACGTTGCACTTAACTGCAGGTAATAATCTTTCTTTAAACCTGTCTTATTCATATAAAAATACATTTCTTAGTTAGACACAATAACAAAATTTAAAATAAGTTAGAATAATGCATTTTAAAGCGAATTCGGAAGATATATGCATAAAATTGCAATATATGCAGTATTTGGCAAAATATGCAAAAATTAATTAATGTCAAATGATTGCATTTAGTGCAATTCGTCTAAAAACAAAACGATATTCTTCAACTATAAAAAATAAGCGATATGCATTTTGCATAAAATCCTCACCCTAGTAATGGACAATGTTAATTATCATTCCAAACTTCTAGAAAAAGTTTCATCTAAGAAGGAAGAAATATGTAATTTTCTACTAAAGCACAACATAGGTTATGAACCTAGCATGTTTAAAAAAGAATTACCGCAATTTGTTGCAGATAATGCGATACCAAAGGTGTATGAAATAGATAAAATAGCACACAAGTATGGACACAGAGTATTCCAGTTATCACCATATCACTATCAATTTAATCCAGTTGAACTAGTGTGGGCAAACTGCAAAGAACACTACAACAAAAATATAGGAAGACATAAATGCAAATTTAACGATGACCATGTAAAAAAAATATGGATGGAATCCTTGCAACGAATTGATGGGACATATTGGCAGAAATGCATTAAACATGCCCAAGTTAGAGTGGTGGGAAATTGAAAAACATTTTGAAGTTGTGCAACCATTAATTATATCCGCTAACGATTCCACTTCTGAGGGTGACTAATAGTGATAATTTTTTTTTAATTTAAATGTTTTACGTCCAATGTAATATAAATATTCTAATTTTTACATAACATATTGATAACTCTACAATAGGTTGACTGAATACATGTACTGATTTATGTAAGTTGCTTTTCATTTAACTTGGAGCAATATGATTTTCTATTTAAACTATGTGCTAAAATAAAATATTTAACATGTATAATTTTGTTGAACTTCGAACTACGTTACACTGTACACAATGTCTTCTACAAGCATGTAATAATCACAAATGTATCGATACTTATGTTATCGTAAAGCGTCTACAAGAATTATATCGATTACAAAGCAATAATTATGGTTCTAGAACGGTTGTTATAAATCTTGAGAATAACAAGTTAATTGCAACTTTTATCAATTTTTTCACCTGAAACTATGTAATTTATAATAAACAAAAGAAATATTTATTTACTTACAAATATATAGGTTATGTATTATGATGGTATGTAATTATAATGAAACCATGTCCTAAATTGTAACAGTTCACTATCACAACAAAATATTTTTGACTCTATCAAAAAAGTAAGTGGATATAATGAATAATTTTTCTAGTTTAAACTATAAAAAAAATAATTTTCAACTTTCTTTGACATTTTAAGGAAATTTATGTGGGGCATCTGCCGATAAAAGTATTAACTAAAAGATACTTTGCTGATTTAATGAAGACTTGCGTCGCCTAGTCTTAGTTTGTGTAATTTTAAGAATGAGTCATACCCAACTTTATTTGAATCAAACTATATGAAGTTTACCATTTCATTGCAAACCTAATGTCTTAACTAACCTATCTCCTATAGGCGATTTGCATCATTTGAATTTTGCAATTCAGATTATAATAAATAATAATAATAATGTCTTTATTCACTGAAATATTTTAACATTGATTTATGGGGCGAGGTTCAGTTGAGAAGAGAAAATTCCTCGTTTTTGCTTTCCACCAATAAAACACCTGTATAGAAAATAAAACTAAAAATGTTAAAGGCAACTAGTAAATTAACAACATATATGTGCAACAAAGTTAAATCAACTTGGAACTAATTGAAGACATGAGATGATAAAGCTCCAAAATTGACTTTTTTGCATATTTGGACCTATAATAACCAAATGCAACTGTTAAATATGCTATGATTGCGAAATATCCAACGTATGCAGATATTTCTTGGATAAAGACGCTATATCACATGTACATTACATATGTTCTAGTGGATAAAGGTGCTATCGCATTTTTTGAACGTAGCACCTTTATCCACTCCCTGTCAGCATGTCACATCCTGCGGACATCCGGATTAAGTCCATAATATGTATGCATGTCGGTGGACATGAAATGGACTCAGTTTGAAAATTTTATGTATATACGAAAGAAGACGTTCGTCAGATTTCCAAAAAGGATATCTTTTGAAGAGCAAGTTTTCATCCAAGTATGGATGCCCTGACACTAGACTATTTCTGATATTTGTTAAATATCCATTTTTTATCCAATAATGGATGTTCCAAACCAAAAGTACTTCTTACATTTGGAAATTGACGTTCATTAGACATACCAAACGGATATTGACTAAATATTGTGAGATTATTTTAACGCACTGAGTATATGCAGTCTTGTGTTGTGCGTAGAACGTATTTTGGATAGTAATTTTGCAAGTGAAATGTTTCTTTTGTGTACAGAATGTAAATTAGTGTAAATGCTACGCCACTGAAATTGTAGCACTTGAAACTTTTATATAAAGTTGAATATAGATCTGGACAGTATATGGAGTGAATTTTAATGTGAATTATGGTTTTTCCAAAGAGTTATGAAGATATTTGTGTAAAGAAATTCAATATGGCTGCGTTTTTCTCGTTCCGGTTGCGTTTGTTCCTTTTCAGACTTCCACTCTACAAGACGCGCAGTGAAAAGCTCTTTTGGGATAGATTGATCGTGGTTTAGCGCGAAAAATTTGGTGACGTTGAGCAAAATGGATGACCACAGGTATATGTATATAATGGACAGACTGTTAGTGTACACGGAGGAACACTCGATAAAGAACTATAAGGGGTGATCGCACACAAGTATTTAGTAAGGCCATGAAAATGATCTGTGTTGGTTTTTATTTGTAAATAATTAGTATCGCAGTACATATGGGTTGACTGCATAAACCCATTTTGGGGATGAAGTATTTAAACATTTACAAATGGAAGGATCAATTTGTGAATTGAAAGAAAAATATTAGTGAGTTTTTTTTTTAATTTAAGAAATGTTGAATCAGATTTAAAGTAAACATCAACCCTCGAGTTAAAAGTAGTGTATATACAGAACCGCGTGATCCAAAAAGAAACCTAAGGTAATCCGTTAAGTAACAAAATAAAGGTGTGTTTGTTAAGTTAAACAGTATTGGACATTAGCGTTAATGATTTGAGTACATGTACTATTAACATCACTGAATCGACTGTGTAAAGACATTTATGTAAATGGGTATTATGTAGCAAATCTAACTACCCAATTCTTATTTATGCGTAAGGTAAACAATCTCGTACATTTAAGTTAGTGAGTGGTGTGACTGTCGAATTATGTGATGATTTCTGGCCATTTGTCAGTGACCAGTGTGGAGATATATATATATATATATATATATATATATGGATTAATTACATCCAATCAACCCAGTGGGACATTATACCGGACAAGGGACTGCGGAGTTTACTGTAAGAATAATTTAAAATTTTTGAATGATAGTGGTTTGATTATCTTTAGAGATGTAATTGTTTATATGGTTAAGTTCAATCAAGTATTAAAGATAATCAATCTTTATTAACTGGTTTTGTATGTTTATATTACAAGATTTGGGGATTTTAATTTATAAGGATTAGTTTTTGAAGGTGGTGCTTCTCGGAAATTCAAATTTCCCTCTGGAAATTTCCTACTGTCAACTAAATACTTTTTTTCAGAACATTTATTATTTCTTATTAGTTTTGTGGAGGTCACAAAATAGTTTAAATACTTTTTTAAAAACAAATGGAATTTGCGTAAAGGGTATAATGCATTAATAGCGTGTGAGACATGTCAATTTCGATTTGGACTTTTTTCAGGCTGATTTCAATAACTGTAACACAAATAATGCAGTCATTAAAAGTAATACATTATAAATCGACGAGTTATGAAGAAAAGGCTTGGTTTTTCCCCAAGTGAAAGGCAGAACTGCGATATTACCAATACGAGTAATGAGTCGTGGAAAGCCTTGGTATCATTGTGCACGCGTATCAATTTCTGTGTTTCTGGTTAACTATTTTTCTAAAAATAAGATGCGTAGTCCTCTACGACGAAAGACACGTAGTGAAATAAATTCGAAGCCTTTATGATTGTGTGCATGTAAATTTCAGTACGTTATACGTAATTTTTAGATTATTTGTCAAAGAATTTGTTGCTAACTGCGGAAATCGAGATCATGTGCCCTAAAAAATATTGTGTGTGCTGAAACTAACAGAAAGACCCTGGATTTCGAATCCTACAATTATTGCCCTACTAAGAAACGGTTGCACAATAACGTGACATCTCTGGCACGTAAATTCAATCAAGTACCCGCCTACCACTTATGGATAACGTTTTTCTTATTTGGCGGTCGATTTTTAAAATGGACTTTGTGCAGGTTTTTAGTACAAAATTCCTTGCGAGTATGACGTCAAACCAGCAACCCACTGTTAAACATTAAGTATATCTTTTGGTGGTCAATCCAAAATTGTTTTAATTCAGGGGGAGTGATAACTATTGACGTATTGGATTGTCCCCACATTTTAACTCAGATCAGGGTTAACAAAAACAAACTAAAAACAAATATTCTGATATTAGCTGGATGACATTAACAAAGGCACATACAAAAGTCTAACTAAAAAGGCTCGTAGTTAAAACAAACGAAAGAAAGAGCCCAAGCCAATACGTTATCTTTACATCTTCGAAATAGAAACGCAGAAAACGCTTCAACTTCTTATAAAGAAGTGGCGGATTAAGAAGATCAATTCCATAAATACGCGGATTAATACTTAAAGGTAAGTATTTTAATTAATTTCATTCCGTGTTAATGGGGACCGTGAAATATAGAATTTTCATGTATTCTTTAAACTTTTTCATCTTAACTTACAGGAAAACCCATCAATTATCATTGATGAAAGCCAGCTTTGTCGTTAGTGTTCTTTTATTTGTCACCATTTTCAACCAAAGGTGTCGATGAAAATAATCGTAGAAAGATTAAGATCTAGTAAAGTAATCTACTGCCTCTTTCGTCATTAAAATAAACAAAACTTAAATGTTTATGAAGCCAACTAAAATAGTTTTCTTTGAAATAATGCCCAATACCCTAAACCATCCAACGAAAATAGACCATTAATAAAAATTGCCAATATGGTGTACTGTCAAAATGGTGTCCAATAAAAAAATCATAATACAAGGAGTAATTATTTCCACTAGATTTAAAGCCAAAAGTACGAGTTACAGCAACGGTTCAGTTATTGATCTCTGCAGCCAGTGACGTAGCCAGGATTTAGTCTTGGGGGAGGCCAGACATAAAAACATGAGTTTTAAAATTTTCAATTTTTTTCTGCCATTATTGCGAGTGAATAATAATGGAAACATGATTCCCTTTTTCAATTTTAAAAATTTCATAAAAAAAAATTTTTAAACATTTTGGAGAACATTTTTCTGTTCATTATTCGCAACATAATAAAGAATGATATCTTTCCAGCATTTGAAAATGTGAATACCTCACGTACGAAACACTTAAAAAAAAAGTTTTAACCTCAATATCTATATGTGCACCTAGAAGGATAGAACTTCGATAGATTAATTTAGGATACTTATGTAAGTATGATAATTTTTACAAAATTTGTTTCTCAAGTTTGCTGAGTATATAACCAACTTATGGATAAGATTTGCTTAATGTGGCTATAACGGGAGCCTCCACCCTATATATAATTAACATTTTTTTACTACAAACTATTCTTTTTTTAATTAGATTTTTTGTCATGTGGCACATGGTTTCGTAGAGCGAAGGAAAGGTTACAAAGCGGTGAAAAAATTCAAAATAATATCTAAAAAAGTGTACAGGGTGGTTCATTTTCGATGTTTTCTTATGGGAGGTACCCTTTCTATTACAGATAGACAAAAAGTAATATGTGCTCGATTTTGGTGCGAATTAAAATCCAATAGCCATAATTAAGATATCTCTGACCGTTATTGCACAATTAGCCAAAATTTAAAAAATGGCGATTTTGAAAAACTTGAATAACTTTTTATTTCTAAATGTATCGACAAACTGTAAAAACATTCTTAAGCCACTTTTTTAAGTAGAATCCGTTAGTGCATTCACAGTTTTAATACCTCCTTAACTTAAAAAGATACGACATAAAGTTATATTTTTTTATATGGAAACCACAGTTGGCTACGACATTTTTAAATTACATTTTTTTGTGCTTTTCAAAGATATATAACACTTCTATGCTATTTTAATAATTAATAGATTTGTTAAGTTTTTCTTATTTACGTTTTATATTAAGAATACACAGTAGGCATACGAGGCTGAGATTAGTTAAGTAAAACAAATGATACCTATATGTCAAATAATAAATAAAAAATTAGAAGTGTGCAACAAAGTGATCTAGGAATTTAGTTATTAACATGCCTAATTATAAAATTGTGGCATCGGAATTATATTTACAAACTTTTCCTGAAAGGCAGCAGCCAAATAAAAATATTTTTGAATGGTATAGTTAATAGAAATTAAAATTTTTGCTGGCTCAAAACAATATCTTAATTAATTTTAGGTTACAGAAAAATTTAAATGAATTCGGTTCTTTTAAAAATCTCAGTCCAAAAACTTACTTTAAACGAAATTCTGACGAAAATTCAATGGTCGTCTTAGGACAAGTCGAAGCAGAGCCAACAACTTCATCTAGACAAGTGGTCAATCTAGGCGTGTCTCAAAGCAAAGCCCTTCGAATTTTAAAGAAACACAAATACCATTGCTATAAATTTCGGAAAGAACATTTTTTGACTGTAGACGACAGAAGGCGGCGTACTGAGTTTTGTAACTGGTATGTAAGTCAGTACCAAAATATACCTGTAATAAAATACTTATCTTTTTTGGGATTTTTTAATGGTGTACTTTAAATTATACAATCTAAACGTTTCGATAACACTTACAGTTATCTTCGTCAGTAGTAATGTTTGTTAAAAATTGTTAAAGATGTAGTAAACAATTTTGTCAAATTTGAAAAATTCAAACATAAACATAAGCCTGCTATTAATATAACAGTTTGAGAAACGTATAAGCCAACTATAAAATTGTAGTAAAGAATAACTAGGTCATTAAAATTAAATATTGTTAAACTGCCTCAAAGATGACAAACCAGAACACTCTCTACGACGAAAGCTAACGATGAAATTTGCCAGCCAAAAACACATTTAACAAAATTTAATCGAGTTATGATGTAAGTGTAAAGTTGTGAAAACTTCAATTTTAAAATGATAGAAGCATTCACAAATCCAAACATTACATCAAAAATAACCCAGTTAAACCTAACAAAGAGATATCTTTATCAATAATTGGAAGTGTTATTAACAATGAAAAGCACAATGCAGAACGTTCTTTGTAATTTTAATTTCAATTTAATTTCAACTACTTATGTTAAATTATAGTGCTGTGGAAATTTAACATATAATTGATAAAGCATTTGCTTCAAGGTCTAGGAAAACACAGCAAAAACCTAGACATACCAAAAGTTGAAAAAAATTAAAATCAAGGCGTATCATTATGCTCTTTTTAATTATAAGATGCCAAAACCTATTTAAACGGAGATTTTCTTCTTGTCTATTAAAATTATTCGGGTGTTTATATATTTCAATAGCTTCACGTTGCAAACGAACATAATAATGGTTTGTCTTGACAATATTTTCATATTGTCAAATTGAATGTCATGATTTAGATTATTCAGGGCATGGTCAGCCACAGCAGACCTCTCTGGTTGACCCAATCTACAAAATCTCATATGTTCTTTGCGTCTTGTATCAAAGCTACGTTTTGTGGTCCGATGTATACTTTTCCACATGAACAAGATAACTTATACACTCCGGAAGATGATAAAGGGTTTGACACATCTTTAGGTGATCTTAAATGTTCTTTAATTTTTCTTGTAGGTTTAAAAATAGTCCTAATGCCATATTTGATTAGGATTTTTCAATTCTATTTGTAACATTAGCTATAAAAGGAAGAAAAGCAGTACCAACATTAAGAACTGGTTTTTCTTTAAGGTTACGCCTAGAAGGTGTAATAACATTATTAATATCTGTAAGTGAATATCCATTATCTTGTAAGGATTTTCTTAAATATTTATATTCATCATTCAAAAATTCAGGGTCACAAATTCGTTTTGCTCGATCTACTAAAGATTTAATTACACTAATTTTTTGACGTGGATGGTGGTTGGATAATTTACCTAGTTTTTTTAAACTCTATTGCATGGTAAGACGAGGCGCATATCAGTAGTGATGGTATTTTTAATACTCTCAATTTACCTGACTGGGCAGATACTAACGCTCATGTCAGTGTTGTCCACAGGAGGCAAGGAAAATTTGGAATAAATGAGCGGTGCTGCATTAAAAACGGACGTTTTTATTATCACATGTATGAAGGAACATTAAAGTCAATAAAATATGTCGATATTCTACGAATTCATTTGGAGGGATTTCTAGAGAGTCTTCCTTTAGCACAATATTGCAATGTCATATTTCAGCAAGACGGAGCTCCCGCACATAATTCCCGTGTAGTTAGTGACTGCTTAAGTTTACGTTTTCCTAATAGCTGGATGGGAACAACATCACCAATTTTGTGGCCTGCTCGTTCTCCCGATCTTTCGCCTCTAGATTTCTTTTTATGGTTTTTTTTTAAACATTATATACAAAAGAACTAATAATACTGTGAATGAGTTAAAAGAAAGTGTTCGTGTGGCTTTTACACAATTAGCACCATTATCTGTATATAACTCTATAAATTCAATTAAGAAACGATGCGAATTCTGCATCCAAAAAGAGGGCGCACAGTTTGAAAAATATTTGAATTTTTAGTGTGTTTTTTATATTGATATTTTGTGTTCATATTTTTGTTCGTTTATAGAATTAGACGTTTACATACGTATAAAAATTGATTTGCTGTTAGCTTTTCATAATTTCGGATGATGTTACATTGTTTATTTTCATTTCATTTCAATTTGCATTTGAGGTTCTTTAATAATTTTATATTCAATCTTTAGATTTTATAATTTGATACCATTCCACAAGAACAACATTACAATTAATCTTATTTGAATTACAAAATATCTCTAAGATATTTTACTGGAAATGAAATTTCTTTTTTGAGCAGAAAATTTTCATTCAATTTCATATTTGGTTTTCTAAGCCAACTGTTATCCTTAATAAATATACCAATTAAGAAAAACTTAAAAAATCAATTAATTATTAAAATAGCATAGAAGTGTGTAACGAATCTTTTACGTTCTTCGTTCATTTAGTTGTAAAATATAAGAAAAAAGAGTTTTTAACTATTAATGATTTATGACTATGTTGTAACTTAAGTGCATATCTTCTTAGGGGTTTATAGTTCTATGTTTTTGCGCATATCTTTTCGCGCACCGCTATATCACCAGATATCTAAGCGTCCTTTCGAGCATTACTTGATGAACCTTATGTTGATTAGGAAGCCATTTTTGGGTTTCCACCAAAATTTTGTGAAAAGTGCTATTGATTTAATGGTAAGATATATTTAACTCGTCATATTAAAATTTAAAACATTTGCTTTTTACAGGCACTTTTTTTTACTTTTACTACTTTTACACTTTTACACTTTTAGAACTTTTACATTTTTACCACTTTTGGTATTTTCGATGCTTATGATTGCAATTTTGCACTTAATTCAGATCTATATTTAGATCCCATTTTTTATTTGAACTTTTGAGAGAATGCAATAAACATTGGATTATTCAATATTTTATAAAGATAAATTTATAAGAACTAAATTCAACTTTGGTATGGTTTACAACGTACAGCATTGTTATTACGAGATATTGCGCAATATTGGTGCAAAGATTACATCACCTTTGGTTTACATTTCCGTATTTGTTTAGATACCAGATGTTATTAAAAAGTTGTGTACAAACAGGTATTTATATTCAAATAATTTAGTAATTTAAGGCTATTACAACTAGTTTTTAAGATACATTTTATATAATTCTAAATTTAAATATTTAATAAACATAGTTTGTATATTTTTTTATTTTGACATTGTGGTGAATTTTTTATTGTATTCTCGGTTTAGTTATTCCGAGCATAATCAAAAAATAACTTGGCGTTCGAGATAATTTTTATTATTGTTACATTGCAGTTACTATATTTATGTTAAGTGGAAATAACCAAGCAGAAATTTGTGGTAATTACGCAAATCAAAAGATTGAACTGGCCTACTTTAATTTACCGACTGGGACAACGGCATTATTTTTTATTGAGTGTTTTGGATCTCTGGTTAGTTTAACGATTTGTTTGGAGAAATTTACACACCCATTTATTTCTTATTAAATTATTTACAACTGGCAACATTTAAAACACATATTATAAGTGTTATATATTTTTGAAAAACACAAAAAAAATGACATTTAAACATGTCATTGCCAACTATGATTTCCATATAAAAACATACAACTTTATGCCATATCTTTTTAAATTAAGGAGGTATTAAAAATATGAATGCACTAACGGATTCTATTCAAAAAAGTGCCTTAAGAATGTTTTTACAGTTTGTCGGTACATTTAGAAATAAAAAAGTTATTCAAGTTTTTCAAAATCGCCATTTTTTCAATTTTGGCTAAGTGCGCAATAACGGTCAGAGATGTCTAGATTATGACAATTGGATCTTAATTAACACAAAAATCGAGCACATATTACTTTTTGTCTATCTGTAATAGAAAGGGTACTTCCCATAAGAAAACATCGAAAATGAACCACTCTGTACATTAATGTTATTTTTAAGATTTTTTTATAAATAAAAAAAATAGAAAAATGTTGTTTTTTTTAATGGTGACAATACGTTAAACATCCATGAATAACAATATTAAAGCAGTCAAATTAGACAAATATTTAATTTTGAAGCTGGTTGTTAAACCGTTGTTTAAACCTTAACAAATATTAAACCAGGTTAACAATCTGAATTGTGATCAAGCTGATACGGTTTAAGTTCTGAAAAGTACCCAAACAATTATTATTTTAAAATAATACTATTAAGGGCTACTAGTGACATATAATGTACATTTTGTAGACGTACCTTATGGACGCACAACCTACGTCCGCCTTGTATATACGGGTGACATCTCTAACAAATGTACCTCGCTCAAGTACAATGAAAGGACGTATAATGTACGTTCAGCTTGGATGTCCTACGTAGGTACAAAATGGTGCATGAAAGAGATGAACACTAGATGTTTTATGGACTTCGCTACAACTGTAAAGGATATTCATTGGATATACGTTGTACGTCCGTGTGCTGACTGGGCTAAAATCCTAGCATGGAGCTATTGTGTCAAGTGTTATTTTGAGGTTATGTGTGTAGTGTTTTGTGACTGAAAAAGGTGATTTAAAAGTGGTTTTTACTTAAAAAATAAAAAGCTATGTATGCCTGGTGAAGTTGAAATGCATTCGTTGAACAAAAATGGCATTACTTAATTATCTTGGTTACGGCCTTGATTTAATTGTCTGTCAAACACATTTCGTTTTTGTAACATTTTATGAAATATTCTTACAAAAATGGTGCGATATTTAAGTAACCTGAACATACTGAAATTCCAATGCTTGTGGTTTATGGAGGCAGAAGGTGTTTTGCCAAGGTTCTTCAAATTAACAACGTTCAACTTGACCGAGAATCAATTAATAAATCAACAGTACTGCGTACACTGTACAGATTCAACGAAACAGGAAGTGTGAAACAACACTGGTGGACCAGTAACCGTTACGGATAATGATAATTCGCTCACTGTCCTGTTAGAAACCGTTGAGAAACCTAAAACTTCTACACAGCAGTTATCACTCAATCACGATATGAGCAGATACGCAATAAAAGATAGCAAAAAGAGAACATCTCAGAAAACTAATGTTTGGTGTTATATTATTGGGAGCCATATTATTGGCCCATATGTTGTTGCGGAAAATTTAACATCCTAACGATACCTACGACTTTTACAACAGCATGTATTAAATTCCTACTTTAAATACTCTTTTTCCAAAAGCGAATAACCAGTTCTTACCTGACCGTTCCATCTGGTTTCTACAAGATGGGGAACTTCCACATTTTGAAACGAGGGTTTTTAGACGAAATATTCCCTATAAGGTGTATAGGACGTGGAGGACCAATTGACTGGCCAGCTAGGTCTCCAGATATAGTCCCACTTGACTTTTTCTTGTAAGATTATATCAAACATCGTGTGTATACTAATAGAGCGTAGAATATTATCGATATTCAAGGAAAAATAATGGAGGAAATCGCAAATATGCTTAAATTATGATTGAAAACTTTTTTCAGTGAAAACGTTATTATCAATAAGCAAATGGACAACACTTTAAGCATCTCATTAAATAATTTTGAAATAGTGATACATATTTAATTTATTTATTATAATTTTAGTAATTTATTGCGCTGTTATTAATTTTAATAATTTATTGCACTTTTATTAATTTTAGTAATTTATTGTACTGTTATTAATATTTACACCATTAAAATTACAAATTTATTCTAGTTAAATGACAGATGCATTTAAATTAGGTCATAGAGCAATTGAGCACATGAAGCTGTTAATATCTTGGAAACGGTTGAAAATAGGTGTAGGAGTTAATTCTACGTGAGATGTATCTGAAATTATACGAGGAATTTAAAAATACAATAATATACAGAGATTGCCGTTTAAAAAAAGTATTGTGTATTTTTATGTAAACCTTATTAAATTTGGTTTTGTTTGTGGTGTTTTTATTATTAGCTTTTATTATGTCATGGTCAAGGCTTTAATAATTAGTAATACTCAATTTCCCACAACTGAAAGGAATCTAGTCCAAACCCCTACATCCCACCCATATATTCCCTACCTATCTTCAACCCGTCATAAGCCAGAGTGGAGGATTAAGGCTGATACCCTCAACTACAAAATGCCGAGTCAAAAACACATGGAAAGATACCCCACTGGGTATGGATCTTCTTCCACACACCCACACCTCACAGCAGGTCAGCCACACGGATTCTGGGGAGGCAAACATTCGCTAAATGAACCAAAGACTAGAAAAGCCATAACAAAAATACACATTGGAACGTATAACATCAGAACACTAAGGACTGATGATAGATTGAATGAATTGGAAAAGAACTGGAAATGGATTAAATGGAACATACTGGCCCTGGCAGAAGTCAGAAGACAGGAAGAAAAGCAATACGACTAGAGTCAGGTAATATGCTGTACCATTCCAAATTGTGAAGAAAATAGCATAGGAGGCGTAAGTTTCATTATCTCAAAGAAAACAAAAGAAAGAATAATAATATACAAGGCAATATCCAGTAGAGTTGCATATGTAGTATTAGAGATAAACAACAAATTATCTATACAAATCATCCAAGTATACGCCCCGACTCAATCACATAGCGAAGAAGAAGTAGAAAATTTTTATGAAGAGGTGTCGACAGTACTCAAAGACTACCCAACCAAATACAAATTGGTCATGGAAACTTTAACGCCAAACTAGGCAAAAAACAAAGCAACACAGAGCTAAAAGGAAATTGCGGTTACGGCATAAGAAATGAAAGAGGAAACACACTATACAACTTGCTAGAACAAGAAAACTTCTATACAATGAATACATTTGTTAAAGGAAACCGCAAAACAAATGGACCTGTCTAAGCCCACATGGGAATACGAAAAACGGAATCGACTATATATTAACAACAAATAAAGAAATAATTAAAAACACCGAGGTACTAAACACATTTACAGTGACCATGGAAAAGTCAGAGCTAAATTGCATATAAGTGCAAAGCTAAGTCGAGTAAAAAAGATAAAAAATAACCAATACAGACACCGCATCCAAGTAATAAAGGAAAAATTGGAGGCACATCAAAACGATATTAAAAAACAAAGAATATACAAACATGGATGTAAATAAAATAAACAAAACCTTAACAAGAGCAATCATAGAATCGGCTAACAAAGTTAGTCCAACACAAAGAACACCCAGCAATCCACTCTCGGAGACAGTAAAACGGTTACTAAATAAAAGAAGAGAGTTGATAAAACAAAACAAACAGAAATCCCCCGAATTTGCGAAACTAAACAAATCAATAACAAAAACTATCAAACAGAACAAATTAAAAAAACAAGATGAACAGATCCAGGAAGTAATTGAGAAAAATATAAACATGAAAGTTCTGAGACAAAAACTACACAAGAACACAACAATAGCAGTAAAGGACAAAGAGGGAAAGGAAATAAAAAAGAGAGACAAAATAAACAAAAGAACTGAGGAATACTACCAAAAAATTACACAGAAGCCAACAACAACCTACTTTCCAAATGACAAAAAAACATAGAAAGAAAAATAATAAACTCGGAGGGGGTGCCGGAGATTGCTATAGAAGAAATAAGAAGCGCACTAAATGACACGAAAGAGCAGAAAGCATCAGGCAAAAGAACTAACAATAGAAGGAGGAGAAGAAGAAGTTATCAACACATTAAAAATTCTATTCAATGAATGCCTAAAGACAGGAAAAATAGCGACAAAATGGAAAGAAGCCACAACAATTTTACTGTACAAAAAGGAGAAAAAAGAATAAACAATAAAATAGCCCACGAACAGGCAGGTTTTCGCAAAGTGTTTAGCACAATCAATCATCTACTCACAATCAAAAAATATTAATTGAAAAAGCAAAGGAATATCACCTTCCTCTGCATATGGCTCTAATAGGCTACGAAAAAGCTTTTGATTCAGTTGAAACTTGGGCAATCCAACAAGCCTTAAGGAATGCCAGAATTGACTGCAGATACACGTCGCTTATTGAAGACATCTATCATGAACAGAAAACATGTATAAAGCTAAACGAAGAAACCGAACCTATACCTATAAGTAGGGGGGTTCGACAGGGCGACCCGTTGTTTCCTAAACTATTTCCATTGACCCTGGAGGACATGTTCAAAAATCTGAACTGGGAAGAAAAAGGCACCAACGTAAACGGGGAATATTCAAACAATCTAAAATATGCAGATGACACAGTGTTATTTGCCTCAAATAAAGAACAACTAGACTCTATGGTGATAGAATTAAACGTTAACTCCAGGGTAGTGGGTTTGAGGATGAACATCTCAAAAGCAAAAGTAATGACAAATACAGGAGAAGAAATAGGCATAAAACTAGAAGGTGCCAGCTTGGTTGGAACAAGTTGAAGAATACATATACCTCGGCTAACGAATAACGCTAAACAAAATGAATCAGAAGACAGAAGTCTGGGCCGCCTTTGGCAAATTGAGCTTTATACTCAGAAACAGGAAGATCCCGCAACATCTTAAAACAAGGATCTTCGACCAACGTATAATCCCAACAATGAGGTATGGCGCCTAGGTATGGATTTTCACAAAGAAAAACGTGGACAGATTGATAAAGGCTCAGAGAGCAATGGAAAGACAAATTTTGGAAATTACCCTGAATGATAGAAAAAGAAACACGTAGATAAGAGAAAGAACAAAGGTTACAGACATCAGAGAAAGAGCAGCTAGCCTAAAATGGCAATTTGCAGGACACAACGCTAGACAAATAAACTCCAGATGGAACGCAAAGATTCAAGACTGGAGACCATGGCTAGGAAACCGGGAGCGTGGAAGACCCCAAATGCGTTGGGTGGACAACATGAAAAGACACACCGGACTAGGCTGGAAAAGAATGGCACAAAACAGAGAACAATGGAAAATAGTTGGAGAGGCTCACATCCAAAGATGGACCGAAGAAGGCTAAAAAAATACGTTTGTATTGCTCCTCAGGGCGAGTTCACAACTTTTACTACTTTGGTGTTTATTGGGTGGCCTATCTTGGCAATTAAAATCCGTTGGTTTATAACAGTTTTGTTCAGGTTGAAATGATATAAAATAAAGCAATTCTGGAAAAGGAACTAATAAGATAAATAAAATTAATTCTAATTGACTTATTAAACAAATAAAACTTAACATGAAAATTATTGCTGTCGGTGGTGTTGAATAATAATTTTCCGGACGCCACTGCTAAGATTCCCCGGGTCAATTAACTGGGCCCTCTTTTGCTGGTGCCTGGAAGTAAAAATTAAAACCAAATGCGATATCACCACCGTAATTTATTGTGTAATTAACGTTTTAATTATAGTGAAAATACATAAGATATGTAGTGAATTATGTGCAGTTTATGTACAGGATTCTTATGGAATTAATTACAGGTGAATATTACGTTTATTCTGGTGAATTATACGCAAAGTATTAAAAGGGTTAAGGTACTTTTAATGAACAGCTGATTCACATAAAACTCTTTCTTTAACTGAATGGTATTGTAAGATCAGGAAGTTAAGAATGTTTAAGGACAAGAATTGAATTCTCTATAAATCAAAATATGACCTGGGATTGTAATCTGCACGAATGGTTTCAAATAAATCAAGTGGTGTACAATAATTTTGTATACATGTATACAAGGAGTTTTGGTTACATATAAAGGGAAAATTGAATAAATTGTTCTGAATGCGGGCAAAGGGATTGATTTGAATGTAAATGAGTGTAAATTGGGATAAAATAAATTCAGCATAAATATATACAAGGGGATTACAGGGAATTTTGATATAAACGAGTTAGATGAATGGAACTTTTGCTAATGGCAACATGTGGATTCATACAAGTGGAGAAGGTTGAGTAAAAGGGTGCTTTCGGGAAGAGATGTAATTCTGGAAGTTGAATATAAGTTGGATTGGTAATTTTTCGAGACTATGGCTTTACTTTATTTTTTAAATTTAATACCCTGTTCGAATTCGTAACCACCGTCGAAGGTATTAGTGTTTCTGATGGTTAAGAGAGGTTTGCTGCTGTAAGAGGTGATTAATTATTCGGGGCGTAACCACCGTCAAAATAACATCTCTCAATAACCCTTAGGTACTCTCCTCGGGGAATGTAAGCACCAAGAAGACCGTACTAACAGTTGTCTTACTATTTTTTGCTTGGGTTTAGGTCTAGATAAGGGATAATTTGAGTGGAGAAGTAATTAAGTGTTCAGGGCGTAGCCACCATCAACCTAACGACGTCTCGCCCTAAAAAATTTTAGGTACTCTCCTCTTGAAATGTAAAGACCAAGAAGACAGTACCCAAGCGCGCTTGGATTACAATTGGAGTTGAGGAGATGAGTTTGGCTGGTAACAGGAATATGAATGATCAGGCAATTCGAATGAAGTGGAAAGGTAGTTATAATTATAATTGGAATTCAGTTAAATTATAAATAATACTAGGCAGGATAATGTTTGAGATTCGGATTCTAATAATGGCCGGAATATTACAAGTGGTACTGGTCAAGTTAATAATACTGGTAAATGTAAAGTAAAGTTAAAAGTACAAGAGATACTGGCCAGGCTAGTCTGGTTAATCGTCAGGTTAATAATAATAGTAAAAGGAAAGGTGCAAGGTAAAAATTAAAAGTGAGAATGTAATGCCGGCGGTCTGGCATTTATAGGGAAATCTGGTATGGAGTGGGAAGGAGTGTACAACTGATACCATTTATTAACAATGATAATACAGTTGTGGAAGGAAATAGGAAATAAGTTTTTCTAGGAATTATTTTCTAAGATATGAAAATTTATTGTAAGGATTTTCAGAATCGTTACACGTTAAATAGCTTTTAATAAGTATTTCATATCGGAAGAGTAATTTTCTTATTACGTTTGAATGTGAACTCTTATTGAGAAAGATTATCAATTTGGCTTCCTTCTGTACCTACTTTACGTTTAAAACAAAAATTGAAACTTATGTGTACAATTTAGAGCAATTTAGGCTTACAGTAAAATAAATATCACGAAAAAGTACTTCAATTAATCAAAAATAAATTAAAAAGAAATGACAAGATCCAAATAAAGAACTAGAAAGCATCAAACAACAAATGATGTTCCTGAATTTACTAAAACGATTTTCTCTTTGATGTTACTCTCTTTTCTCAAAGTAAATCAGCAAAAAATAAAGCAGAGTCCATTACTTGAAAAACATGTTAGCGCTTTTAAAAAAAAATAAATTTATTTTTAATAAAATTTTCTTTGTCGCCACGAAGCTCATTTGAATTTTTTTTAATAAGTACAGAAGCTTGTCGTTCATAAAGTAACACTAAAAAGTTAATCAGACCTAGTTAATCATAATTTGTATACAAAAAATATTTTTTAGCAAAACTTGCCTGCTTTTAGTTTTTTTTCTTTTCACATTTTGTGTAATAGGATTGCATTGTACGCTGGAAGTGCTTAATATAAAAGAAGCTTCTTTCATTTTGTTATAGCTAAGAGGATGTTAAATATTAGCTGAATTGAAACTACTGGAAAATAAACTTGTTTGTAAAACTCTGCTTCAAACTTTTTGTTAATTTTATTTGTAACTGCAGGAAACTATTATTATGTGGATGGTGTAGACTGATTTATAAAGTAGGATTAGACATTTTCATTGTGATTTGTTAAATGTATTGAAACTTGTAAATTGTAAAAAAAATTTACATTAAAAATAAAACAATTTAATCAAAATAATGTCGTCTCTGTCACAACTGTTATCATCGATGGGAATCCGGCCAAATGCATATTTTGTTTTATTTTGTTATAATAATTGGAAAGTGTTCAAGAAAACTTTTATATCTCATGGTGCTCATGGGGAACGCTCCGTACTTCCTTATATGGGAGATTTCACAATGTTGCTGCTAATTATGGGCTTACTGTACCATGATTGTCTTCTTTTGAACGCAGTGTGTAATACTATATTACATTACTAGTATGGAAAGTGACCCATTTCACACGAGTGGGAGATTGTCGCAGTGTGGTTTTCTTTGTATTTTATGACATTCTGCAGCACAATGGTTAGATAGTGCCAGGTAAAAAGTGGAAAACTCTGAGATCAAGGTCAACATATTTAGTTGACATACATATCACACTAGAGTGATATTTTATTTTTCAATTCTAGAGTAATATTTGTGATTTTCGTAGTAGGTAATCTGTGTGCTACATGTCATTTTCATATGTGGTTGTCGGAAAAATCAATTTAAGGTGTATGTTTCATAGTATTTCGATATTTCAAATTAATTTGATGATTAAACAATTATTTAAATTTTTACATAATTTATGTTTGTAAATATGTAAATGCACTATTTTCCATATAAAATAATTTAATTAAAAAAAATTAATTACTAAGGTGTATAAAAAAATTGAGCTACACGATAGTGTTGAGTCATTCCACACGCATTGGATAGACGTGTTTAACTTTTCTCCTGCGTTTATGTGGTTTAAAAAACGTGATTTTAAAGCAATTATACGGTTTAGTGAGAATTTTAAAGAACAGTTATACTGACAGACAGAGTTTTTACATAATTATCATAATTAATTTAATTTAACGCGAAAAGGCGCTTTAAATTCTGTGACATATTTAACAGACTCCGATACAAACTCAGTAGTCATGGATAATGAAAACACTCAAGATAATCATAATGCAAACAGCAAAGAAAAGTCAAAAATTAAACATACATGACAAGTTATTAAAAAAAGAAAAAGGAACCTACCTTCCGGAAAAACCCTATCAACAGACATAAATACTTCCAATAAATTCCAAATCCTCTCGCAGGACGAAACAAATAATGACTACCAAGAACCTGTTATACAAAACCAAAAATCCTGAACCCACCAAATTCATATATACGGTGAAACTAAATCAAATGATCTCCACGAAAATCTAATTAACAGTTTTACGCAACAGAAACAACTAACGATACAATAAATATTAATACGCATACTAGTGACCCTTACAGAAAACTCGTCACTCATCTTAAAGATGAGATATAATTCATCATACTTATCAGTTAAAGGACGACAGAGCTTATAGAATATTCATTGAAATATTCACTATTCGATCCCAATAGAAGAAATTAAAGCGGAACTAAAAGCACTCGGGCATGAAGTACGAAACATTATGAATGTACGACATAGGGTAACAAAAGACCCCTTGCCTCTGTTTATAATCGACTTGAACCGAACGACAACAACAAGAAGATATACGATGTCGAATACTTAAGCAACCTTAAAGTATCTGTGGAACTCCCAAGAAAAAAGAATACTATACCCAATGCACTGTTACAAGGCTATGGACACACAAAGGCATATTGCAATAAACCTTTGTATGCGTCAAATGTGGAGGTAAACATAACACCTCCGTATGCAAAAAACCTCAAGACACGTGCAAAGTTGCCTTGCCTTGGCAATCATCCCACCAACTACAAAGGTTGCACAGTATATAAAGACTTACAAAGAAATCGAAACATATCATTTAAAGGTCCTATAACTAAAACACACCAACAGGAGCAAAGAATTCCAAACGCAAATGACTTATTTCTCTCAGAACTCAGCCGAACCCCATAAATACAGCAGCTCCTGGTTTTCTACATAAAAACACATTATCCTATTCACAAGTAACCGCCGGATATAACAATGCAGCACACACCAATGAAAGGCAAAAACAACCGAACATTAACGAACAATTCTCCAATTTCTTAATGGAATTCAAATCAACGTTTGCTCACCTCATTAACCAGAATGGTATGATATTAAATATGCTTTCCACCGTCATAAATAAATTAACATAATGGGCCTACCAATACATATTGCTCTTTTGAACGCCAATGGCATCACAAATCGCATACCAGAAGTAATACATGCCTTGCTAATCATCCAGATGAGACGGCCCATGGAGGATCAGGGGTTATAATAAAAAACTCAATTGTACACCACCATCTGCAATCGTATTTAACTGCAACAATTCAATCCTCAAGCATAAAAGTAGAAACTCGCGACTTCAAACTAGTGGTTGCATCGATCTATTGCCCCCCACAACACCCTATCTCTGTTGAAGAATATCAAGACTTCGTCAAATCTCTTGGCAACACGTTCATTGTCGAAGGGGACTGAAACGCTAAAAACACAACCTGGGGATCAAGGTTGATTAACCCTAAAGGAAGAAATTTATTACAGTAAGCTCACAACCTCAACCTCAATTTCATTACTACTAGAGAACCTACCTACTGACCTACTGACTTAAATAAGTTACCTGATCTACTTGATTTCGCAGTGACCAGAGGTATAACAAACACCTATCTTAAAACAGAGTCAAACTTCGATTTATCCTCAGACCCTTCACCAATACTGGTAACTGTCAACACAACAATCATCACTAAGGAATCCCCTGTAAGATTATGTTCCAAGCATACAGACTGGGATCTATTTAGAACACTGTTCGACCAAAAAGTTAATCTTGCCGTCAGAATTAAAACTTCGCATGACTCAGAAGAAGCAACTCATTACTTTACTACCCTAATACAGAATGCTGCATGGCAGGCTACACCTACTAAACCACGAAATATACACGAAACCAACAACATCCCCCGTCATATACGAGACCTTATTGTGGAAAAGTGCAGGGCCAGGAAATAATGGCAACCAACTAGAGACAGAACCGGCGGAACCATCTATAATAGGCTTACCCACCGTTTGCATGAGACTTTAAAATGAAACCTTTAAACAATACATAACGCAGCTGTCGCCAAAAGACCACTCAATATGGAAAGCCACCAAAAAATTTAAACGACCCGTTGTAGCAATCCCACCAATAAAAAAATGGACGATAGTTGGGCTAAGTCAGATAAGGATAAAGCAAATACATTTGCCGAACACTTAGCAAACGTATTTGTATAACCTCCAACTCCATCAAATGACGATATTACGCAAATCAATGATTTCCTGGATGCACCTTGTCAAATGTCACGTGCACTTAAAGCCTTCACACCGACTGAAGTTCGAAAACAAATCCGAAGTACCAATGCTCGCAAAGCCCCTGGGTACGACTTAATAGTAGGAGAAATATTACAAAACCTAACAAAAAAAGCCTTAGTTTTCCTTACGACCATCTACAACAGTATCTTGAGGCTGTATCATTTTCCTATTCAATGGAAGCACGCGCAAGTAACCATGATTGCCAAGCCTGGAAAACAACCAACACAACCTTCATCCCATCGACCCATAAATCTTCTTCCTCTTATGTCGAAAATCTTCGAAAAACTACTACTCAAAAGAATTAAAAAGCTCTAGATCTAGACCTGCTAATCCCATCTCACCAATTCGGATTCCGAGAACACCACTCGACAGTGCATCAAGGACATAGAATTGTAAACAAGAGCATGGAAAGCCTTGAAACTAAAAAAGTATGTGCAAGCATATTTCTAGATATCCAGCAAGCCTTTGACAAAGTCTGACATAAGGGCTTGCTGTATAAAATTAAGACACACTTTCCGAGTCAATTGTATCTTGTTATAAAATTTTATCTGAGCGAGAGGACTTTTCAAGTAAAATTAATGATGCAGTCTCATGTTATCAAAACATCACGACAGGTGTACCGCAGGGCAGTGTACTGGGGCCAATTCTCTATTTAATTTATACCTCCGATATACCAACCACCCAACACACCGTTATAGCAACGTTCGCGGACGATACAGCGACTTTACCCACAAGTGACACGGCAGGAACTGCATCAGCAAATTTACAAAGCCACCTGAACTTATTAGAAGATTGATTTGAGCGTTGGAAAGTTACAGTTAATAGTGATAAGTCTGCTCAAATAACTTTCACCAATAAACGTACCCAGTGTCCACAATTAACAATCAAGAATGCCCCAATACCAATTAAATCACAAGTGAAATACCTCGGTTTGCACCTGGACCAAAAATTAACCTGGAGAAAACATATAAAGACCAAAAGGGACCAGTTAAATCTAAAACTTGACAAATGGATTGGCTCCTTGGACGACGCTCCCAACTTAACCTATCCAACAAGATTCTGCTATACAAGATCATCCTGAAACCCGTATGGACATACGGGATCCAGCTATGGGGGTGTGCAAAAGCGTCACATACAAAAATACTCCAACGATTCCAATCGAAGACTCTCCGTATCATAGCTAACGCCCCTTGGTATGTTAGGAACGATACACTGCACACGGATCTAAAAATCCCTTATATAACTGATGAAATTCGCAAATTCTCAATAACCTACCACACTAATCTTCATGGACATCCCAACCAATTAATAGAAGAACTCACCACCCAACCAACAACCAGGAGATTAAAACGACAGTGGCCGCATGATTTACTACAAAATTAATGTTTATTAGTGGCTTCAGCACTGGCTGAACCCTTACATGTTATAATCTCATCAACCATTTACTTATTACTTTAAATGTAAAGTAGATTGTAAATTAGCAATTAAATTAAATAAAAAAAAAACGATAGTGTTTTTACAAATCATAATTATGGTCTAATAGTTTAACATTTGTTAAAAAAGTGAAAGCACGAAGACTATAACATTTGCCAAATCGGTTACACCTATCTTAGTGATACAAACTTCTTTCGGATACACCGTAAATGCAACGAAAAGAAATATTATGCTTACGTTTTACAACAAATATAAGGCGACCATTTATCCCGTATTAAACTGGACAGTCCCTTTTTTAACCACATCCCGTCCCGTTTCTGACGTTTCATTGTTTAGAAGGAATAAATTATAGACTAGAAAGTACGAAAACGATAGCGCTGCCTTCAAATAAGAGTCAGTATTAAGTATCAAGTCGAACATGAAAGGAATTTACTTACAACGGTGTCTTGTATGTGTGGAAAATAAATATACTGGTGCTGTAAATAAATATAGTGCAAATAGTTTGTTAATTAGGGTTAAGTATTAATAAATAACTGTTTTTAAATAATTAATCGTTATAGTATAGTGTGTATCTAGGACGGTAGAAAATCAGAAAATGACAAAGAAAAAAGTATACATTTAATAGAGATTTGGAAAGTCAATATTCATTTACAACCTCAGATAGTGATGTTTAAAATTGCTGCATCTAGTAGTAGCAAAGTGTCGTCTTTTTTCGTAAGGACACATTCGGAAATGAAGGAAAAATCTAGCTGCGATTGAATGTACTTGGTCTTACCATAACGTGATCCACAATCAGACTTTCGATCTATGGATTGCACTAATAAGCTAATAAAAAGCGGCTTCCAATAAATGATTGCATGTGCTAGAACCAAATCTGAAAGTATTGTGTGTAACATTTTACAAAAAGAATCATTAAGCTCCGTACAAAACAATCTTGCAACGGTCAACTCTGTAACAAACTATACTGATTGTTCAAATCATAGGAGCGTAAAAATTTGTCCTACACTCGTAAGATATTTTATAAAAGACAAGGCCATCCAATTAAAACTTTTGGAAGTCGGGGTGAACTATGCTGCTCATATCCTTCATAACTGTATTCAAACATCAGCAGAATGCTTTTCTATTGGCATCGAAGGCATTTTATCCAGGTAAAACTTTTGGAAGTTCAAGACCTTCCGGTTGACAAATACGAATTAACAACAAAAGTAATGGCAATGTGCGTTGACAACACAAATTGCAATTTTGAATGAGCTACAAGGCATGTCCAAAATAACGTCTTTTATAAAGTTCAGCAGTTATTTAGAAGACCTTTAGTTGGGGTGAACTATGCTGCTCATATCCTTCATAACTGTATTCAAACATCAGCTATTGACATCGAAGGCACTTTTGGAAGTTCAAGACCTTCCGGTTGACAAATACGAGTTAACAACAAAAGTAACGACAATGTGCTCTGATAACACAAATTGCAACTTTGAAGGAGCAGCAAGACATGACCAAAATAACTTCTTTCATAAAAGTTCAGCAGTTATTAAAAAGACCTTTAGTGAGATTGAATTATGCTGCTCATATTTTTCATAACTGTATTCAAACATTCCCAGAATGCTTGCCTATTGACATCGAGGACATTATTGTGAAAATCTATGGTTATTTCTACATTTATACTGCTCGAGTTGGACAATTAATAGAATGTTATGAGTTAGTTAATGTTGAATACCTAAAACTGTTCGAATACACTATAAACAGATGGTTAGCATTGTTATCTTCGATACAAAGAATATTAAAAGTGTTCAAACCGTTACAGAGTTACTTTCTCTCTCCAGAAAAGTGTCTCACATTTATTCTTAACAGTTTTAAAAACAATTTTTTGAAGATTGGATATGGTCTCTTTACTCACAGGTTTTTACATTTCATAAATATGTGCTGCAAGTGGAATCTGAAAAATCTTCAATGATAGGAGTATACACGTTCTATCAAATTTTAATTAGCAGAACATAAAAATGAAGTTTTTTTGGCAAATCAAGTTAACACTGTGCTAATAACTGGTAAATGCGTGATCACCCGGGCGCGCGTGCCTGCATGCGCTCGTGCGCGTGTGCGAATGTGCGCGCGTGCGAGTGTGCGTGTGTGCGCGTGTGCTTGTATGTGTGTATGTGTGTGTGTGTGTGTGTGTGTGTGTGTGTGTGTGTGTGTGTGTGTGTGTGTGTGTGTGTGTGTTTGTGTGTCGTTTGGCGTCTGTGCGTGTCTATGTGCGTTGTGCATTGTGTGTGTGTGTGCTGTGTGCATGTGTGGTGTGTCTGTGTGCGTGTATGCATGTGCGTGTTCGCGTGTACTGCGGTTGTGAATGGTGTGTGTGTGTGTGTGTGTGTGTGCTGTG
>JARFJB010001798.1:1070000-1552500 GCA_036346205.1 Vesta saturnalis
CGATGTCGATTACGATGGCGATGACGATGCGGACGACGACAACGATGGCGATGACGTTGACCATGATCATAACGATGAAAATGACAATAGCGATGAACTTGACGATGGCGATGACGAAGATGATGACGATGACCATGACCATGATCTGAAGACGATGACGATGACCATGAAGATGACCATGACGATGACGATAACTTTTATAACGTTTCTCCAAGATTGGCCATGTTGTGTGTGTGTTTGGATGTGTGTGGGGATATATGTTACTATCCATGATAATTCCAGAACACTAATACGTACCTATTTAAAGTTTTATAATAATTTAGCGGTAAAAACATTCCTAGGGCAGAATGTAAATGTTAGTTCAAATTTTTCCATTATCTGAATAAGGATTAATTTTATAAAAAAAAAGTGTAGACGTATTTTTTAAAGAAAATTTAATTTTACATAAATTTTCTTTATAATGTTTTTTAATATAAAGCGAAATAAATGTAAAAATTAAATAAATATGATTGAAAATACTGAAGCTGTATTATCGATATTTTTATAGAAGCGGGCGGTTATGGAATTTTTTTACGTTACATGTATTTATGTCTATGAATGTCTATCTGACATGATGTTTTAAATGTCATTCTGACATAGAGTACTGTTTTTGTTTTAACATTGTTGCCTGTTTTCCTTATGAATGTATAAAAAAATAGGTTGCATAGTTATTTAAAAAAAATTGAAATCAAAATTATTTCATTTCTTTTAATTTCAATTTTGTAGGTTGGAAGGTCGTGTGGTGTTCCACACAGGATATTTTTTACAACGTTACCTATTTTCGTTGTAATCATATTAAAAAAGATCGCTATCTGAGATGTAATTTTCAACAATTCGTCTTACATAGATTATTGTTTTTGTTTTTACAATGTTACCTATTTTCGTTGTGATCGTAGTAAAAGAGAGGTTGCATAATTATCCTAAAAAATTATTATTACAATTATTTTATTTATTTCAACTTCCTCATTATAGGTTGAAAGTCGTGTGTTGTTCCACATCAGATATTTTATTTATCTTTTATATAAATTTAAACGTTTTCATAACAATTACAGTAAAAGATAATAGCCTTAAAAATTAATTGATGTCAAAATAAACTTACGGAATATGAAAATGGAAATATAAGCCTGCTATTAATATAACAGTTTTTTCCAACTATGGAATTTAATTCTATTTTATTTTATTTTAGAAAAGAGTAGTTAGATCTATAATAAATTAAATACTATACTGTCCAGATGATGACAAATCAGCACACCCTGTAACGAACGAAGCCTAATAGACAAAAAGGTCATAATCAAAGAAGAAATTGAACAAAATTTAATCAAGTTATGAAGTTGTGAAAAACTTTAATTCGAAATTTATAGAAGTATTCACATATAGTGACTACATACCAATTAAAGATCAAGTCAAATCTAACAATGAAATAGTTTGAAAATGTAAACTTTCACCATTAACATTAATAATTATTATTTTTACATTTTTTAATGGTGTATTTAAATTTATCAATGTAAACGTTTCGATAAACTTAAATTATCTTCGTCAATAGATAATATTAAAAATTTTAAATGATAAACTATTTTGTAAACTAAAAATTAAAACATTAAATCATAAAGAATTGCAAATTACAATATAATTACAGTTATGAAAAGTATAAACACATATAAATATTGTAGTAGAATAACTGGTCATTAAAATTAAATATTTTAAATGCTCAAAGATGTACAACCAGAATTACTTCTAACAGCATTAACCTAAACATGATAATTTGACAAGAAAATATTTAACAAAATTTAATGATTATGTTAAGTGTAAGTTTGAAAACTTCAATTTTAAAATATAAAATTAAAATAATTAATCAAAAAATACATGCATTAAATAAGAAATTTTATCAATAATTGAAGTATTAACAAAAGCACAATGCAAAACGTTCTTTGTAATTTTTAATTTAATTAATTTCAATTTTATGTTTAATTATGAATTTCTGTAAGATTTAACATATAATTGAATAAAATTTGCTTCAAGTTTAGGAAATCACAGCAAACTATACATTAAAGAGTTGAAAATAAATTAAAAATTAAACAAAGCGTTCATTATGCTCTTTTTATTATAAATCCAAAACTTATTGTAAAAATTTTCTTCTTGTTATTAAATAATTATTCATTATTAATATTATTTTGAATAGCTTCACTTTGAAACAAATATAATGTTTTCTGACAATATTTTCATATTGTTAAATAGTTTCTATATTTTTATTCGGCAATTGTCATACGTATTTGGTTGAATTACAAAATCTATATGTATCTTTGGTCTTTATCAAATACATTTTTGGTCGAGTATACTTTACATGAACAAGATAACTTATACTGGAAGATGTATATAAGTTTACATCTTATGATCTTAAATGTTCTTTAATTTTTCTTTAGGTTTAAAAATGTTAATGCCATGTTTGATTAGATTTTTCAAATTTAAATATTAAAACTAATAATTAATATATAAAATCAAAAAATTATTAAAATTTTGTAAAATTTGTAATTATATTTAAATATCTAATAATTTTAATTTATATTCTTATTAATTGTTATTTACATATAAAGTTGTAAAACTTAAAAGTTAAAATTAATTGTATTATCTTTTTATTACAATGTATCATTAACTATGTATTAGTATTTATAAATACAGTATTGTTATTATACATCTTTAAATAATTATATGATATCTTAATTTGTATGCGAATATTCAAATTAACATAATTTAAAGTTACAACATTAAATTAACATGTTTTCATAAAATTACAGTTATTATACCATTTAATTCTTTTTAATTGCTAACAATGACTATGTAATGTTTTAATAAATTTAAATGTTTATATTCAAATTAGAATTTAAAATTCAATTTGATAATTTAAAATTAATTTTATAAAAATGAAATCATTGCAACAATAAATTAATCATGTAATTTAATATTACTAAAATATTTAGTACTTAGAAATTAATTTAACTACAAGTAATTTAATCTGTAAAATCAGATAAATTTATTAAATTTAACAACTAATCTTTAACAATATTAAAATTTATTAAAAATGCTTATGTGTTTTGTAATGTTTATTGTAGGAATAGTGTCTTTAATATAATTTTTCAAATTATAAGTTTTGTTAAATATGTAACTATTTTTAACATACATCTAATTTTGATATTGTATATCAAAATTACATTATATTTAATTATAATTCCCAAATGGATTAGTATTTAATTAATTCTATTAATTTTTAGGTTTTAATAGAATTAATTCAAGGGTTAATTATGAATTGAATTAAAATAAATTTTCAAAGTAAATATTATTATAATTTGATATCAGCTTATTAAGACAATTCTTAAATGATGATAAAAATTTCTTAGATTAAAAAATATGTTTTTTTTTGCCTTAGTTTTAATATTTATTTTTAGCTTGTTAATGTAAATCATAAACATTAATTTGTATATAAAATCAAATATACTATTCTACTTAAATTAAAAATTATTTATTTGAAACTACTTCTAAACATTTTATGTAAAATAATATGCTCTTTCTACAGTTTCCACTGGATCAATGACGGATGTCGAAAGGCGTGCATTGGTATGTAGATAATAAAAGCTTTTCTCTAACGTGTATTTTGTAAATGTCGTTTAGCTTAGCATTAACATTGCTTTTAAATATTATGTTTATGTGTTTATGCACATACTTTAGCAAATGTATTTATAAAAAGACAGATTTTATAGTAATTTTTAAACGGTAGAATACCGAAATGCCAGTGTCGTCGACGTACACAGGGGGACTAGGAGCATACCGGGGAGGGTACGCATCACAAGTACGACGATCTCTTCCGAACATGGCCCATACAATGTTAATCAACGAACCAGCAAAAATTTACCCTTATCATCTGCTGATGATCACTAATTATCGCTTGCCTGCTGACGTTGATAGATGTAATTTAGAGGTGAGATATACATATTAATATAATAGTTAATTCATCCTACTACTGTGAAATTACAGAGACATCTATCCGATAAAGAATTTGAAGATATATTCCAGTGCACAAGAAATGATTTTTATAGGATACCGCAATGGCGTAGAAATGAAATAAAACGCAGAGCTCGCCTATTTTAAAAAATTGCCTATATGCAAATTAGATATGCTTTAGTTTTATTTTGATAATAAGACAGCTGTTTTAATAGCAGATGCTTAACATGTTTGTTAAATCGAAATTTTACTGTGAGTTTGTTAATAGTTCCTGTTGTAAATAATGATTTTAAATTAATTGTCTGACAGTTATATCATTGTTAATCTATGGTGTAGTAAACTGATTTAGATTTTTGCCATAACGATCATTTCTATAACTTACTAAAAACTTACAGTACAATTTTGGCATGTTTTAATTAAGAATTACATAGAATTATGTAATACTTTAGCTTTTAAGCACCAAGTTTAGAAATATTTATATGAAGCACAAAAATACAGAGAAAAGGTGCTTCATTGGTAAAGTGATATTGTTACACATACAACATAGTAGTAGCAAGTTATAAAATCAAAACTGTTATTAACAAAAATGAGCTATCAAATTCTGCACATTTTTATTGTATGTTTTTATTTAATTGGGTTAAGCTTTCATAAAAAGAAATATTTTTTGTGGTGTAAAGATTTGCTTTGTTTGTATTTTGCTTAAGCTAGTCGATGAAGTAGTTTTCGTACCTACAACTGTTAATGTACATTATTTTAAATATTTTTAAGTATATGCTTTATACTTTCTATTAAGAGTTAAAAAATATTATATATTAGTTTCTATTAAAATAGATTAAAATTATTTGTATATGAAATATTGAAAAACATACTTTTTATAAAGAGAATTACAAATTACCATGAATGTATAAAAGAGATTGTAACCACAGATTATTAATACTTCAAATTATTATTGTACATTCACTTTCAATAAGCAATATTTATTTATTTTAAATATTAAGTTGAGCAAATGTGTAGCTATAATATTTTGTGAAATAAGCACAGCTAAATAAAAAACTTCCGCTACCTATAACTCCTTCATTTCATTTTTTAATATTGTATTCTGATTCGAATTGATTTAATAACAAATTCTGAACTATTATTACCTAATAACATTTGCGTTTTAATTTAAATTACTTATGCACATAGTGGAGTCCAAAATTATTGATACTTTTAACCATATTAATTGCTGTGATACCCAACTGTTGAGTTTCAGATCCTGTAGTCATATGGGCTTGACATCTGCAGGGCAAGCTTCACTACTAGCACAAACATTAAAGACTGTCGTCCAACTAGCGTGCTGCGGAACATGTATCTGTACCTTAAAACTTATTATCGTCATAAATACTGCTTACAACGATTTGGATAAATTTCACTCACAGTTTCAACTCCCTCTCTATAATCGGTGGAAAAATGAATGTCCGTTATGGTGTCTGGAAATCACATAATGATGTATATGGTGATCAAATAGTATCAGTTGCTAATGATTTAGATTTGGTTTTTATGAATGATGGCCAGCCACCATGCTCCAATCACCCGGGTACAACCAATTCAATGATTAATATTTTTCTTTGTTCATCAGATATAGTAACTAAATTCACCTAGAATTTAATTGTAGTCGCACCTGGCTTCAATTTCTTTTTGATTATAATAAAATATGAAAGCAAGTTACCAAAACTACTATTCATTTATCAGCAAAACAGTTTTTAAGAGTGTAATTGGATTATACCATAATGTTAAATGTCTGATGCTTGGTAACCTACCTGATGTTGCAAAAGACCTGTTACATGTATTTCGTGATGTCCTATGGTCGGACATCAGCTAACTTTGTGTAGCTGTTACCATTTCTGTCCTTAAACTAGGGAAAGATCTAAATCTACTGGACTCTTATAGATCAATCTCACTACTAATCTGTATTTTGAAAACAATTCAACACATGATTAAATTATAGTGAGGGCTTGATAAACAAAATTTAACTTTAAATATATAGTTTGGCAATAAAAAGTGGTGTACTTTAGATGGGTTGTAAAAAGTTGAAATTTTTTATATCAGGTATTGTAATTGATAATTAATCATTTTCCCAAATTATTTGAATTCAGAATTAAGAAATAATCGCCCTCTGACGTTATTACAAAACCGTTAAAGGTCTATGTCGGGGCTTTACTAGTTCCCCCGCTCCCAACTGACCAATGAGAACCACGCAATATCATAAGAAGACCGGCTGTTTAGGTTGAAAGCAACAAAGACGCCCATAGAATAGCACACAAAGAAGATCGGGATGCGGAGTACGTCGCCCGCCTACGAGTCGCCGTCGAGAACTTCTGACAGAAAACACATCGTGCAGTATCACAGGCGTCACGGTTTCCTCCGTATACAGTGTTGTTGCAAGACGGCGGTACACTGTGTTAAGTGCGGCTGTCAGCTACCCACCAGTCAGCGCACGAAACCCCGCACTGACTAGGCAAAGAGTATTAACTTTGGTGGGGACCAGTCCGCGAACTACAGGAGACGTCCGAAGTTCTCTACCTCCACCACGAAACTCCTCAGCGACCGAGGCGGACATTACCACCGACGGCACTTTGTTCAACACATACAGACGCCAATTACACCTTAGCGACCGCAGGCGATGTTTGGGAAAGCGGAAGTACCATGCTTCGGCCGCTGTCAATATTCCGTCCGCTAAACCCGCCTAAGGGTTCGACTATATTATAGGATTCTTTGGAAGTCTCATTATGGAGAAGGCCCTACCTGTTATCCCCAAGGAAGCAGCGGAGTTAGCTCAGGCTAGAGATGGTTTTAATAATATCAATAATATTTATTTTATCCCTGACAAATGTAGAATTATTGGATGGTATGCGTCAAGAGAAATATAAATACATTAATCATTCAAGAATTAAACAATCATCAAATTGTGTTAAAATTAGTAAAATTGTAAGTAAGAGGCGCAATTTTAACAATGAAAATTAAAAAATTCGTTTTAATGCCCTTCCCTCTACACTTCAGAATCTAACTAAGACTAAAGAGCTTTAGGAGATCCATAAACTGCTGCTAGAGCAACACACCGCGCGCACGCACGACCACGCACACACACACACCACAGCACACACACACACACACACACACACACACACACACACACACACACACACACACACACACACACATAGAGGAGCATCTTGTAAAAATATTTTTGTATATACAGGGTGTCCCATTTTCGAGTACTACACTAAACTTGTGTCAAAACAACAAACAATTAACGTTCTAACTATCAAATCTTGGACAACCATGGCCTACCCTTTACTAATGTTGAAATAATTAAGTGTTGTTATGTTTTAACTAAGATAATGAAATATCTCAAAAGTGGTTGGATGGTATAGGGAATATCGATACCAAACGAATTGGCTTAAAAAAATACAGCGGAAAATGTTACGACAAAGGAAGATATGATGCAGAGAGTCTTACTTGCTTTTAATTCTCTAACACCCGACCATATTTCCAGAATTACAAGACATAACTTAATGAAAAGGATTCATAAATGTTTAGAAGTAGATGGTGCTAATTTTGAACACTTATTATAAAACTTTTTTTGTTTAATATTACATTTAGTTATTTTTGTTTGTAAGTTATCTAATTAAATTAATACAAAATACCTAGTCAACGTTTTTAACAATATCCACAATTAATAATCCTTTCAGGCTATTGGTTACTTTTATGAAAAAATAACAAAATATCACCTTAAATAATGGAAATCATGGCCTACCTTTTACTAATGTTGAAATAATTAAGTGTTTATATGTTTTAACTAAGATAATGAAATATCTCAAAAATGGTTGGATTTAGGTATAGGGAATACTGATACCAAACGAATTGGCTTAAAAAAATATAGCGGAAAATGTAATAAAATACAGGGTGTTCTATTTAAAGTAAGCAACTTGTGAATGATTAAATTGTGCATGTTGGCGGCTAAGTTTAAAACACCCTGTATGAAATATCAGTGACATGGATATATGGAGTTAACGGGCAAGCGTTTGTTGTTTATTGGTTACAATTTCACGTTACTAGCTTCGTTATTAATGGAGATTTCGTTATTCAATGTGGACTAGGATTTTTTCAAAATTAAAAAAAAAATCGAATTATCTCGAAAATACTTCATTTTTGGTATAGGACATTGTGCACAAATTTTATCTAGAAGTTCATGTAGAATTCGAAAATAAAATAAAAAATAAATTTATCAGATGTGAAAACGCAACTATGAGCATGCGATTAGTATAAGAGCTTGATAAACGTATTTAATAGCCAACTATGGAATATAATTTTGTTTTAGTAAACAATAGCTACATTAATAAATTAAATATTATTAAACTACCTTGAAAATGATATATCAGAACACTTATAATCGAAGAACAAGTTCAACAAAATAGTTATGATGTAAGTGTAAAGTTGCGCAAAACTTTTAATTTTAAATTGATTAAAGCATTCATAAACAGAAACTTGACATACAAATTAAAGATCTAGTCAAGTCTAACAAAGAAAAAGTTTTCGGTTATATATAATTGTAATTGTTATAGTACATTGAAAACACAATGTGTACGTTTAATATGATTTTAATTGTTATATGTTAAATTATTGTAATGCTGTGGTATGTAACACATTCAATTGCTAAAACATTTACTTCAATATCTAGGAAAACACAGAAAAAACTAGACCTACCAAAGCTAAAATTAAGACGTATCACAAGTGCCTTTTTTAAATTATAAGATACCAAAACCTATTTATACGGAGACCTTCCTGGCTATTGTCAGAGCGGTTTGAACCTTCAAACGTAAGCCTCTACCCAGCTTAAGCGCTTGTGATTTTTATTACAATCGCTTAACTCACAAAAAAGAACCTAGCGTTTTCGCTCATCGTTCCGGCATCGTGATCTTCGCCGCTTCGGAAGTAGATCTGTCACTGCTTGCATACAGATAACACGAAGAAGCGGTCACCAGTAGAGGAGCCACACCCTAGCCGCAAGCAGGAGCCGCCGGAATATCATCAGCAGCGGAAAATTCCAGAAGTTTCCAGGACACAGCCAACAGCAGGATCGTCGTCAGGTCAAGGACACAGTAATAGGTATCATTAATAAAGAAATTTAATTTAATTACTTTGTTATTTTATTTTAATTCTGTATTTCCTCCATTTCGAATTGGGTCTCTGATTTCCAAGCCTTTTTTCCTCGGGGTGTGAGGCTGCACCTTGGCAGAGACCCGGCCTTTTCATAAACAGATTTTTATTTCTTTCCTAACCTATTCAAAACCTATAACTAACAGCGCAACCGAGATGGTGAAGCAAGGTCGCCACCGAGCTACCGTCAAAGTTGTGTCCCCTACCCCCGACGCCGTCCGTCCACCCACACCACCACTCTACACAATCCTACGCACACACTCGTTTCACCTCCACCTTCCTCACGTACACGCTCCCATTCCAATGCATCATCCATCTCCACTTCATCCACTAACTCCTACATTTCCACACGCTCTACTATCTCCACAATACCACTCAAACCCGCACACACACAATCCCGCACGCACACATAAACCTGCTCTCCTACCTACACCCGCTCTCTTACCAACACCTGCTCAACCACCTGTACCCCTCGTGAATCCTACACCTGTTAACCCTAATCCTTTACCTACCCGCTCACAATCCTTGAGATATTGCCTTCGCAATATCCCAAAAACCATCACAAGCCAAAAATCCCTGTTTAATTCCCTCAAACCCCTTAATTTTCCCTGGTTGAATTTGACATTCAACCACAACAGCACCTGTCTCTTAGAGACTTCCTCTCCCTTACCGGAAGGTACGCAGCTTAGGTTGCGACACCATTTCGGTGATCCATCAGTAACCCTATCCCAACTGTCCGGTCCCCGTCCATCCAATTCCAATCCTAGACCTCCCTCCTTTTCCTGCGTGATTCGTCACGTAGATAAGGATATCCTAGTCGAAGAGATCCTGTGTGCGATCAACCTTCCGCATGTGAGGAAGGCCGTTCGCATCACCTCTAAGGCGATGAACACCCCTACATCCCTCATCCGAGTCATTACCTCTTCCCAAGTCACCATAGAATACCTCCTCGCACGTGGTGTTGTCATGTTTTGGCGACACTACCGTTGCGAACCCTCCCTCATCCCGCAACCCCTCCCGAAGTACTGCTCCACCTGCACGCAGGTGGGACACACTTCTGAGGAGTGTCCCTCCCGTACCATCCGCTGTCCTAACTGTGGCGAAAGTCACAGATCCTCGTCATGTAGATCCGCCGCCAACCCAAAGTGTAACAACTGCGGGAAGCGCATCCCACCTATTCCTTCCAGTGCCGGAAGCGACGGGAACCTCCCAGTTCCCCGTCGATGATGGCATCCCTCGACCCTATCCTGTCTTCCGAAGAGTCCGACTCGGAAGACACAGCCCACCTCAAACCTGCTGCTGACACCCAATCCTTATCCATTAAGGACTTCTTGCAAGTTCTTACCCACGCCCTTACCAGCATGTTTCCTGACCGGCGAGAAAAGGTTGTTTGGACCTTAGACTCGCTATCCCAAACCTTCTTCCAACGGAGGATCAGCGCCTTCGGATCCGGTACGCGGATGAAGGTAGCCGTACTCCGCCCACCCACTCCTTAACTCCTTTCCAATGGCTATCATAACAGGGACCATTAATGCCAGGGGCGTTCGTCGGAAACGCCCCTTAATAAAACACCTTCTACACATACATAATATACATGTACTTTCCATCACAGAAACAAAGCTCACACCCCGATGTTCACTCAATTTCAACACGTATCACTCATTCCTAAACAATAGCCAACACGGAACCGCCCTCTTAATCAAAAACTGCTTCCCCTCCACTCCTTTTCAACTTCCTGCGCACCTACAGCATCTCGAATGTGTTGCTGTGACGGTGCACTTTCCCACTCCTATATTTATATCATATAACCCGCCAGGCCACAATTCCCTATCCGATGCTCTTCTACTCTACGCCTCTAGCCTCCCCAACGCAGTAATCCTAGGTGATTTCAATGCTCGCCACACCCAATTTGGTGACACCGCAACGAATGGCAACGGTAACAGACTATCATCTGCTCTGTTGCAGCTGCCGCTCCTGCGAATCGCCAACACACAGCCAACCTACTTCGAGCACTTAGGTGCCTCAATAATAGACCACATCATAGTCTCCGAACCCATAGCCCACTATTTCGATCGTGAGTGCTTTTTAGGCACCACGATCACATCAGATCACATTCCCCTACTGGTAAAAACTTCCATTTTGTCCAGCTCCTCCTACACCTCCTCAATATACAGTTATCAAAGATTTTTCTAAAGCAGACTGGAATGTGTTCTCCGAACACATCTCCAACAACCTTCCCACACCTAATCTTCAAACGACCCAAGATCTCGAGAGAGCCATTAGAGACCTACCTTCCGTTATTGCGGAAGCGGTCGATAACTCTGTCCCATTAAAAAACATCGACATTTCTCGAAAACCGCTCCCACGGCACATCGTGAACTGGATCAAAGAGAAAAGACGAATTTATCGTCAGTTCTTGCGATCCAGGGACCCGGCTCTCAAGACCGAATACAATCGTCTTAACGCCTTAATCAGGCGAGAAACCAATAAACACTCCGACCAAAGCTACCTCCCAGCTTGACTATAGAAATGGTAAACTCTTCTGGCAACAGTTTGATAGACTGACCAGAAGAAAAGTAAACCCCAAATCCCACTTAACCGACCTTCAGGGCAACCTAATCTCCTCCGACCAAGGAAAGGCCGATTTCTTTGGTCGCCACCTCCAATCCATTTTCCGATCCCCAGATGATCCCCTATTTAACAACCAATTCAAGGAACTCATTGAGAGTCGCCTTGAAGATTTCCGTAGCCTTTACCTTCCCGAAACCCTACTCGATAACGAGAGTCCTTTTTACGCTCCTATCACGCCCGACCAGGTCAGCTCATATTTCAAAAAGGGTAAAAATTCTGCCCCAGGTCATGACGGCCTAAACCGAAAAATTCTTCGCCACCTACCCAACCCAGCCCTCCGTTTACTTTCCACTATTTACAATAAATGCCTTACCCTATCGTACTTCCCGACGAACTGGAAATCGGCCTCCACCGTCATGATACCTAAACCCCACGCTGATCTTACCTCACCCTCCTCCTACAGACCAATCTCCCTCCTGAGCTGCCTCGGAAAATGCTTTGAGCAGATTCTAGCCAGACGGATCAGGGATCACCTAGAATACAACGACCTCCTTCCCAACAGCCAATTCGGCTTTCGTCCTAACCGAACGTGTCACGATCCCTTGTTGAAGCTGCTTACAGACACCACCAGAGCATTCAATCACAAGCAATGCAATCTGGCCGTGTTTCTGGACATTAAGCAAGCATTTGACAGGGTCTGGCACGCCGGTCTCCTGCAAAAGATCCGAAACCTCAACATACCCGACCCCTTCGCCAAACTCCTACTCTCGTACCTGACCAATCGGTCAGTTCGGGTCAAAGTAGGGAAAACTTTCTCCGATCCTTTTCAACCAACAGCAGGCGTTCCGCAAGGTTCTTCCTTAGCCCCTATCCTTTACACCATATTTGCATCCGATGTTCCCGAAGTTACCCAACCCGGAGTAGTCGTTGCGCAGTTCGCGGATGACACCGCCTTTTGGGCGGTTAATCGGAATAGCGAAGCGGCCTCCCGCCTCATATCCAAAACCCTACGGAACTTCTCCAACTGGGCGAACCAGTGGAGAGTCTCCGTGAATCCCACCAAAACCCAAACAATCCTTTTCCGACATCCTCATTACACAGAGGATAAGTTTCCTAACCTTGCCTCCAGAAACGTCTCCCTCACCCTTAACCAAGAAAGGCTCACACTCCAAGATGAAATCACCTACCTAGGAATCCTCTTCACTAGAACCCTCAATTGGCTCCCCGATGTAAAAAGAACACTAAACAGGATCAGAAACCGCGCAAACCTACTGGGCGCCCTTCGGGGTAGAATCAGAGGTTGTCACCCTAAAACACTTCTACACACATATAAAACATACATCCGCCCTGTTATGGATTTCCGAGCTCCTATATACACAAACATTAACCCCAACCATCGTTCCTCAATCGCCTCCTGTGAACGCCGAATTTTTAGACGAATACATAGGCTACCCCTCAGGTACCCTAATGACCTAACCCTACAACATGCCAATATACCCCCAATCACAAACCGTATCCAAAAACTCCAGGGAAACTTTACCTATAAAAGAATTTTCGGCAACACTATCCCAACCAAAGAAATCCTTACGACTCCTTACAACTACCGCTTTCCCAAGTTCCCTCGAAAAAAACCCAAATTAAAATTTAAACATCCTCCCGCAATCCTCACACAACTCCTCGACGACCTCCCTGAGGAGGTAGAAGAAGCCCTCGATAGTACCCCATATGCCCTCCGCATCCCCCCGGCCATCCGATGACGACCCAGCATGACCCCGGCCAACGATTTAATTAATCACACTTCACACCATACGAACCCACACGCACACTTAAACCCAACCACACCGTATTGAAAACTCAAATTCACATTCAATAAATTTAAAAATCTTTTTTTCTTTTTTATTACCAAAATTACCGCACCCATGATTGTACACAATACAATAACAAAAACAGCGCAACACCAACAACAAGGGAATGACCAGGGCTGAAGAGGAGAAGGACTCCTGAACAGTCCACGATAAGATACATAAAAGCTAAAATAAGTAATTACTAACCATAAGCATGAGCAAACTAACAAAAAAAAAAAAAAAAAATGGCTATTGAAGTTATTCTTGACAATACTTTCATATTATGAAATTATTTAAAACATGCTCAGCTACCGCATGTTATGAAAGCTACGTTTTGTGATTCTACTGTATACTTTTCCACAACAACAAGATAACTTATACACTCTGGAAGATGACAATTGATTTGAAACATCTTCAAGTGACGTTAAACGTTTTTATTTTTGTTGCAGGTTTAAAAACGGTCCCAATGTTACGATCAATTAGGATTTTTTAATTCTATATGTAACATTAATTATAAAGGGAGGAAAATGAGTACCAATACTAGTTTTTCTGTTTATATCTGGTAGGTGTAATTTCATTAATAATAATTTTAAGTGAATACCCATTAGCTTGTATTGATTTTATTAAATATTTCAATCCAGGATCACAAATTCGTTTAGCTCGATCCATCAAAATATTTTAATTATATGTGATAATGGAGATAGCTTACATTTTCATATGTTCTACCTCATATTCTACATTTCATTGTTACTCAACAGAATGTCTTAATACACAATTTCGTCTTGAATAATTTTCACTGTTATCAATTTGCATAGTTAGATTATTTATTGAACTTTTGATGTTAGCCATGTACAAATCCAGGACCTGGTTACTAAATAGGCTGTAGCCTAGGACACACAACAAAATTAATATTGTAAAATATTTTTCTTGTTAAAAAAAATAAATAGCTTAAAAGTTAGTATAAATATTTATAAAATTAAATTATTTCAAAAATGAAACAAGTTACGAATTAAATCACCCCCGGCAACGTTGTCCACAATATGTCATGGGAAGGTGACCGCTACTAAACATACATCGTAATCAATCCTTATGCCCGCCTTGTGGCGATTCAATTTTTTTTAAGGTTGCCTTGATTATGGGGATGATTGGAGCTTGTGAAAACGAATTATACTCTATGAAAATGGAAAGCGTACATGATATTCATTCAGCGTATTTAGTAACTATGCCAAACACCAAAACTAAAATAATCCGAAGATTCACTATAACAAGCAACCTATATAATATTATTTGCTCTAAAAATAACCTTTCAACTTCAAAGGTGCCACCTTTTTTTTGCTATCGGAATGGTAAATGTGTTCCTCAAAGAATTAGTATAAATAAAATAGGCGCTATGGGAAAAACTATAGCAGCTAGAAAACCCTGATTATAGTCTGGAAATAACTTTAGAAGATCGTCAGCTACATTGTTGATGCTGGCGGAGACATTGTTGCACTTAAACTATATGGTGGATGGATGTCAACCAGTGTCGCAGAATATATATATATATATATATATATATATATATATATATATATATATATATATATTTTCTATTTAGATTTCCAAAGTATTCATGTTTAAATAAGACAATTTTCTTTAAAACTTGTGTAATTAAACGTAAAATTGATTCAACGTTTGAACGTCCTTTGTTCCCTTTGTCAAGAATTTATTTTGAATAAATAAATAAAAATAAATTCTTGACAAAGGAACAAAGGACGTTCAAACGTTGAATCAATTTTACGTTTAATTACACAAGTTTTAAAGAAAATTGTCTTATTTAAATATATATATATATATATATATATATATATATATATATCTATGACAAATAAAATGAAAACGGCCAACAAAATACACGAATCAGTAAACAATAATAATAATATGCAACACACGTAATAGGCCATAGTGATAGTAGCAACACATTTTTAAACTATACGTCAGAAATGTCGAACAAAAATATTCAGCCATCGGCTGTTCAATTTTTCAATTGCGCAAATGTATCTAACTAATTAATTAATTTTAATTCTAACAAATGATAAACTAATAAAGTTCTTTATAAAAACGTATATTTTGTATATTTGTTTTATTATTGATTTTTCGTCAATATTTTTTGTAGAAAGATTGTCTTGGAAAAAGTATAGTATTCAAGTAATTAGTATATTGCTCAACGAGCGAGTTATGGCCATTATTCAATCGGGAAAATTGTGCCACGAGTCCGAAGGGTGAGAGGCGCAATTTTCCCGATTGAATAATTTCTGATCATAACTTGATTGTTGACCAATACACTAATTTTTTTAAACGAGAGCATGTATTTACATTTCCACTTAGAAAAAAACTTATTCATATCGTGGACAATAACCAACCGTCATTTCTGACGTATAGATTATGACGTTTGTTTCAAGCCCATGCCGCCGTTCGACCGAATTAATTTGTATTATTTATGATCACCTCAAGCACCCACGCCGCGAGCTCGGGAAACATTCACCATTGGAGTTGTCCGGGACCGACTACCACCGTCAAATGTTAAACTCAATAACATTTCGCAAATCAATTTATTTTTTTCAGCCGAGCGGTTTAATTTTTGTACCGTTTGGGGTTAATTGCACCCGTCTCGTTCAATCGACCGTAATTTAATGTCCTGGCAAGTTGGCCGAATGCATTCTAAACACAAATATTTCCTACAAACGCAAAAGAAGTAGTTTGTTTTTGTATGTTTCTTGTTGTCACAAAAATAGCATCTTGCTTTTTGTCCATCAATTCTATGTTCTGGTCCTGCTTCAGCGGGAATTTCCCATATTTCTCGAGCTTTTGAGGTACAGAGGACCGCTCCCCATGTTATGCTGGTAATCATATGCCAGTGCCATATAAAGATTGAAATCTTTACGAAGCGTATTAGATATCTGATTATTTGCTATGATGAGTAGTACAGAATATGACCATAGACCATCTTGTAGAGTTTCTGGCTCCTTTATGATGGGAACATAATTTGCCTACAATGTCAACTCCCCCTTTAGTTAAATTGTATATTTCAATCATCTCAGGTTTGTTGCTGTCTCGATCGATGTCGTTGGTGCATTGTTGAAATTAGCAGTACGTTTTTTTTCTTCTTCGGTACGTATGAAACCACAGTGCGATATTCCTGGAAAGCAAACATGCTAGAACCAACTGGACGATTTCAATCAAGTACTAACTCCTCAGATAATTCGCGTTTATTCTTGGAAATTGATCCGAGAAGCGTAACTTTGAATGATTTAATCTGGAGGCATACTGGTACACCAATTGTCCGTGGTGACATTACGAGTTGACCCACGTACGTGCTCACGCAAACATTCCACGACATATTTGACACTATTATCTTGTTTATAAGGCCCATTTGATTGAAGTCCAACTTCAACTTCCATGGCACTGGTATAAAATGTCGTGGCATCACAAGCAGCAAAAATCTTTAGGCCATTTTTATACAATAAAAAGGGGCGGTTCGTTAGTTGGCGTTGATCACTGATTACCACACTGAACATTGAGCTCAAAAGGGTTTTATACATAGGTTAGACCTATTATATACAGTAGCTAAGTATTCACACGTAATACTAACTTAAATATTTACATTAGGATAAATAAAAATAAATTGATATTACAAGTAAACATATACCATCCCCCAACGTGCCTGGGGTTGAACGGTTATCCTGGTGGGCGTTGGCGTATAATAGCGGTATCTAGGATCGACAGGCAGCTTCTTCCTGTCGTTACGTTTGCTGTGACGGTATCATTAACTTCGTGTTTACACACTTTAGAAGACCTGATCTTAATGTATATGCAATAAAAAAAGAAAATTTATTTATTTTAAGTTATAAAGCCTGGCCCTGTCCGGTAGTTTCCAGGGGAGACTACTCGTGTTATACAGTTATGATAACGGGGTTTATAGGGCTGCACAGGTGTTTGTGACGATAAGATAACAAGGGGGACAATTTCTATATACCTGCAACCTGCTTTGCGATCAAAGAAAATCAACACTTTTAAAGGGAATTGTTTTATGCTTTATATTTTGTAAAAGAATGTGTGTGATTTTAATGAAAAAAATGCGGTGTTTAAGAATTATTTAAATCTATGAAAGTAAATATCAATACTCTCGTATTGAGATACTGGCTATGGGGAACGTGTAATGCGTTGGGCGCTTGTGTGCGCTCTGCGCGTCTGGTGTAGTTAGTGACGGTACGAATTGCCTAGGGTGCCTGGGACCGGCGTAATAATAATAAGGTATTCAAACCTTCAGGAACTTTTAGTTTCAGGATTGTTTATCGGGTACAGGATAAACCAAACGTTTTACAGGTACGGTATTATTGAAAGATTACTTCAATAATTCTGCGTTATCGCGGCTTGCGACCTGGATCGGATACTTTTTCAGGACTTCCGATAAGAAGTAAAGTTTTCTCCTAGCCTGGGGACGGTCTAAGACCATTAAATCTTTGGGACCTTTTGGTATTGAGGACTGTTAAAATGTTAAATAAACAGGCTGACAGGATAACGGAACGTTTTACGTGCGTTGTTATTTAACAAAGGTGTTAAACCAGGATTTATGCTATCGTCTGGATATGTCACGATGAGTGAGCGGTTAGGAAAGCGGTTTCAAGACTTCTACTAAGAAGTAAGCTTCAAAAGAAACTTATTTTAAACTGCTAATTACGTTAGGTGGGGTTGAAATGTAATACTCACTATTTTACTTAATGTTTTCGTAATTTATGAAACTAGGCTACTGAAATATGGTCTAATTGCGGGCGTCGTGGGGCATTGATGTGTGGGCTCGCTGCACGTCGTTTTTACATAGCCGGTGAAGGCGTGTTAGTGTGCTTTTGTGTAAAATATGTGTAGTATGTCTATTAAAATATTCTTGGGGTATACCAGTTGGGCTTTTTAATTGATACCCCGGGAATTGGCAGAATTCAGGCAAAAGCCTTTATTTCCAATGGAATAGGAAAAGACTACGTTGGGAATAACCCCCAGTGTGGCGTAGTTTACTAGCGTATGTGCACGGTTGTGTAATTAACTTTCATGCAGGTGATCACAAATTTAAGCAGCAGTAAGCCCTGATGTCTTCGAATAATTGTCGAGTTGACTCAACGCAGAATGAGGGGAAAAAGGCCATGGACCCTTAAAGGAGACTCATGGTGATTAGCACGGGACTACGCCCGGACTGAGAATGCGGAAGGAATGAGAGTGAGAGGAGAAAGGAAAAGGCCACGTATTTGATTCTCTTCCCAATGGGGAGGGCGGGATGTTTAAACTTTCCAAGCTCCTTCAACCACAATCATGGATTCCCAGCATACATACACCCATTACGTATGTATGCATGGTGGGATTAAGGATGGGTGTGTTCAGGATAGGACCGGGAGGAACGGAGTTAGGGTTCTGAGGGGGAAAATACTACCCCAGCATTCGCCTAAAGAGCTGCACATGGTGTGCATATACGCAGTGACCATGCCGCTATATGTGTATGAGGAAAACCCCTTGAAAAAACCTCATATAGGGTAGACGGTAACGGGAATCGGACCCATTACCTCCCGAATACTAAGCAGATCGTGTCACCAAAACTCTACCAGCTCGGTCGCTTGACGTCGACCATTGGAACTTGGCACAGTGTTTTATTTAATTCGCGCTGTTTCGAATAAAAACAATAATTTATTTTACTGTACTACATGCGTTCCTAACCGCCGAAACTTTATTTAAATCATTCACTACAAGGTTGGAGTCATGCGACCCACAATATAACACTTTAGGGAACTTGTCAACAATTTTCTTGGTGCTCGAAACATTTTTCATATTTTACAAAGTGCGCTTTTAGCACATAAGAGAACGTTAACCATGGATAATCTTAAAGCCATTGTCTTCGAAATGCACGAACACCAATTCGAACATCTTTTTTAAATTCGTAATCAGATCCACGCCGAATGAATTTTTAATTCGACTGAACCTTGTGATGCTTTCCGTAACTGGATATAATAAGCGACATCCAGTTCTTACTTGCTGTAATCTGTAGTTCTTTTTTACTAGCCTAAAGCTCATTCCTGAAAGTCCTTTCGACGGGTTGATTATCAACGCAAGTTCGTTTGGTGAAAGACAGATATACAGATTCAGCATCTCGTTGATCCTTTCGTTTGGAAAAGTTTCGAATATCCGAATGACCGTTGATGTTTGAAAGCGTGCCGCAGAACAGAATGGGAACAGGAACAGATAAGTAGAGAGCAAAGAGTCAGCTCGCTTAAGCTACTTACCCGTAACAGAGAAATGCGCGTACTAAACGTTTACGTAACCAGAGATTCGCGGGTGACTGACCGAGTATAGCAAGTTTAGCACGATCAATGACGATTAACGAGGTTCTCGTTGCAGATAGAGATGGGTATCCGCGCTATATTCTACTTTTACAACATATCTCAAAAATTGCGTTCTTTACATTGCTGTTGCAATCAAATTCTTTATGTTTATAAAATGTATAAAATTAGTGGATGGCCAAAAAAGAAATGCAAAATATTAAAACAATATAACTTCTTTTGTACCTCAAAGATTGATAATACCCGGGTATTGACTATAGAGTATACCCTAGTGTGCACAATTCTCTCTCTCTCTCTCTTTCTATTCAAGAATTAATTTTTCCTTTCGTTGGTTATAATTTATGGACAGTGCATATACCCAGGTTTGCCATAATGTGCGGGTGCCGATTTCATCTAGAAATTTCTACTTACTACCTAGGGTATTCAACTTACTACATAGAAATTATTCCTAGGTAATATCTGTAAATTGCTAGTTACTAAGCTTGAATTTTCAGGTATCAAGTAAAAATTGTTAATTACTATCTAGAAACCTCTAGTTAATAAAGTAAAAATTTCTATAGCAAGTAGTTTTTAACCAGTTTTCAACAGATTTACACGTTTTCTTTCAATCTGTGGTTCTTAAAATGCTTGTCATCCAGAATCGCATTTTTACAGTAGATCAAACAAATATTGTAAAAAATTTTTAAAGGCATTAAATTCAAACCCCAAACCGGAGAAAAGTTATACTTCGATGAGGAGAAGTATATCGGCTCAAATTGTTCAAGAGCGTTTTTTCAGGTTAGTATCTAGGTGTCTATTAACGTCTATCTGACAAGAAGTTTTAAACGTCCATCTGACAAAGATTATTGTTTTTGTTTATACAATGTTGCCTGTTTTCGTTACGAATGTATTATCAATATTAGGCCACGTGGTAAAAAGAGAAACAAAAAACCTCTCCTTGGTAGAAATATAATTTTTTTGTCCCACCGGCTTGATGGGAACCAGAATAATTAATTTTGCTATGTTCCCCATTACTTCTAAAATTTTTAACAGTTGTCCATGATAGGTTAAGTGCTAGAAAACAACATATACAATAATTAGAGTGGATAATCCCCCCATTATTAAAATACAATATTTTCTTCTATCTGTTTTATGGAAGTAAAGTAACTAATTTAGTTATGTTCCCTACTACTTTTAAAACTTGACGATTATTCATAGTAGGCCTCGTGGTAGAGAGAAAGACAACAAAAAAAAATAAATTTTTTTCTTCTGCAGGTTTGATGGGAGCTACAACAATTAATTTTTCTATGTTCCGCACTACTTCTAAAACATTTGGCGATTCTTAATATTAGGACCGTGATAGAAAGAAAAATATAAAAAACCTCTCCTTGTGGAAATATAATTTTGTTTCTCCTGTCGGCTTGGTGGAAGCTTAAATAATTAATTTTGCTATTAGAGTGGATATAGAGGCCGTCAGTTTTCTCATGGACCTGCGCTAACAGACAAAAACACGTTTATAATCAGCTGTTTGGCAGTATACTCTTCCACCTGAAAAAGTTAGTCTTGTTATTGTAAAATTTTGCGTTCATCTCCGTTCTCTTTTCCGTGTTTCTTATTTCTTTCCATTATTCTAATTCTACAGTGTATAAACAGTCTTTTTCAAGTAAGTACAGTAAAATTCTATTTATATAATATGTTTTCAATCTTCACTTATTCCACACCATATGATTTGACGTCATCTGTTTGCGCATATCGAGGTCCATGAGAAAACTGAATGCCTCTACCTCTCTTTAAAATACAATCTGCTTTATAGAAAGTAAGGTAATAGATTTTGATACGTTCTCTACCACTTTTAAAACTTTGGGTGATTAGCCATAACAGACCACATAGTGGTGGAAAGTAAGATAATTAATTTTGCTACGTTCTCTACCACTTTTAAAACTTTGGGTGATTAGCTATAACAGACCACATAGTGTAGAGAAAAACATGAAAACATTAGAGTGGATATATCTCACTTCGTCGAAATATAATTTCCCGTGCAATAGTACAAACATTGCTGAAGAAATGAATAAATACCGTTGCTATAAGTTTTCAAATTACACAAGAAATTTTTCTAGAAGATCATCAAAATCGTATGGAATTTTGTGAAGATATGATGAATCGGGCTAATGAAAACGAAAGATTTATTGAAAATATTTTGTTTACCAACGAATGTTCTTTTAACTTACATGGCCATCACAATCCGTCTGTCGCGGTTGGTTACTCTCGGGAAAACAAACACATTAGTATTCCTTACCAGACACAATATCCCCAAAAAGTTAATGTGTGAGCAGCAATTTTGTCAAGAAGATGGCTGTCCTGCTCTTACTGCAACAAGAGTTCAACAGTTTTTGGAAACTACGTTCCCTAACCGTATTATTAGTAGAAAAGGTACTATTAAATATCTTCCCGCTCACCTGATATCACGCCGAACGACTTTTTTGTTTGGGGATACGTATCCCAGTAAATCTATGGGCCCAGACATGAACGTGCTAACAATTTAGACGACTTTCGTGTTAAAAATTACAGCCTCTTTAAACAGCATCACTCAAGAAATGTTAGAAAACACTCGAACTGAATTTTATCACAGATTGGATTAGTGCCTTGCGCAAGGTGGTGATCTTTTCGAAAATCTTATAAAGTAGAGTTTTGAAAAAAGTGTATTCTGTTCATTTTTAAAAATAGTTGGTTTTTCAATATGAATTATAATACTAAAGTTAAACCTTTAACATTTACATTGATAGTATAACTTAAGTTTAAGGTTTAACTTTAGTATTATATAGCTCTTGTTTGTAGCTCTCGTAAGCTTCTTCTTGGTTCTTCTTACGAGTAGTAATCGAACCATGTCATAAATTCGCAATTACAATAAACTTTGATGTTTGAGGTATTATCATTTAATGTTTAAGTGTAAAGTATTTACTTAATAGTTTCAAAGAACACGTGACTTTTCAACACCATCTTAATTGCTTTGGTTTGGTTAGAAATGTTGAAGCTAGGTTGAAGGAGACTTAAGTAGTTCATATTTTGTGCCTACTTGCAAATATGTACAAGTGGCAACATCGGTAAAGTTATGTCTTTCTCACACTCATATAATGGTTATTTGGTTTCTTTCTAGCTTATTATAAGTCAGACCCGCAATAATGTTTTTCCATACGTACATATAGTTTAATAAGCAAACTATGAAAGTATGAAATTACACTTTCTTTTTTCTAGGGCGGTGGTCACGCCTTACCGAAACCCCCTGTATGATATATTAGTAATTCCATATTATAATAAAATGTAACAAAAAAGAGCAATAAACATAGATTATTTATTTTCTTGCGGCATATAAAGAAGTGAACTTGTGCGGAATATCAATGTATTCCTTGAAATGACATCATCATAATTGAGACGTTTGTTTCTTCACGTACTAATGAACTTATCGCTTTTAATCTACCAAAAAAATATAATTAGAATTTTTATAAAAGAAAATGATAAACGATTAATGCAAATTAAAATTAATTTAAATATTATTTCGCCACTTCATGTTATTGATATTCCCGCGCAATATTTTAAATATGACAACCAATTACAGACGTTCATTTGTTTCCATAGATAATAAATGAATGATTTAAAAAATGATGGGTATTTTTGGCCTTGAGTTTTTTCAGATATGTAGTAATTATTATTAGAATTATTTCTGCTGGATTACGATGCATATTTCAAACCTGCTTTTGCGTAAATTCACTATTAATTGTGAAATGAAGTATAAAGTGGTATGATTAAATGTGCACACTTGAAAGTAAGTGAATTAAAGTGTTTTTGCGGTTCTTTCCATAATTAATAATTATTGGGATAAACCAGGATTTCCCAATTTTCCCGCGAGTTTGATAATGGTGATGTAAGTGGAGGGGATATTTTAAAGAATCTCTATCCCCACTCTTTTCATTTACACAGCTTGAGCATGTTAACTGTGTGTCCTAAATTTTAGTGGCGAATTGTAAAAAGTAAAAAATAAAAAGAAAATACCTTGACATTCGAAAGGAAATTTTTCAGTAGTTATTTAAGTGTTGGTTTATTAAAAAATCGGAATATTATGAATTTTGAAGACTATGAAACTCTACCAACAAGTAATGTATTTACGCATATGACTGCTGGAGCTTTTGCCGGGGTAATGGAACATTGCGTTATGTACCCCCTCGATTCAGTTAAAGTAAGTTTATTACACTAAAATAGTGGTTTATATTACATAAGTTTCGAAAATTTAACATCTGTCATGACTGACATTAAGGTTAAGTGTAGTATGGTAGGTTAGGATTTTAATTCTTCATGTGTGTTTTAGACGAGGATGCAATCACTGTTACCTACAGCAACAAGGGATGGGGTTAGTCGAACTTTATCTAAAATGGTTCAACATGAGGGTATATTTCGACCGGTTCGAGGAATGCCCGCTGTGATTATTGGTGCCGGACCTGCTCATGCTTTCTATTTCAGCAGCTACGAATATTTAAAAGACACAATGATCCACTATACAAATTCACCTAGGTATCACACTGGTATATATGGTAAGTACCTATTTTCTACGCTTATCAAAATGAGAGTTTTGAATCGTGACCTTGAAAATTAATAACTGTGTTTATTTTTTTCTGCCACTAATTCACCTGATTTTAGGAAGCATAGTAATGACAATCTAATTTTGTAGATTTAATGGTATATTTATAGTTTGAATGTGTAGATTCTATGCCAAGTTATCTCATGTGTATTTAATTTTAGTCAATGCAGTCGACTTGTAATAATACTTGTAATTATTATATTAAAGGCATTATAAAGCCAGATCTACACAAGATTAATGAAATGAAGAATGAAAAGTGCAAATTAACTCAAGGGAAGCTTGAAATTTGTCCCTATTGAAATTAAAAATAGTCACATTACATATTCATCAATTACTTCCCATTATGTTTAATAAAGTGAATGTGCTATTATGCGATATTTTTGTATAATGTATAGTCCTTCATTTAACAACTGCATCTTGCGATTTAATGTTTTTCGTTATTGAGATGTATGTGGGAAATAATTAAACAGGCTCTACTGGATAATCCTTGGTTGTAATTTTAGTTAGGAACGTTGTTAGTCATTTATGATGCAGGGATTAATTTTCCTCAAGCTGATTATTAGTTTATTATCTAGAATTTTTTCTAGGTTTATCATTATCGTTTATCATTAAGTGTAGGAAAATTTGTGTCGTAATGTAAGTTGTAAATTGTTAATAGTAATTAACATATCTACAGTGGTAACTTAGCCGTAGTATTTGAGCAAAAGCGAGCAGCAAAGTGAGGACTGTAATTTATGCGAAAAATGTTAAGGTTTGTTACCATTCAAGTTATCATTCATTGACACGAATTTACAAAAACAAATAATGAATGTATAATAATTTATAATTTCCGAAAATATTTGATCAACTTCTAGAGGTTGCTTTCAACACTATATTTAATATTAATAAATAAACATGATCATTTGAAACGTGAAATGGCTAATGTCTAATTGTTTGTTTATGCACCTAGTGCATGTGTGTTAAAGGTGCATAAGCATCCACCCATGCGTGCATGTTAAATAGGATCTAACATGTTAGTGGAACGATGAATAATTTTTACACACATAGCAGTCTTATTCTTGCATTTTTACTTCTTTTATTCATAATTTGACTTCTGGAGCATTATTTAACATTTATATTATTACATGATTGTTCTACTAAAAGCTGAATATTTTTACTATGAATAATAATAATCACAAAGCATAGGTTTGAATAAACTTTTTTCCATTTTGAATTTAGAAGTAGGTTTTATTAAATATTTCAATTAATTTTATTGATCAAGTGGTATAATTGTATTATCATAATGTTAATAAATTCAATTGATATTTGGTTAACATGTACACAAAACATGAAATAGTTATATTTATGCTGAGTACGGAAAATATTCACACACTGAATCTAGATTTGCAATTACTGTACAGTGAAGGTTGCAAGTATCAGCTTAAAGGAAAGTATTTTCGCACATATGGTTGGTGTTACCTTGCATCCCTTGGTAATGGTGATGCATGTCAACAATCATTAACTTGTAAGCCTGTTGTCGACTTTTTTAGACACCAGAGTTCATTTAAACCTAAAGCCTTAATCCACTATTTGATAAAAAGGGGTGAACACTTAAATAGTGAAGAGCAGAAGTACTGTATTCTTTTTTCTTGTTTGTTTTAATGAAACATGTAAGGTATAAAACTGTGTACAGTTATTTTGTTTTTCGTGTTGCTGTTCAAAATTGACAGCATAATTAAAACATTTTTACATGATTATTTGTGATGCTGTAGTTCAAGGTAAGCAGAATACTCTAAAGGTTATGTATAAATTATAGTTGCAATGTAAGTTTTTTACAAATTCATTATCAGGGAATATAATTCTTAGTCAGTATGATATTTGTTTTCTTTTTCGAGGCAAAATGTAGTAATCACTGTCATGAATGTATGTCGATTAATAGCAGTAATTAATGACGCTTCATTGAAATAGGCAGCAGTTCAAAAACAAATAATTTCAATTGTCTATTTGTTGTGAACTACCCCAAGGATCACTGGATGCTTCTCTTTCCTTTACAGTTTCATTGAATGTATAATACCTTCAAGTGGGCGTAATTAAATACTTTGCATATTCCTTAAGTAAACTCATACGCAAAAATTTAAATTAAGTAATAACACGTAAGAAATGACTGGGTTTTCCAAAATCTTGCTTTAATGTGTTTTGTAAGTAGTTGTCTAAATTTATTTATTAATTATACTTATTATTTTAAAAAGGAATACTACAAATGTTTTGGAGTACGTTGTGTTAGTCCACTGTCACAATAGTATCACAAATAAACAACACATGGGGTATGCTCAAAACACTTGGTGTCCCACTATGGTTGGCCAGCGGCCCTATCTTGGTAATAGATTATCGTAGATGTTTGGGAGCCAGAAATAATTTTGAAGTTGGTACGATGGCCGCGTAATCGGTACACTATATTAGAAGAAAGTTTTTCTATAGAAGGCGTCAAGTTAAGGTATCCGTATTATATTTCTCAAAAATTTTGGAATATTTTTTGTCTAAAAGTTGTTAGAAGGGGAAACATAAAGTTCTCGTTGAAAAATAAAACTTCAGTTTGCTGTAACCAAAACTAACTTGGTCTCATTGAAAAGTGCTTTCTCTCGTCTATTAATTGTGCTTTAAACTATTATTTTGTACTTCTCATAGTGGTCGATAGAGAGCGCTTTTTAAAAATCCGTAATTTTTCTAAAAACTTTCAAATGGAATGGTAAAAAATCGCCGATTTCTAAAAACTCAAATATCTCCGTAATTATAAAAGATATGCAAAAAAGTTTCAGATCAAAGTTACTTACTTTGATGAGGCACACTTAGAAATGATGTCAAAATAAAATTCAAGATGGCGGTTTCCAAGGTATTAATAGCAACTTTCTTATTTTAAATGGGCGCCATATTGGATTTTTGCACAATTAAATGGGATTTTTTTTCTCTTTTCAACATAAAACATATAACAATGTATGTACGAATAAAAAATTATGGAAAATATTAATTGTTTTCATTTTAAATCAAGTAGTCATGATCAACAATTTGCAAGTAAAAATTATTTATTAAACAAATTAAACACAACGATACACGGTGATATTAGTAAATGCTAAAATCATAATACATTACAATAAATGTTCAAAGTGCTGATCGTTTTATGTACACACAATCGATACCGTTTTACAACCTGTTAGTAACTGTTCGCAATGTATTTCGATGAACACTGTTAAAGGCCGCCACCGCTCCTTCACGTAGTTTTTCTGTATTTTGTAATGGAAATTACTACCATACACATTATTTTTTATAGTGCCCTATAAATAAAAGTCCAGAGGCGTTAAATATGCGGATCTGGCTGGCCACTGATTAGGTGGATTGGTGGCAATTACTCTATTATCAAATCGGTCATTTAAATATCTGATAACATTGCCAGCATTATGTGCAGGAGCGCCATCCTGCTGATACCATATTTGAGCATTTTGTGCCAAAGGTAGATCATCTAATAAATCTTCAAGATATGTTTGCAGAATTTCTATGTAACTGCGCTGTTAAGGTTCCATCAAAAATTATAGGACCAACTAAACGATTTCCCAATATGCAAAAGAAAAAAACATTAAAGCCGAAATGAACCTGGTTGCGCCGTGGAACCACTGTGTGTGCATTTTCCTGTGCCCAATGGTGCTCATTATGGCGATTAAATAATCCACAATTGGAGAAGTCGGATTCGTCAGTCCATAAAACTTGATTTATAAAATCACCATTTACTGCAATTTTATTTAAAAACCGTCTACAAAATGCTGTTCTACGGATATTATCATTTGGTCGCAAAGTCTGCGCAATGTGTAATTTATATGCGTGGAAATTGTGTTTTTTTTAAATTCCCGAGATTTAGTCTTAGGCACATTAACATCAGCTTCAATTTCTCGTGTCGAAATATTCGGATTTACCTGCACACAAGCTAAAGTTAATTCCTCATCTTCAGTAACCACGTTTATGTTCCTATTGGGCTTTTTAAGACATCCATAATGCATATTTGAATCTAATCTTGCAAATATTTTCATGTCCGGTTGCCTACGCTCTGGAAAATTTGTTAGATATTCTTGAATAGCAAGACGGGAGTTTTTGTAGCACTTTATGTATGTACAAAACATATCATATTGTTCTTTTGTTGGAAAGGTCGCCATTAGAAATAATTAAAGAAAAAACAATTATTATAAATTTATCACTTAATAGTACAACACAGCTATTTACACAATCAATAAACTAATACAACTTGACAGTCGTATTATAATAAATTTTGTTTTATTGTTAATCATGGCTACTTGATATAAAATGAAAACAATTAATATTTCCCACAATTTTTTATTCGTACAGGTTGTTATACATCGTTGAAAAGAGTGAAAAAATCCAATATGGCGCCCATTTAAAACAAGAAAGTTGCTATTAATATCTTGGAAACCGCCATCTTGAATTTCTAAGTATGCCTCATCGAAGGAAGTAACTTTGATCTGAAACTTTTTTTCATATCTTTTATAATTACGGAGGTATTTGAGTTTTTAGAAATCGGCGATTTTTGTTTTTTTTTACTCGGCTCAAAAAATGGCACAATATTGCCCATTTAACCAAATCTCTATCTTTAATAATAAGAAAGATACCCATACTATCCTACACCTATATATATATATATATATATATATATATATATATATATATATATATATATATATACACATAGTGAGGACAAGTCCGTCGCCCCCCTTTAACTTTTGAACCGTTTGGTATATTGCGATGATATTTGGAACGGTATTATATGAGACAATTGCCAATTATTTGAGTTGAAAATGACAACTATCATTTGTCAAAATGATAGCTTGGCATAGTTTGATCTGAAACTTTTTTCATATCTTTTATAATTACGGAGGTATTTGAGTTTTTAGAAATCGGCGATTTTTGGATTTTTACTCGGCTCAAAAATGGCACAATATTGCCCATTTAACCAAATCTCTATCTTTAATAATAAGAAAGATACCCATACTGTCCTACTTTATTTGGGACACCTTATATATATATATATATAATATATATATATATATATATATATATATATATATATATATAATGATATAATAGGTGATTTTGAGTCGATTTAAGCAAACATACTTATATACCAAGTGTTACCGTTTTGAGATAATGCCACTTTTAATATTTCTTGATTTTACCGTGCTTTTCTGCAAATATCGAAGTGTACAAGCGTAATAAGCCGTCTTATCGCAAACTTATACTAAGTTTTTTATTCCTCATGAAGTGATTGTTCATATTATTTTATCAGAAAAGCCTAAACTGTCTTTGGTTCTTGCCTAGAACTTCTTAAACATGAAAGTTTTAATTTGTAAAAAGCAATCACTAAAATTCAAACGTGGATTTAGTCTAAAATCTTTCGTTATTTTTTCCAATTTCAGTAAAACTTCTTTGGGCAATGGTCTTTAAGATAGCATGAATAGATTTAGAAAAATTTTCACAAATTGGAAAAATTGAATTTAATTACCAAAATACCCTAGGCGCATTCCCAAAACGTAAAATAGCCCTTCATTATTTAGTTTAAATAGTTTAAAAAAGCAGATTTTTAGAAAATGTTTTGCGATTATAGCTCCACCCAGTACTTGAGTTTACAGAAACTGTTTCTGAATTCAAGATTTCTTTCACCTCACTAACACTGAATGTAAAATTTTCTTAGCAAAATCGAGTTTATTTTCAAGTGAATCTACATTGCTATTTAAAACGTCACTTTTGACTTTTCGTTTATTTAGTGGAAATAATTTCAATTGTGGTAAATTTAATACAATCGTGCAAAATAGTATGAGCATCACGAACATTAAGGGTTGTACCGGTCTCCGGCCAAATTCGCTATCGCTCAGCCTCCAAACATGGCCGGCGACCGGTAAACGTCCCTTACTGTTCTTGATACTCAATATAATATTGCCTCGTGCAGTACTAATTTTGAACACCAATAATAATACTATTAATGTTTTAATAAATCGGACATTTTCTAAAAATCTGCTTTTTTTAAACTATTTAAACTAAATAATGAAGGGCTATTTTACGTTTTGGCGAATGCGCCTAGGAGGTACTTTGGTAATTAAATTCAATTTTTCCAGTTTGTAAAAATTTTTTTGTAAATCTATTCATGCTATCTTAAAGACCATTGCCCAAGGAAGTTTTACTGAAATTGGAAAAAAAATTAACGAAAGATTTTAGACTAAATCCACGTTTGAATTTTAGTGATTGCTTTTTTACAAATTAAAACTTTCATGTTTAAGAAGTTCTAGGCAAGAACCAAAGACATATTAGGCTTTTCTGATAAAAGAATATGACCAATCACTTCATAAGGAATAAAAAAACTTAGTATAAATTTGCGATAAGACGGCTTGTTACTCTTCTACACTTCGATATTTGCAGAAAAACACGGTAAAATCAAGAAATATTAAAAGTGGCATTATCTCAAAAACGGCAACACTTGGTATATGGGTATGTTTGCTTAAATCGGCTCAAAATCACGTATTCTATCACCCCTTTAAATCTTTGCATTTATGTACCAAACACCCTGTATATGTATATATATATATATATATATATATATATATATATATATATATATATATATATATATATCACATAGTGAGGACAAGTCCGTCGCCCCTCCCTTTAACTTTTGAACCGTTTGGTATATTGCGATGATATTTGGAACGGTATTATATGAGACAATTGTCAATTATTTAAGTTGAAAATGACAACTATCATTTGTCAAAATGATAGCTTGGCATAGTTTCGATTTTTTTTTTAAATAGAATAGTGGGTCACGTGATACTTCATTTTGAAGGTCTTTTTGTTGCTTAATTCAAACGTCAGTTTGAAAACATTTGATTCATTCATTTTCAAATGGCGACCAATTTTAAATTTGATTTCATTTAACTAGTTTCTGGCGGTAAGTATTTTCTACCTTAATTATGCAACAATTAAGTTTTATAGCTATGGTTTCCTAATACTTTGAAACGTGGATGTCAAGTAATTTAAAAACTTAGGAAAATATCATTTAATTTAAATGACACGTACGTTTCAAGGTAAAATCAAAGCAGTTATGTTTGGCGAAACTAATCGGAATTATCACGCTGCCGTTCGCATTTTCAATGAACGCTTTCCGGATCGGCCAATGTGAAGGAAATACTTTAATAACCAAAAAGTTAATAATAATGGTCTTGCTAAAACATTATTGGTCGCTATTTGAAAATGAATGAGTCAAATATTTTCAAACTCGAAGTTTGAATTAAGCAAAAAAAGACCTTCAATATGAAGTATCACCTGGCCCACTATTCTATTAAAAAAAATCGAAACTTCCAAGCTGTTATTTTGAGAAATGTCGAAGAAAATTGTTTCATAATACCGTTCCAAATTTCATTGCAATACCGGGTGTAAATCAAATACTTTTGAACGGGTCGTTAGATTTTGTTCAAATTTTGGTGGGTTATATTAGTGCCAATTTGGGATTTTTTACATAAAAAACAATATGGCCGACTTCCGGTTTCACCGGAAATGGCGCAATGCTGAAAATTTAAACGGAACACCCTGTATATTTCTTACTCGCCACCATTTTAATTTTATTTTGTTAAATATTTTTTAATTTTAGATCATTATGACGTCATCTAAATTATAGATAATTGACGTACAATTACCCCCACGATATTATTTTTACTAATAATTAATTTTTGTGAAGTTTGTTACCGATCAAATTTAAAAATTAAGGTTTTTAACTAAAACTCACTGTTCCCAATAGAAACATGCATGGGCCACCCTATATATTAAATAGCTCTTTCAAGTACTAGTAAAACGATATGCATAGTAATTTCCTTACTTCTTAAATAAAGCAGTAATTTTCTAATTTTTATTAACATAACATGCCCTGAAGCCGACTCTGTCAAAGTAAAATGGCGTTTGAGTTGACATTTGACAGATAAACTGTATGTATTTGAAGCCGTAGAATCCAAACATGTAAAAATATACAGGTTGTTCCATTTAAATTTTTAGCTTTTGTGTCATTTCCGGTGAAACCGGAAGTCGGTCTATGGTTTTTTATGTAAAAAAAAATCCCAAACTGGCTCTTATGTAACCTATCAAAACTTGAACAAAATCTAACGACCCGTTCAAAAGTTACAGGGGGGCCCCTATTTGATTTACACCCGGTATACCGAACGGTTCAAAAGTTACAGGGGGAGGCGACGGACTTTATGTCCTCACCGTATATATAAGACACAATAAGGGCATATCATAAATCATATCGGCGCCAGATTGTTTATAATCGTCAATATTGAGGTCTAAATACCTATATGTGGGTATTCCACAGCTAAGTTCAAAACACATAAAACTTGCTTAACTTTACCTTGCATAAAACCCAGGTGAATCAGTAAATTAAAAGCCTTGTTCCGACGTTTCCTGTAAAACTTCAAAATATTTCCACGTACTCACAATGAAACGACGTGCTAATAGAACAGCTGATGGGTCATCAATCTTATTTATTCTACTTTTCTACACTAGCTAGCTTGGCTTATCAGATTTTCTGCCAGTGCGATATACGTGGCTTCCTTGAGTTTTCGGCGAGTTGTATGCTCGTCCTAAAATCTTTTTCTGTCGTTTGTACCGATTGGCCTTTGCTGTTGTGGTTTTTTAATTTACTATTGTTGTTTTACTTTACACTGTTGAATAAATTGTAAACTGTTGCAACTTTTTGCAAAGTAAGCTTCTTTTGACAGCCTTTATTAAATATATTGAGTTTGAAAAAGATGGAGATTTGTCGTTTTCACCATCATCATTTAGTTTTTAGTCATGATTTTGCTAACGTCACAAAACGTGAGAAAAATCGCAAAAGACATAGGTTTTTATAAAAGCACCCTTTATCGACCACTATGGGAAGTACAGAATAATAGTTTATAGCGCAATTAGTAGAGGAGTTAAAGATCTTTTCAACGAGTCTCAGTTTGATAGTTTCGATTAAAGGAATCTGAAGTTGTTTATTTTTTTTTTCAAAAAGAATTTTCCCCACCGCTTTGATAAAGGTAAACTAATGAGTCTTAAAAACTATATGATTTCCAGCTTTTTCACACTTTCAGTTTTATGATCATTATTTCCCTAAGCTGCACGATAATCTATACTCAGTGGCATAGAAATTGCAACACCAAGAAGGGGTTGGAATTTTCGGTTGAAGTGTAGTAGGAATATTCACTTCTAGTCTTTTTTTTTAATTACTACGGATAGGAACTCCTTCAAATTGCTGCAGCCAATGGTAAAATGGGTCTAACTTGCAAATAATAAGAATTAGTGTCATATACAAACGTTTCAAGCGAAAGTAGTATTTATGACAACCGCATTATGATGCAATTTTCTTTACACTCCTTGCTTACCTGCATAAACCCAGACCAATAAAACAGAAGTTCTACAACATTTTTTTGTATTTCAATATATAATACGTTTCTTAAATAACGTCAATTTAAAATTACAAACATTCCTTCTACATTTTATTTTAATGGCTTACAATTACTACCAATAATAAAGTGTACATATCACTAATGACCTTCTTAGTTATTTATGAAAATGTACTATTTAACCCTACAGTGCGCTATGGTCCATATATTTCCTAAAAATATCTCTATAACAATTTTATAAAGAGTCTCAAACAAACGAACAATCCTACTTCTACCCATTTCCCACCGTAAATGTATCGACATTTATTTTCTAACCTTCAAAATGTATTTGTTTGTGAGTGATTTGCTACAGTTTAGAAGTGTGACTTGTTGACTATTTCTTTATTTTTATTTTAATGACTATTTTGAATTCGAGGTATGTATTTTTTTTTATAATATTGCTATGATTATAAAGAACCATTTCACAATATAAAACAATTATAAATATGAAAAATAGCGATTTTATGTCAACTTCAATGGTTGATTAATATATGAATCAACGCGCATTTGTTGATTGACACATTACATGCTCGACTGAATACACATAGGCGGGTACGTGTAAACATTGTTTTATTTTCCCAGATAGATGCCTTTTATTTCTAAAAGGGGAAATGAAGTAATAAATTTGAAGGATTTGGATGCAGATGAATTATATGATATTATTGAAAATATTCCCGCTGGGAGTGATGATGAATTGGACAGTCCAACTGATGACGAAGAGTTCGTTACAGAAGATGCAAAAGAAATCTTGTTGAAATATCTACTCGACAATAATATCAATACCATTGAATTAGAAGTTGAACCAACTTCAAACCAGTATCTTCAACCATCGAGTTCGGATATTCCGGATCATTCTGGATCAGCCATCCACATCTAATATTGCAGATCAGCCATCAACATCTGATATTCCAAATCCGCCATCTACGTCTGGAAGTGTCTCTAACTCTATTGCAGGGTCCAAGTTAGCAAATGTATTATGGAAGACAAAGGAATTTCAAAATGTACCCTGTAATTTTACTGGACACATTATGCTACCAGATAAAATTTTGGAATTACAAACACTATTCCAGTTTTTTAAATATTTTTTGATAATGAGCTCATAGAAAAAATTAAAGAAGAAACTATTAGGTATAGTGTTTTTAAAGATTCTTCAAAGCCAATGGAGTTTTCAACATATGACATTATGAGGTATCTTGAAATTTGCATATTTTCTTCTGTTGTATCAATGTCTAATGTTAGAATGTATTGGAACCGACAAGTTGGAATAGAGATGATTCGAAATGCTATGAGTCAAAAATTATTTGAAAAGATTAGGACCTATTTACATTTCAATGATAATAATAACGTTGACGATACTGATAAACTATACAAATTGAGGCCTGTTATCGACAAGCTGTCTCCTAAATTTCTATCTGTGCCAATGGAAGAAAATTTGTCAATTGATGAACAAATCTGTGCCACAAAAGCTAGACATCATCTCAAACAATATTTGCCTCTGAAATCTCACAAATGGGGTTACAAACTTTTCATTTTGTCTGGCGTGTCGGGTTTTTGTTACAAATTTGAAATATATACTGGGACAGAAAATGATCCAAGGAAACGTCTTGAAAGTGAGCCTGATTTAGGTGCAAGCGGCAGTGTGGTAGTTCGATTAGCACGTGACATTCCAGGAAATTGTTTCTACAAGCTCTTCTTTGATAATTCTTCACTCCCTGTTTTCCATTATTTGACCCAAAAAGGTATTCATTCTCTTGGAACAGCTAGGCGTTACAGAATTCCATCTTGTAAAATTCCTTCAGATGCGCAGTGCTCAAAAATGATAAGAGGAGAGTATGGAGAGTTTGTAGCTAACTACGAAGGAACAGACATTTGCAATGTTTTCTGGAAAGATAATAAAACTGTAGTTTTTGTCATCTTTCATCGGCAGTCAACCTATAACAATGGCAAAAAGGTACGACAGGAAGAAGAAACAAACAATAGACGTCCCCTCTCCTGTTGTAGTGACCCAATATAATTTGCACATGGGGGAGTTGATTTACTGGATAGTTTTGTGGGTAGATACAAAATTAAAATGAGGTCTCGGAAATGGTACATGAGGTTGTTTTACCATTTACTTGACATTTCAACAATAAACGCTTGGCTCCTTTATCGAAGGTGCAACCAAGGAAAATCCGCAATGAAACTTGCAGATTTCAGGCTAGAGTTGGCTACAACTTTATGTAATATTGGCCCAAATGGTAACACTAAGAGAGGTCGGCCGTCTGATACCAATCAAAGAAAAATTGAGGTAAAAAAAAGAAGGCTAATGTGTCTGTTGTGCCTCCACAAGATGTAAGACTAGATAGTATAGAACATTTTCCTAAGTGGAATAAAACCCGAATAAGGTGCAAGTTTCCCGATTGCAAGGTTCATACATTTGTAGTCTGTGAAAAGTGTGATGTAGGATTGTGTTTTAATAAGACTAAAAATTGTTTTAAATTGTCTCATTCAGTATAAATTTTATTTATTAATGCGCATATGCGCAATGATGCATATATATATATAAAAATATTGGTCGCAGATTTTTTTTAATATTTTTCCCAGTATTGTGTGTATGTTTTTGACCAAAAACAATTTTTTCAGGTTGGTTAAAAAAATTGCGCATTGTAGCGTTAATGAGATTGTTATATTGGAAAGTGGACATCACTAAGGAAATACCGGATTAATCTTACTTGTTGTATTCTGGGAAATGTGGAAGAAGAGTGCATAACACGCTAAGTTGATGAAAGAAGCTTTTGAAGCAGAACGAGTTATAGATGAAGTAAGACCGTTAATTATAACTGATTGTCAAGACAGCGATAATGAGGAGATCGATAGTATGAACTGCAGTTTCGATTCAGAAGAGGATGTATTTTAATTTAAAATTTATTATTTCTAGTAATTGTAAGCCATTAAAATAAAATGTAGAAGGAATGTTTGTAATTTTAAATTGACGTTATTCAACAAACGTATTTTATATGGAAATACCAAAAAATGTTGTAGAACTTCTACTTTATTGGTCTGGGTTTATGCAGGTAAGCAAAGAGTGTAAATAAAATAACATCATAATGCTGTAGTCATAAATACTACTTTCGCTTGAAACGTTTGTATATGACACTATTATTTGCAATTTGAAGGAGTTCCTTATTCGTAGTAATTTAAAAAAAAACGACTATATGTTATAGTAATAAATGATCAAAATTTGAGAGAAAGATCTTTTAGCTATAAAAATTTTAAGTGTTAATATTGGGTGGTGTCGCCTTTTTTACACATTCATTTACACGTTGCATTGATTAAATGAGATGGTTTATATCGTCTTGGGGTATTACCCCCATGCAAGTTGCACCTCGTCTCAAAACCTCCAAAGTCTAAGGAGAGCGCTGCATGTTTCGCAACCTTTTACCCATTAAGTCCCATACATGTTGAATGCGAGAAAGATCTGGAGATCTTGGAGACCAGAGCAAAAGATGAATGTGGGTCTGTTCAAAGAACTTCAAGGAAAACCTTACTACATGAGGATGTGCATTATTTTTCTGGAATAATTGATCTTCTCGCTCTTGTAAGTACGGCAGAAGATGTGTTCCAACCACCTCCGCAATATACCGTTGTGCTGTCATACTGCCTCAGATTAACACCAAAGGAGACCCGCAGGCCATAAGTAATCGCACTCTAAACCATAACACCCACTGTGTGGTGTACGTGCCTCTCAACTGTAAAGCGAAGATTGCGTCGTTCACCCTTTCTTTTTTCGACTCTCATACGACCGTCGTGCATGCCCAAACAAAATCTAGATTCGTCACTAAAGACAACACGATGCCATTCAAGATTCAAGTGAGATCTTTCATTGCACCATTGTAACCGTTGCTGACAATATTCCGCAGTCAAAGAAAGCACAAGTTGTGGACTGTATGATATTAACCCAACACTTCGGATGACCATAGTTACCAATTGCCCGAGTAGAGGAAAACCGGTCTCTAAATGCGATTGTCTTACGCTCAGTCGTGCTTCTTGAAGCTCCGGTTCCTCTTCTACGACGTTCCTGACAATCTTCAAACCGTGTTTGACACACTCCCGTTACAGTAGATCGATTTTGATTTACACGGTTAGCAATTTTCCTAAATCTACCAAGTTTCAATACATAATTCCTACTCATTCTTGGTGTTGCAATTTCTATGTCACTATAACGCCGCTGGCTGACCTTAGTGGGGTACCCGGTATATGCAGTTTTATATTATTTTTTATATATAAAATTTTCATTAGGGAAGCGATAATAAAAAATTTCAAATTATTTTTCCAGGTTGAGGTCAAATAACAACCAACTTCACATTGACCTTAATCATGTATATTTATAGAATGGTTGAATTTATTGCGGACTGTAATGCAAAATTGTACTGATTTTTTAAATAATATTCAAGATTTAAAGACTGTATAGAACTATAGACTTAAAACTGTTTCGTCATTATTTTTCTGATCAAGTGGAATTTTTATCTTTTCTGGCAAATTTTTACTTTTGATAGAAATAATCAGAATTACTACTATTGAACCATTAAAGATACGAAATTAATTGATGATTATGACATTATTTGTTTTACATGTTTACCGATAAGTGATACTATAGATGACCTTATTTATAGGTTTACTTATTTGCATTAAGTACCTGTTTGTGTAATTATTTTTAAAATTGTTACTGTCAATTAAAAGTAGATTGCTTGTAACAATAGATAACTATAATTGTTTAGTTAAAAATATATATAATAAAGATTATAGAACAGATAAACTCAATGTTTAAACTTTTTTTTATATCTTTATTAAATAATATTTATATTACCAAACGTTGCTGCCTTATGGCCAAATTATTAAAACACACACGTTTTGGGAGTTTTTTCTACTTATTGGGGTCACTACGTTTTACATAGTTGGTGGGTTTTAATCAGATTCCTTCCATGTTCCAAATGAGCAACATTAAAGGTAGTATGAACTATTACAGGCGATTAAAGGTGAGCCTTTTTACATTGCAATAACCTATGTGGAACAATTTGATTGTTTTTAGTACTATTTTTGAATTGTGTACAGCAACTTGACTGTTTTCATACCACTATTTCATTACACGTGTGCCGCTCGCATTGGATTGTTCGTGTAAGCACTATGACGTTTGGTCCAAGAAAACTTTATGTAAAATAAGTTTTGTCCTTTATGTCAGGTTTATTTATGCTTATTATTGATTTTGTTTGCATACGTCTAAATGTATTGTGAACAATTATCTACATTAATCTAACCAAGACGAACTTTTCGCAATGAAGTTATTAAAATAACAAAAATACGTTTAAGGTCGCAAATAAGTAAATACTGAGTCTTCTAAGTAGTGTTGCAAGATATACAATGTTTACGTTTTATCTAAACAGATAAAACATAATGCCGAAATTATCTACCGGTATTTGCTTGATGTAATCTACAAATGTGAATAATCTTAGAGCAAATAAGAAAGGGGAGGCGTTTTCGCTTAACATCATCTCAATGCTCGGAGATTATCACAAAAAATGGCGACATGATACATGACTACAGCACAATTTGCATTATTATGTTTGCAGCGTGTCTCAGCTTGAAATCATCTCAAAGCCTATGAGTCACGTGTTTAGCGTTTTGGTCACAATTTGCATATACAGTGCAGATAGCTATACAATGTGATTCAAACGGTTACTGGAAATAGAAAAGATAGAAGTGCATTCTCAACTTACCTCTAGATAATTATGAAATACAAGATATATTACTATCGAAGTAAAAAGTTTAGTCACTTCATTTTGACGGTTTATTTTACAAAATTGGTATGGCCGATTTCCCCAAAATTTTTGCTATTGACATATTGTTGTTAAAATATGTGAATTCTAAGTGTTTAATTGACGTAGTTTTAAACTGTTGAATTTTATTTACAAAAAGGTACTATAAATCGTATCATTTTTCAACACGATCGACTTTAAACCTTCATAAATATTTTATTTTCCAATAAAATTTGAGAATGAGGTAGTTCGATCTTTTCTGAACCTATCACCAAAAAGAACTTCTAACAAATTGTTTTCATTTGCTTGTAAATAGCGCAAACAGGCAAACATGATCAATTCTCACCACGTGATGTAGTAAGCTTTTTTTTTGTCATAACATTAAGGAATTGCCTAAATAGTATAAATGTAAAAATATTTTCTTAAAATATACTCGTCATAATACGATTATGCGGTTTTGAAAAATGTGCTGTTATTGAATAAGGATGGCAAACCCCAACCGTTTTTAACCCGCGATAAGCCGCGTTAAAATAATTACGTTAAAGGTCGCGTGTTAGATTTGATCTAACAATTACTGTTTTTAATAAAACTAAAGTAATGCTTAAACCTTTTATTTTTAAACAAAGATAATTAGAACCACGAATATAATGGCAAAGTTAAATCAACATTTCTTGATCGGAATCTTCTCCATGGGCTTGTCGATATGGTTGTCATGGTATGCTCCTTGCAAATTGGAAATTCACATGTTCCACAACGCTGCATGGTGAAACGATTTTTCCTAATAGGGCAATACCTACATCGCATTTTTGTCTGTACATTTTGGGGTGCTGCGGCGATCACATTTAAATTATTCCCAGTGACTGTTGCTATTTTTCTTCGGAGAGTCAAGGGTAATGTTGGGATTGATGCACGACGTGTTAGATGGGATAGTGTCAGTTGCTTTGAGAGATCCACTATGTACTGTCTTCTTGTGGTAATAACACCTGTATCAGCTTTGCAAATTATTTGTCCACTTATTGGTGCTATGTTCAACAACGTGGAGAATACGGTCAATGGCCAGCGGTTGCTCTTTCTTGTGACGCAATACTCACACTTCAGTCGATCCACCACGTCCACACCACCTTTAGTCAGGTTTTAAAATGTGATTACTTTAGGTTTTTTGGCGGCATTACTAGCTGGATCAATTGTTCCATCATCATGGAGTGTTGAAAGCATTAAAACGTTCTTGTTTTTTTTCGACATATATGAAACAAGAAGACAATTATTGTTACCACCTTTACCGTAAGCAAAAATACTAGACTTGACTGGCCGGTTTTTTATCTTATGGTGGAATTTCTCATTTATTTTTGCGCAATGTGCCAACTATTGTAAGTTTATGATTGGCAAGCAAATCATTGGCAAGGGGTATTGAAGTGAAATAGTTGTCCATAGTGATGTTCATACCTGATTTATCTATAGTGGATATTAGTCTCTTCACCACGCTAGCTGCAACATTGGACAACTGAAAAGGCCCATCAGGTTGTTTGCCAAGATATATTTCCATGTTATGTATGTAGAATGTTCTCGAATAAACTAGGCTGTAAATCTTTATGCCGTATTTCGCAGGCTTGTTTGCGATATACTGCCTGAAGCGGCACCTCCCACGAAATGCTTCAAGCATTTCATCGATTGTTACATACTCCTCAACACTATAATTATTGGAGCACCTTTTGACAAAATTTGTATCGTTCACAGTTTGACTCGTGATCACTGTTCACTAACGGTGCTTCACTGACAGCTTCGACCTAATAATTAATTTTTAATGTGCTATAAATACATATATGTATACCTTTACATTCACTCTCGGCAGGCTGACCTTGTTTACACGTTAAACATTCCTTTTTTTATTTACATAACACACACGGCTACCGCAATTTTTTTATTAAACCGGATAAGCCACTATTTGTTTAAAATAAAAGTGCTTCGAAATTAGAAAACTTTCTCGCACACAATGGTTTAGAAACTAAACATAAATATAGTTTTATAACACAAACTCCTTAAGTCTGTGCTAAATTCACATTTGCGATAAGTAAAAAGATTCTTAAACTGCGTGCTTACTTTGTCAACACTTCACCATCAAGTTTTACAACAACCAGTCCCACTTAAATAGTTTTGAATCATTTCGTCGATAAGAATGACTCATTTTGTTTCAAATTCAAATTTAATCTGAGAAGTCCAAAATACAAAGTCCAAAGTTCAAAGTCCAATGTCCAATGTCCAAGGTCCAAAGTCCAAGGTCCAATGTCCAAAGTCCAAAGTCCAAAGTCCAAAATCCAAAGGCCAAAGTCCAAAGTCCACATTTGATATACGGGAATGACGTAAACGTGCCCGTTAACTAAAGCTCAGTGGTAAAGGGGAGCAAGCGGTAAAGATCATAGCCGTACGAAAATCAAGAGTGCGGAATAATACCTCATTAGCCTAATACTTTAAAATATTCCCATAAAAAGTAATCTTGAGCTTTCAATCAAACGCTTTCTGTACTTCAAGAAAATTTGTTTTAGAAGATTGGTGATGTGTGTAAATTGCGACTGTGAAAGGCTTGTTAGATTTATGCAGAATATTCTCTAGGCAGCAATGTGTCCTTAACGAACCTCGTAATATATACTTTCATCGGTCTATCTGCATTTTATTCGAATTTAGGAGTTTTGTGTTTTTTAGATCGATAAGAAAGTCGTTTTTAAATGTTTTTGTATTTCTTCGCAAAAATTGTCAAAGTTGCTGTCAAAACTAGTTTATTTTATATTCTCACCTGGATCCTTTTACGATTCGGTGAGCTAGACTTTTGGGAATTTTTCGACTCGATCTAAATACACCTTAACGCCAATGGCGTAGTGGATGGACATTCAAGTGGACATATTTTGTATAAAATTTTAAACGAGTTAGTCTTGCGATTGATGCTAAGGTACACATCTCCACCACCTTACTCTGTTTGGCAGTGAAATATATCTGTAAACAACAATTTTTAATCAAATGTAGTTGGAATGGTGTCTTAATAACCCAAAATCATACAATTTTAAGTATAACATGATCAGATTTTACGCTTCCGCAAGGAAAAGTACGATATGCCCCAAACCAGTTCGAAATGCGTACGACTGATACATTTTATGATTGGATGTCTCGTAGATAAACCACATAGATTTTTAATGTAGCGACATTTTTACATCTGATGCTATATGTTTCCCGAAATTTTCAAATTCAGGTATGTTTCTTATTAGCAGGAATACACACAACTTATAGTTTTTGTGATTGAATATTGTTTATGGTGTCTTGCAGACGAACCGCATTGATTTTGAGCACAGGACAGTGTGTCATATTATGTATGGTTTATCAGGGTATTCCAGTTATAAGTGAAGATAGAGAAACGCAGTTCATTAAACGAACTGTGCTGTTTTCATAATTACTATGGCCTCCTTCGTTTTGATAGCAAAGCACAAAAATACATTTGTACAATTACAATAAATTAAATGTGTAAAGAAGTCAGTTCGTAGACAAACAATTCTAAATAATCTGGCCGAATCAACGACATCTAACAAAGCCTTGCAAGGGTAAGGCGAAAATCAATCAGTTACGTTAACAAAGTAACCCATCACCTACCCGCACGCAATGACGCGAAAGTGTGAGTGACTACGTTAGAAACTACAGCTACCCTTTTTCAGCGTACACATTCATTTATACATCCCGCTGCATTTAAAAACGATAAAAACGGTTTAGTTTAACAGCTAAAGCCGCGTCGAACCATTTCTAGCTACGAAATCGACGCTGTTTTAATGACATCTGGACCCGTTTCTGTAAACCCCAGTTTCGTTAATAACAACAATTAACTGAGGTTTATCATGCCACGTTTGTCCACGCATTAAGTCTTCACGCGGATGAAAATTAAACAGTCAACGACTCAAACGCATTCCATCAATAAGGGAAGGGAAACTGTAAGTTATAATGCGATCTTTTCTTTTATAAACAGATTTCAACTTAATAAGCGTATTTGTGAGATGGCGTATTCGCAATTAAATTACTACCGCATTACTACCCTTTGTTATCAGGAGACAATTTTGTGCTATTAAATATTTCGTGATATTTTAATAGTAACTCCCTGCAAAGTAATGGCCTATTTTCAATAGGTTACATCAGCTTGTTGAATTGCTTATTGCGAGCTTTAATTTAAATTTAAATACCTACTTACGGTTGAATGAATCCTTTAATTAAGCACTTAATCACACACTCTTAACGGGTTAAGGTACGTGGTGGCGATTATTTATCGCTATAAGTTGTTTACACGCTCGCTGCACTGATTAAAACAAGAACGATGTGATTATTTATCGATACGTTTGTTTACACGGCCACTTTAATTTTGTGAAAAACTAACATGAAAACCAACACAAAAAGAGAAAAGCACAAATTCGCGTTTTTAGTTTCTACGAAAACGGAAATGGTAATATATTTATAGCCACAACGGTTTACAATTATGGTTTGTAACAAAATAATAGAACGGTACTACTCAAACTGCAACTTCAACCAATTTTTACTCAAAAATCAACCCTCGTTTTTAAGAGTATTACGTGGGAATATTTTCATTTTATTATTAAAAGAAGTATTAATTAAGTATTCACTCGTCCGTAGGAAGCCTTATAGGTTTCGTCTTTCATAGTAACATACAAATGCGTCTTTTGATTTGTAATTGATTACTAACTGGCGACGTTTTAACTCAATTCCGTGCGTATGGAAATTTTCTGTAACTGCAAAAATGCTGAAAATTGGACATGTTCTTGTGAGCACAGTGGCGTTTCTAGATTGTCTGTGATTGGTATTAGGTGCTGTGGTTCCGTAATGCTAAAATTCATTCTTTATTGTTAATAATACGATTGGGTATTGTTTAGGATGTCCCGTAGATGAACACTTAATTTTTTGAGCATGGGTGCATAAAATTCTGTTTTTAGTCATTAAAACGGTTTTTTTCTTATTGAAAACGGTCCATAAAAATGTAAATTCGTATATCAAAAATGATATTGTATATAAAAGATATTCAATATGGCGAATTCAAAATGGCATTAAATTGCATCAAATCAATATGGTAGATTCAATATGGTGCCAAATAAGATATACAGTTTCTCAAAAGAGAAAATTTTTTAAAAACTGTAATGAATAGTTCCGCTTATTACAATGATACCGGAATATACTGACCATTGAATGATTACCATGTTTTCTGGTATTCAAGATTATTAAAAAGTGGTTTACTCATAATGGTCATAGTACAAATTATTGGATAAATTTGTTTCAATATTCAAGTTTAATGTAAGATGGAACAAGTTTTTGGATAATAAATTATAAGAATGGAATAAGATATGGGCACGGCTGTACATAATACAAATATCATTGACCTGATTCTCATTAGAATTAATTGCTATACAGGGTGAGTCATTGATGAGGAATGTCCGGTTGTGGTTGTATTGCAATAGAATAATTATGGTACCGGATTGTAGTGCAATTTATACGACTAACAATTTCTGCAAAAAAGTCTGTATGTCTAAGTTATTCTTAAACGTTTTTAAAAATTTTTACCTGGTTCAAATTTTCTTACTTTACCTTACAAATGTGCTCTTGTAAGCGACTATTTAAAAATTAGAAAAAATTATGCCAATGATGACATCATGCAATTAAGCAATTGTTTGTTACAAAAATAAATTAAAGGTTCCCTATTTTAAAAACAATAACAAATGCAATGTTTTTTTGAGATTCGTTAGTCTTAATGATTAATTTGCCGAGAAGACTATATACAGGATGTTACACATAATATTTTCTTACTTCCTATTCGGGGAATATTCTGTGATTTTCTTCTTACTGCTTTTATAATGTAAATAATATTATCAAATATTAATTTATGACAAAAGCAAACATGTATAATAGTAGATTTGCGTCAGCAAATTATTGTATGTCTAGTAAATAAAAGCATAGTTCTTCGTCTTGCCAAAAAAATTTGAATACTTTGTTCGAAGCAATAATCGCGTTAGTTTCGTAGAATATTGTGAAACATTTCAGTGATGTAGAAATATAAAATCTCGTTGTAATAATTCGCTTATACACAGGAAGTAAACAAACGTATTAATAAATAATTAATTCTTGCTTATTTAACTAATATTGTGTTCATAACAAAAATGTAATATCCAATTTGGTTTTATAGTGAGGTTGTAATCACACGATTTCTTACTGGAAACTAAGAATCAACAATCTTTATAGTAAGCAAATCACTCTAAATGACTTTTACCTTGTATTTCTTTTGAAATAAATTTGGTGGAATCAAAATTAACGAGCTCATTAAAAAAAAAGGCTTTCAAAATAATATGGATCAATTATTTGCGAAAATACAGGATGTTCAACGACGAACTGTAGTTCCATTTTGTGAAAAAGTAATATAACTTACTATTCGGCACTTCGACTTTTAAATTTTTACGAAATTCCACCTTCCACACATAAATAATTCAGCCAAAGAGATTACCACCCTTTAGCATCGGTATACTGTTTTTTTTACAAAAGAAATCCAACACTTACAAGAAAGTTGATAATTCAATTTTAGGAAACGTGTATTAAATTAATTAATAACAAATAAACGCCTAAGTAACATTTATTTTCAACGTATCGAACAAAACCTTCTATCATCGGATACGGTTTGAAAGTAAATCACTCCTTAACACTGTAAAATTAATATTCTTTTTTTTGTTACCACAAAAGCAGTTTCGAGAGCTCAAGATTGGCGGCACATGCTCTTTTTATTTAAATTTAAATAATTATACCTTAAAAAGAAATAATCCCACGCTATACGAACACAATGTTACCAGCATTTAAGATTAAACTATATCAAATTAACATGTACCTTCGTAGATACTATAAAACTGTTTACGCGTATTTCATAACATTTAAATAATAATCAATAATCTTCTTTTAAATCTACACATTTATATACAGGGTGCGGCATTAGTGCGTCGAAGTACGATATATTCGTTATTAAAGGAGATATCAAAAAAGTTATTTACAAAAATATAGGCAACTTCAAACTTCACATTATAAAATTATTTTTATATTTACAGGGTGTTACATATTACCAGGGTGAACCAAACATACTTTTTTCAAATTTAGATTAAGCTCATCTCCCCATACTTCCAATATAGGGTTTCATTACGTTATACAAAGCATTTTAAAAGTTATGGTCAATTTAGATGAAAATCATTCTCATTTCAACATCCTGTATACCCTAGACAGGCATAATTTTTTGACATTGGTACAGTGTTACGAGAAAGTGCTATTTCTTTAATATTGCACCTATTGAATATAGAGCGAGCCAAAACTCGAAGATATGATTTTGTCAATTTTTTCAAATTAATCGCCCTGTATTTTATTTTAAAACGTGAAAATACACTTTATGTTCTTTTATTAAGCACTCCCTATATCTAAAATCGTTAATTTCTGAGATATTTTCAATGTTAACAGAAAGATTTTTTTAAAAATTTCTATTATAACAAGTTAGCCGTGAACAAATTATTATAAACAATTCAAAAAACATCGGTTATTAAGACAGAATTCTTATAAAATTAATTAATTCCATAATAAATGTTCTAAATGTCCATTGAAAACACCAATACAGCATTGCAGTCGATCTTCAAATTCTCGATTGACATTTCTTAACATTTCTACATTAATTCTCTGGAATGCTTCTCGTATTCTATTCTTCATATCATCTTGTGTGGTTGCAGGTATTTGATACATACGGTTTTTCACATAACCCCACTTGAAAAAGTCAATTTTACTTAACTCTGGTGAACGAGCTGGCCACACAATGGGTCCTCCTGTTCCCACCCATCTTCTAGGAAAATGGGTATTAAGATGATTATGAATTAATGTAGTGTAATGTACCGGAGCTCCATCGTGTAACTAACAACCACATTCTTTGAAGAATGTTAAGAGGAACGTTTGCCAACAGTAATGGTAAATGATTTTCTAAAAAGTCCAAAGGAACCTGACCATTCGCTGTTCCATCGAAAAAATGTGGCCCAATTACGTGATCTCCAACTATACCACCCCAAACATTCAAAGACCACATAGTTTGACTATGAGTTACTATAAGGTGAGGATTACTTGTCGAATAATAATGGAAATTGTGTCTATTCGCAGTTCCATTTTTATCAAACGTGGCTTCGTCTCCAGAGAGGACAGAATCAAAGAAATCCGCCTGATTGTGGATTTGTTGTTGAACCCATTCACAAAAAGCAACCCCCCTGGGATAGTAATCTTCGAGTAACTCTTGATGCAACTGGATATGGTATGGATGCATCTTATTTTTATTCAGTATTCTTCGGACGGACCTGTCACTAATATTATGCTGTTAAATTCATTTTCCTCGTTAAGTACAGGTTTTCTCCTTTCCTTTTTTCATAAACTACTGAACCCGTACGATTAAAACCATCTACTAACCTTTCCAACGGTATTTTCTCGGGTTCTCTTCGAGCGGGATTTATAAATTCTTTGTGCTAATAAACAATTTTTCATACATTCTCCCAGTACCCATATCATGGCTTTATAATTCCTCAACAGGAAAGTTCATTTCAAACAGTATTTAAGTATTTACAAATTAATCAACACTACACAATCTCAAAGAAGTTTGTTAAATGACAGCTACTATTTATTACTGAATAATATCTGTCATTTGTTCACGGCTAACTTGTTATAATAGAAATTGTTAAAAAAATTTCTTTCTGTTATTAAACTGAAAATATCTCATAAATTAACGATTTTAGCTATAGGGAGTGCTTAATAAAAATGAATGAACATAAAGTGTATTTTCACTTTTTAAAATAAAATACAGGGTGATTCATTTGAAAAAATTGACAAAATCATGTGTTCGAGTTTTGGCTCGCTCTATATTCAATTGGTGCATTAATAAAAAAATAGCACTTTCTCGTAACACAGTACCAATGTCAAAAAGCTATGCCTGGAAAAAATTATTGTTAGGTTGTTCTGTCTAGGGTGTACAGGATGTTGAAATGAGAATGATTTTCCTGTACAATTGACCATAACTTTTAAAATACCTTGTATAACGTAATGAAACCCTATATTGGAAGTATGGGGGAGATGAGCTTAATCTAAATTTGAAATAATATATAGGGTGTCCCATTTATAAAAAGTATGTTTGATTCACCCTGGTAATAAGCAACAACACCCTGTAAATACGAAAATAATTTTATAATGTGAAGTATGAAGTTGCCTATCATTTTTTGTAAATAACTTCTTTTGATATCTCCTTTAATAACGGATATATCGTACTTCGGCGCACTAATGCCGCACTCTGTATATAATAATCCAAAAAAAGATGAAACAATATGCACTTTAATAGTTTTACCTTGCACCTACCGACCGTAAAAGTATAAACAGTAAATGGATACTCCAGCCTCAGACTCGGTTTCTCCTGTCAGCCAAGTATATTTCTCACAATCCCCACACATTTCTACTGCAATAGCTGATGGCTGAATACAATTGCCGTTAGCAATGCTCTACGTAATTTATTCAAGCATTACACGTGTACCAGTTGATACTCCTCAATACTTACGTTTGTTAAACCAACCCGCTTATTTACTGAAGTCTAACAAAGCCGTTGACCATTATTTTCCCCTGGGTGATACTAGTGCACCGGGAAAATGACTAAATTAAGGTGTGCTTTGCAAACTCCTCAACAAAATACGCTTCGCGGGATAACAACTCCTATATACATCGCTACTCTTTACGTTATACAGATACATACGTACATAACGAAGATTTTACTTAACGCCACCGCTCTACCACCAGGTATTAGCTTATGAATTGATTTCTTTATACAGGTTGTTCGAAAAGTATGGAATATTATACAGGGTTATCCACGCTATTCGACACGAAGTATAGCTAAAGTATCTGATTTTAAAAAAGTTTTATTTTATGAATGTACAGGGACCTATTGTCGCTACATTTTAAACTTATTTTCATGTTATACAGGGTGTGCCAAAAACACGAAAAGTATCAAAGTTGCTATTTTTTAAATGGAACACCCTGTATATTATGTTATTTTCAGTTTCTATGATGAAAATAAATGCTAGTTTTATTAAGGCTTAACCTACCTAAACCTTATGGTTTTTGAAATATTTAATATTTTGTGAACATGTAGTAACCAATTTAATGCTTAAATTTTCAACTTGTATTTTTTTATTTTCAATCAAATTAAGACTGGGGTCTACTAATTGATCAAGTTTTATGTCGACCGTGTGAATCATTTACTAACTTATACAAGGTGTCTTAAAATTAAGGGTTAATAATTACAATCTTTAAACGATAGTAACTTATTTTATTTAAATAGAACAACCTGTATTTTATGGCAACAGCAGATGTAAAATTTAATTGTCTGTCGAATAGTATTACATATTCCTAAGGCTAACTCTTCATATTTTCAAGTAAAATGCACATTTTGTTTGTGCAAACTGAGTTCAAGAAATTTATAATTGAAGACGTTTTGACAAACAGAATTAATTGAAGCAGTCATCAAGTTTTACAACCTAATCTAAATTATTATGTAGGTAATAGTAGTTTAAAATAAAAGAATAGTAGTACATACAAATCACTTAATCAAATGTTCAAAATGACGACCGTCTGTCTCTAAACACAAACATATTCTCTTTTTAAAATTTTCCGCAACATTTTCCAACATACGTGGGCTTACAGTTTGGAAACCTTCTTTTATGTGCTGCTTTAGATCATCTGGTGTTGTTGGAGGTGTATTACAAACCAATTTTTTACGTATCCCCATAAAAAAATCCATTGCCGTTAAGTCGAGTGACCTCGAGGGCCAATGTTGAGAGCCATTTCTTCCAATCCATCGATTTTGGTAATGGGTGATTTAAATGTTCTCGGACCCCGCGATGAAAATATGCGGAAGCTCCGTCCATTTGAAGCCACATCGTTCTTCTTATGTCTAAGGAAATGTCTTGTAATAAAGTTGGAAACTGATTTCTTAAGAATTGTAAAAACAACATTCAATTTAAATGTTCTTGGAAACCATAAGGACCAATTAAATACTGAACCATAATTTCGCCCCACACATTCACTGACCATCTGTGTTGATTAAGAATAATCCTAAATTGATGCGGATTGGAACCAGAATAATAGTGGATGTTATGTCTGTTAACGGTTCCGTTGTTATGAAATGTACATTCATCAGTAAACAGAACAGAATTAAAAAAGTTTTCATTTTCTGCCTCTTTATCTAATACGCACATACAAAATTCAACTCGTTTCACATAATCATTTTCAGAGAGTTCTTGATGATGCTGGATTTTATAAGGATGGTAATTATATCGCTTAAGAATTCTTGTGCAATTTGGTCTTGACTAATATGGGGATAAAAAATGGTTATTTATTATATTAATACATTAAAAGCGTCCCTCCTTATTTTGGTTGTTTGACCCAAGCGATTAATAATTTCATCATTGTTGATGTTGCTCGGTATCTCAGTTTCATATTCAAACACAGATGTGTTTCGTAAAACGCTTCTTTCGATTGGGACAATAACCACAATTGGGCCCTTTCTCAGTATTTACCCCAGAATTTCCAGGAGGTGGGTTTTTTGAAGTATCTTTTCTTGAATCAATTTTTGCTATGAAATTAATTTTTTGTCGAAGGTTATATAACAAACTTGTAAGCGATGCCCGACGTACAAGATGAGGCCGAGTCAATCGTTGCGATAAATTGGAGATCAAGTCTCTTCGATTTGAAAATACATTTGTGTTACTTTTGAAAATGATTTGGGAATTTACGTTTGCAATGTTTAGTATGGTATTGAAAACGGTAAAAGGCCAACGGTTCCTCACTCTACTCACAGAATATTCAGATTTCATACGATCGACGATCGACCGTGGATCAATAGAGTCATCATTATGTAAAGTGGAAATCATTAATACATTTTTGTTCTTCTTTGGAACAAAAGAAGCTAGCATACAATGATTGGGTGGAATTCCATAAGCAAACATAGAACTCTGCTCAGGTCGATATTTTACTTCTAAAAGACATCGTGGAATTTGGGACTTATTTTTCCGTAGTGTTCCTACTAGGTTATCAGCCGTAACGTTGCGTCCAGATTTATCAACGGTTTTTACTACGCTTTGGGCATCATTGGGGATGTTGTAAGGGTCATCGGACTGTTTTTCAGCATATATTTCTAGATTACGCGAGTAAAATGTCCACGAATCAACATGAGCATATATTTTAATGCCGCACTTTGCCGGCTTGTTGGCGATATACTGTCGGAAGCAGCAACGTTCTCGAAATTCCTCTAACATCTCGTCAATGGTGATATATTCTCCAGGCGTATAATTCGCACTACAGCTTTGGACAAATCGTTCAAATACATATCTTATTGGCACAGCCTGAGATCTTTCAGCTCTTGTATCCAACGCATCAAACCTAATAGCTTGCAAAACTAAATGCAATCGACTTCTAGACATTGTAGCTACAAAGTAATCGGGCGCCATTCCATTGTTTGCTCAAAGCTCTTGGTATTGAGGTGGTTAACTTTCTTGACGCCAGCTATGTATAGAATACCTATAAAAGCCGATAGCTCTATAAAATCAGTAGGTAAGCAGTCTTTTTGTTGTTTATAAGATGTCCGAAGTAAATCTAATTTCTTATTCGTACAGGATACAATGTATTCAATCAAATCATCAGAGAAAGTTTCCAGCAGTCAATGATTTCTTTTGCACTTGTGGCAACACGTTTTACTGCAGGAAGCTGTGATGTAATGTTTTAACTACGAATTTTTATAGAGGGAGTCTTAGGCGTGTGATTAAACCATTTTGTGCCATCTTTTCCAGTCAACTATGAAAAAATCTGCTCTGGTTCATTTATACTTACAACATCATTATCTCCTAATTTTTCGGTGTCAGATGCATGTACACTATGTTCACTGGGGGCATCTCTATGTCGAAATCAGAGTCGGTATGCTCCAGTTCTCCCTCTGAGACATCAAACCATTTTAGCAACTGCTGTTCAGTTTTAAAATCCGTTCTCAACCTGTATATAACAATAAAGGTAACACATAAATAAAACGTAACTTACCTTTAAACCGTTAGATTTTTCCTAACATTTATCATCAACGTGATTGCTCGCGCGTTAGATTAATACTAACCTGCTGAGGTTTGACGACTTTACAGGCTCGATTCCCCCATCACAATATGCTTAAAATACGCGGAGGAACGTTTTTAAGACATTGCTAAAGTATGATAAAATAAAAAAAATCCTGTAGCGAAACTACACATGCTAGATTTTATTTAACAGTGAGAGTTCTCCCGGTTAAACAGGATGCTTGCACCTGCCTAATTTATTAATGCGCTTATTGAAACAAAGTTATTAACCTTTAGTGTAGATTAACACCTTTTACTGTTTATCCGCGACTTTCTGGGCTCGGTGTATAGTGATGAAACACCCTGTATAGTAAAAATTGTTTCAAATAATTATTACCTTAAATCTTGCACTCTAATGAATCGGCTTCACCACCAACACTTTACTTGGCTATTTAGACGTAATTATTGTAACGAGTTTATTAACACTGTTTATTTCACACTTAAAATGAACGAAAGCTATAAAGTTCTCACACTAACTTAACACTAATTAAATCCAAATTTATATACACTTATATATGCACTATCAAATACTCAATTAATGTATGTCAACAGGAGCAAAGCTAATATCAGGCTGACTCTTGGCACTCTTTAGCTCCCATTTATACGATATTCTATGTTCTCCAGAAGTCTGGAATTGTCTCGAAATTTCTATTACATTCCCTGGCTCCCGGGTGATCCCACGACGAGCGCGTGAATATTCGTGCAAACTCAGCTCTGCCACCGCACGCAATAAATCGAAATAATTTCTGAATAAACAACCACTTCGCTGTTCGTCAAGTTCAATAATCAGAAGTTTGGATCGGATTACAAAAGAAAGAAACAAGGTAGCATAAAATTATTAATTAGATATGTATTTGAGTAGAAAGATTGATTGTACAGGGTGGCCAACTAAGAATTCGAGGTACTGTATCTGGGAAACTATCCATCGTAGAGGCTTGCGCAAAAAAAGCTATTACTAAAACGGCCAATACAAAAACTTGGAAAATATTTTCAAGTTTCTGAAATGGCCGCTAGGAGGCGTAACTGCAATCTTGAATCTAAAAAAGTGATGTTTATGTGAGTTCTGCTATATTAACCTAATAAAGCATTTACGGTGGCACTAAAAACCTTCCTCCTTTAAATCGGTCATTTTTAGGGCCACAACTTAGATAATAGAAACAATTCCAGAAAAATATAGTTAAAAAAAAGTAAAAATTTAGGTGATTTTCGTATAAAGTTTTCTTTGGCCGATATTTTAGGTTAGCGACAAGATATCGAGATGCGGTTTTCGCGAGCTTGTTTAGGCATCAATTAGCTACTTGTTCATGAAAAAAAGTCATACCAATGCATTTAATTTTTTTGCGAAAATTAACCGTTTCTGTCGGAATGTCGAACAATGCTCTCTAGCGACGACATGTGAAACTAACAAAACTTCAATTATTTTAACATTTGTAGCCCAAGAAAAGCCCTTTTCAACGCACTCAAGTTTGTTAAAATCGGATTAGCCGTTTCGAAGATAGGGGGAGTGATTGAAGGAAACCTTTGAATACCCACCACCACTTTATTTTTATAGATACGTCAAAAAGTGTCAAACAAAAAAAGTTCAGATTATCCTCGACTTTAAAGATCAGTTATTTTTTTTATTAGGTTAATATAGCAGAATTCACAGAAACATCACTTAGATTCAAGATTGCAGTTACGCCCCCTAGCGGCCATTCCAGAAACATGAAGATATTTTACAGGTTTTTGTATAGGCCGTTTTAGTAATAACTTTTTTTTCCGCAAGCCTCTACGATGTATAGTTTCCCAGATACAGTACCTCGCATTCTTAGTTGGCCACCCCGTGCATATTACATCTGTTCACTTTTAAACATAGTTTATGGTTCATAGTCTAGGTAAAATGCCATTAAATCATAATAATCGTCGAAACGAGAGCGCTATCTTGATGCTGTTTCCTGTAATGTGATCTAGAAATTGATAAGTTTTGTAATCATAAAAATTTCTTTTGTGACAGCAGTCTTCTGTTTGTTAGGTGCAATCATAAGGGCTCACGCAGACTACTATCGGGTGTTTTTCGACCATGCCCGTCCATTGACGCTCAGAGTGTGTGTGAGCCCTTAACCCACGCCCGACGCCACCGTATCGATATTTTTACATAGCTATATAAAAATCATCGTCTTTGCAAAATTAAACGTTTTGGTTCGTGGCGGCCCACCGGGAAAATGTCCGGTATCCCATCCGCCGTTGGGAGTATCGATATTATAATTGCTACTTGTGACATTTAGTATTTTGTCAAAGCAAACAATGTTTCCATCACGTAAACTTCTGTTTTTAACGGCCTAATTTTTAATGCCTACGTTTCCCTTTACGATTTCTGGCCAATTGCATGAAAAGAGTGGATTTAAATAATTAACTATCATAGAGGAGATTATTTTAAAGCATCTGTAAACTTTAAGAAAGTGTTTAGGATTTAAAATAATATAGGGATGATCGGATGCATACCACTTGGAAAAAATGGGGGAATTATTCAAACTTTCTATCACTGCAGTCAATTTTTTTCAACCAAATTTTTTTTCCTTAAAAACTAATAAGTGGATCGACAAATTTAAATGAATTTCTTACCATCAGCTAAATATTTCATTAACAAGTGGACTAGCATCCGTTTTTTTTTTGCTCTTATTTTCACAAAAGGATGATATTGGTCAAAAATTGCCAAAAAATCAAATTTCACCTAGGTGTCTGAAAAAATGGTATACAGACTTAGAATTAAAAAAGAAACAAGTTTTTCAAATCAAGTTTTTCAAAATTCTTCCAAAAAACGCATTTTTTTGGCAATTTGTTTTTTTAAATGTCAAGTTTTACAGATAACCAAGAGAACAGGATGAAAATTTCATTCTCGTTCGGTAATGCTTTTCTTACGGTTTATTCATTATAGAATTTACCAGAATTTCTTTTAATTTATAGGCTATGAATAACAGGTAGGAAGTAAGTGTACTAATAAGTGTTTATAGATATATTTCTCTGAATTTGTTCAAAAATAATATTTATGATGTTTATGCAGTGCCATAAAAATATTTAACATTGGTTACGTTTTTTAAGTAGAAAAACTGAGTATACATGCTCTTAATATAAGTTGTGTAAGAAAACATCAATATTTATTTCTGTTGCTCTGAAAAGTAAATATTTGCAAATGAAAGTAAAATTTATAAGTTGTACATATGTAATATGACAATACCAACTTTGACGATATTTAAAGATGATGTCATACTTGGAATCAAAATTGTATTTAACTGGACAAGAGTATAAAAAAGATTGAAAGTATTTGTAAATCGTAGATTATTTGGTACCTATTAAAATGTCAATTGCACAATTTACGCTCGGAGGTCCAAATATTTGCGTAAAACGCATGAATATGCAGGTCATTTTTTGTCATGGGCCAATAAAGGAAGTTGCTTATTATCAATTTAAACAACGTTGTGGGTGTAAAACTTCTGTAGTAACCGTACACATAAGAATCTTTAAAACACCAAATAGAGGACCAAATTTAAACATAACCAGGGGTATTGGGGGTAGTTCCTTCACAATTCTGTTAGCAATCTGTTGCCTTTTGGTACAGTATAATATTTGTATAATTATTAATAGAACAGTATAATATACTTGTTTAATACGTAATTTAAGCTATTTATATAGTTTTAATTAATTAAAAGGTTATTCCAATGAGTATGATTATAGTAAAATTTAAACTGAACTTGAACTTACTAATTATCAGAACCAAATTTGTATGATTAGGATTAACTAATACATTGAAATTATGACAGGCGTAACTTTTCAGATCAAAAAGTTTTGTTTTGACGTATGGATTGCATAATTATATTTTTGCATTCGCGATTAATTTATTTTTTGCACTTCGCGGATTAAAAGTATTAGTTAGTTCCCCCATTTCGGGGACTGAAGTGTTACTTTTAATCTCTAGGGATTAAAAAATAATTTAATCTTGTTATGGCATTGAAACATCTGGGATTTTAAAAATAATTCGTAAATTTCATTAGCCTTGAATAGTGTAGCTTCTTTGTCAAAGTGACTTTTCTAATAATTTAGATTTATCATAGATGTAATATTTTAATTTTCAGAAAATAATATAATTATTTCTATTATTACTCCACGAAGTGTAAGAAATAGTGTAGATACCACGGGATTGAACTTTCTTAATCCCTATTCGCGGAATTAAATGAGTCACTTCAATCCCTTGTTATCTAATATACTATTGTGAAGACCACTACTAATTGATGTTAAAATATAACTAAATTAAGATAAGTACATTGTTGTAGCAGTTCCCAGAAAAATTCTATGGGCGATTTAAAAATATTTGGATTTAAAATATCCTATGCATATACTGCAACTGAAAACAATGCTAATGACAAGAGTTTGTACGTAATTACAGTTATGCCTTTCCAATAGGCTGCAATCAATAATTCTTTATTATACAAATATTATATACAGAAGTAATACAGAAAAAAAATAGATTGTACACCAAAGTAAACACAAAACGAATAAATTATTTAGGCACCCACACAATTTAAATTAGAAAAAAAGTTTATATAAGCGTGGGTCTACAAAGTCTTCATTTTTGAGATACAGGGTTTTAAATATTTATTTTCACTTTTGTTTTTCCTAAATAATTTTGAAATTTTTAGTTTTTCTAATCAACATGAAAACATTTTAAATGCAAATTTATAAATAGCAATGAACAACGGAACGCAAGATAACAATCTAAAGCAAAATCACAATAAATGTGCCCGTATGCACGCTTACAGGATACTTTTCTTTTCAAAGAGTGCGCGAATTAATGACAAGAAGATTGGATGCATTGATTTCTTTAAACCAAAATATCTCGAAAACAGTTGCTCGCTCGGCAAGAATACCTTTCTTACGTAAAAGTGGTAGGAAAATCAATTTTTCTACTAGAAAATAAGATACAAACATGCACAAAAAAGTTGTGACTCTGTAAAAGAGAAAAGTATCTGTAGGTAGCGCCCCTACAACTTAAAACCAAACTAACCTCAAATTTGAATTTCTCATGTTAAAAAACTCCCCAGTACCAATTTTTGTTAAAGTATTGAGATTATTTCAAAAGTTATTTAGGAAAAACAAAAATGAAAATAAATCTTTAACACCCTGTATCTCAAAAATGAAGGCCTTGCAGACCGATACTTGTATGAACTTTTTTCCTTAAAAATAACATCTGTTGTAAGAGATATCGGTACACTTATTAAATAACACCTTAGTATATATGATATATATATATATATATATATATATATATATATATATATATATATATATATATATATTGATCTTTAGGTTTTTGCGGCTGCTGTATGTTTGGTATGGTTTCTCGGGTGTTGATCCGCGTAGCTCTTTTGGTCTCCAAAAGACCGTTTGTTGCAAAACGACGTTTGGGCAAAGTCTCATTTGCCATCCTCAGGTTGGTAACTGTCTGATCCTGATAAGAGTTACTCGAACTCAACTAACTTCTTGTTGTGTATGCTGCTGCTTATGTACCCTATTGCTTTCACTCACTGCTTTCACTGATTTCCCTTAGGTGTTGTGGATTTTAGTTGTCTAGGGATTAATGATGTTTTCCATATTGATGGTAGTCTCAGAGCATCGTCCCTTATGTTGAGATTATTTGGGTGTTTCTCAAAATCTAGGGCTTCTCTGATAATTCTAGCTGTAAAGTGCTTGATGCTTGCCAAAGTTTTTGCGTCCTCAAATTTAATTTTATGTCCTGTTGTGGTTACGTGTTGGGTCAAGGATAATGTCGCTTGAACTGTATTAACCGCGTTTTTGTGTTCTTCTATCCTTGCGCTGATTTTTCTGTTGGTCTGTCTAATATACGATAGCCCGCAACCTCCACATGGAATCTCGTACACTCCTTGACTCTCCAACGAGATCTTGTCCTTAGGATTTCTTAAGATCGAATGAATTTTTCGATACAACGTGAAAGTTGTATCGATTTTATGTTTTTTAAGAATACGGCTAATCTTGTCCGTTGTCCCTTTGATGTATGGTAGGTATGCCGTGGCAGTTGCAGGATCAGCTGGTTCTTTGTCTTTTCTACTTGAAGGCCCTTAAAGTCCTTTGTATGTCGTGGTGGTGGAATCTATTTCTAACCAAAGCCTCTCTTATTTTTGTGATCTCTTCTTTGATGTCGGCGTCTGCTAATTGCTTCGATCGATTCATCAGCGTCTTGATGACAGATTTGAGTTGACTTGGATGATGATGCGATTTGGCGTTGATGTATCTGTCAAACAGTGAAATCAGTGAAGGTAGTGAAAGCGGCGAAAGCAGTGAAAGCAGTGAGTGAAAGCAATAGGGTATATAAGCAGTGGCACACAACAGGAACTTAGTTCAGTTCGAGTAACTCATAGCAGGAGCAGACAGTTACCAACCTGAGGATGGCAAATCAGACTTTGCCGAAACGTCGTTTTGCAACAAACGGTCTTTTGGAGACCAGAAGATCTACGCGGATCAACACTGGAGAAACCAGCAGTACATACAGCAGCCGCGAAAACCTAAAGATCAATATCATTCGTCTTTACGGGGAGAAGATATTCCAACGAACGAGAAACTACGAAAAGTTTAAATCAAAGAGAGCCAGGTTTATTCTGCGATCTAACTTTTCTCCAATGCTGCAGAGGTAACAAGATCATTCCGTGTGGTATTTATGATACCAGGCGCATATTGGATAAGAACAACAAGGAATTGCTGTGGTTACATCTTCAACTGAGCAACACCATTCATCCAACGTTATGGGCAAGTGTGGACCAACTCTCCGAATTCCGAGCCGAAACCGACCGGCTTCTAAGCACAGGATTAAACCAAGAAATCTCCGAGTCGGCTTCGATACAGTATCACTATTCACAAATATACCAGTCGACGAGGCACTTGAGACCATCCATAAACTGGCAAAAGTTAAGATAGTTTAAGATGAACTAGGCCAATATGAGATTAAATTAACAAACAGTGACGGATATAACAGTTTAAAAAGAGTTTTTGACTCAAATTTTAAAGAAAGATTCATAACTCAGCAACACTACATTTGATAGTTTTACAAATTTGTAGTTGTATATAGAACCTACATAGGCTTCACTTGCTACATTAGCAACTAGGGTAATCCATTTAAGAAAAATATAATTTTTGGTATTATTTCCTTTTGGTACACCCTGTATTCTTGACCATAATTTTGGGTTATAGCAAAGATGACATTATAAATTTCATTAAGAAAATTTTTCCGTAAGTACAACGGTTTAGTGATTATTGACCGACGCGCGATTATTGGACTACCCTGCATATTCTTAAATAAATACGTTTATAGATATTGAAGAATTTTTGAAAAATGCCGTCACGATATAAATTATTGAAATGTAATATTTCAATAATTTATATCGTGATGGCATTTTTCAAAAATGCTTCAATATCTATAAACGTATTTCGATATCTAGTTAGCCTAGACAGGTTTCGTGGATAAATAAAAATTGCGTTACTATAGCAACGAAGAATAACTTATTAGAAGTGCATGTACAGTTTCACGTCAAAAAGTCAAACCAGTTGCGTAAGAAAATTTGAAAAAAAAGGATTTCGACCGAAATTGTGAAAATTGAAAAATTGGAGTATTGAGCCATCATCAAGTACCTGAAGGGGTTAAGAGGTAAGAAGATTTACGCAGATATGCTTAATACCCTTGGCGATCAGGGTCCTTTGTATGCGACCGTGAAAAATTGGATTGCAAGCTTCAAAGGAAGTAAATTTTCCATTGAAGTAAATATCAATGCTATTCATGACATGATTTTATCAGACCGTCGAATTGGGTTAAAACGAATATCTGAGGCACTGAATATTTCATATGAACGCGTACATCATATAGTTCATGTCCATTTGGGCATGAGAAAAATTTTCTGCAAAATGGGTCTCCAAATGTCTGAATGTTGACCGGAAGGGCAGATCTGTGCTCGAGTTGAACAAGATGAAAACTTCTTAAGCCGTGTTGTTACTATGGATGAAACTTGGATAGATTTGTACTACCCAGAAGCAATGCAGCAATCGATGGAGTGGATCACGCTTGCTTCAGTTTTTTGGGATTGCAAGCAGTAATCATGACTGATTTTCTGGATGAACATGGGATAAACTAAATAAATATGTGCAGTTCCTAAAAATTGGCGACCGAATTGTTTTAAAGACTCAATGAAAGCATTCTAATTTATTAAAGTGTGTTTACGACAGTTTTGTTAAAAGAGACCGCGATTGCAAAAGAACTAAAGTGTCTAGATGTTCATAATTTTGTAAATAAGAGAAAAAGGCAAATATATTTTAACTTTTTATCAAGTTTTAGTGTAATGATTGCCTATGTAGGATAAATTGTATTAAGTAGGTTGTGCTGCAATTATTTCGAGAAATAAACTTTTACAAGCTCAAGATGATACCAAACCAAGTATTGATCAGCGATATAATAATTATTGAGTGACGAAGTTAACGTATATATTTTGTAATCGAGTTTAGTATTCATGCACAATTGGTTATGTTCATTGCTTAGCGTAAGAGGTTTAAGTTATAATTACTTTTGTGATTTAATGAAATCACCAGGCGCATAAAATTTTTTAAATATACGTATTAAGTGTCAAATATTTTCGCTATTTAAATGAATACTTACTGTACGTTCAGTGATTAATTTATACAAAAGGGGTAATTAATTAATTTTAAAGAAGCACACCCACTACTGTTTGTGTTATAGTGTATTCCAGAATCCGGAGCTATAGTTTATTTTTGAATTCTTTGCTATTGATGCAAACATTAAGAAGTATTTTGACTATTTTTAAACTTTTATGTTTACAAAATTTATTTAACTATCATTCACGATTCTTACCATTTCGCCCAAGGACTTTTACTGAGAAATTTCGATTGTAGTGGCTTGTGTAACATGTATTACCCAAGTTTAGTTTTCTAAGTGTGAACTTTGAAGCAATTTTTCAGATTTTTGACATCTTCCTACTGTCCACGGCCATCTCCGGCGAGTTTAGTGAGCAACTCGCTTATTTTAATAAGCTTAACGCGACGCCTAGTTCTAATTCAGCGTGTGTTTAAGTAAAATTGTACTTTTCCTTTGTGTGATATAGTACTTACGATCCAAATTTAAAATTATAAAATAAATACGGAATGTGTCTTGCTTTTCCTCCCTCAACAAAGATGAGAAGTTAAACGCACCATATGATCTGAAAATTGGGTTTATTTCGCATTATCCATTGTGTTTACACGACCAATGCCCGTTAGGTATCGTATATGCTTCTTAAATAAACGGTTGTCCGGCTGAACTCTCTGAAGATGGGTGGGTCCGCAATAAGATGTGAAGTAGGTGAAATAATACTTCAAAAACCTTAACGCTTACCAAAAAATAAAATAAAAAAATCTGGATTTTCAGTAAATTTACATCAAGTTGTTACCGATTCTTGGATGATTACAGAAATCAAGATACATTCGTACTCGGTTGATAAATAACACAGTTCTCAACATAAGATTAGGAAAAATTTCTTTAAATTACGACTCCTTTAATTCTATGAGTCTAATTAGTATCAAAACATTTAATACCCAATGTTTTAAGTAAATTTTGGAAGCAAAAAAGAACACCTTGTAATATTTGTGTCTTCAAACAAACATGTGAAATTCATTTCCATGCACATTTCCTAACTACCTCGTATACTGGTTATAATATATTCATTGTTATCAAAGTAAGTATAAATTTTATTATCAATAGACGTGAAAAAAGTGTAAGTGAACTTACCTCTAAACTGTTACGTAATAAAAAAATATTACTTCATAAATTAAACTAATTTTTACTTGAATTTCCGAAGTTAACATTGAAGTCACTTTTCCACACAATTGTTTTGAAACTGTACGTTTGTATATTGTAAATTCCTTGCAGGTTCTGTTGTTCATTAGTTTTAACTACTCTGATTTAATATTTATAATAGCTTCACGTTAGCAAAAAAAAGTGTCACTTGGTCAACATTTTACCGCTATCGCCGACAACTAAAATCAGACAGATTACTAGTTCTTTCCATCTACATCTATTATAGCATTGACTCACGTCGCTCTACAATAATAACGTACTGCCGCTAACATTCAAATTGAACCCAATAAAAATTGATAACATCGGTTCCATGTTAAATCGGAAGTGACGGTACGGCACGTAGAAGCTAGACGTTCTCTTCAATGCTTTTATCTTTTTGTACCCACCATCATAAATTACTGATTTTAGGCTATAGCTCCAACCTTATTTTCTAGTCTACAAACTACATTCTTTTTCTCATTCTTAATAGGTTTAATTCGTAATAATTTTAATTTCGATATCATTGTATATACAAACACCAACGGGCATTGAACTAAACGGTGTCACTTCCTTTAGGACTCGATGACATCATATTGAATCGTGAAATCCTCCCTGTATTACAATAAAGTCGTGCGTAAGATTTTTACCTTTATTTTTCATTCAAAATTGCTTCTCTAAACGCCCATAGATTTATTCTATAACCGAATATTCTTATAATGACCTTATACGACTCGCCAGAATTAACAGTGGCGCCACAATTCTAACTATAGAAACATACCCAAAGAAAAGAATTTACGTATTCAACTACTCATTTATACGATCAAAATGCAATATTTATACCGTATAATCAGAAATAAGCCGAATACTTTAGTTTAAAATATCGCAACAGGTGTTGAATTAATTGAGGAGGCCTGCTAAATTAAATGCTTTGCATTCCATACACTCTCTCATTGGTTCGTTTGTAGTCATGTTTAATATTAATTAAAATATATTGTATAATTAGATTAAATATTCAAGTATAATCATTTATTTTTCAACAAGCAACTATAGCTATCAAACTCGTGTTTTTAATAATGTGAAGAAGTTAATTAAAAAACTGCTATTTTTACTAAAACGGGTTTTTCAAATATTTTAAATACTACAAATAATTAATTTAATCAATTTTTTCTATTGTTTGTAATACAGGTTGTTGATATTTACAATGACTGCGCTACCATATTCCGTTAAGACGGAAGTGCATATTTTTGTGCGGTATTTATAGTGGTAATGTTTGAGTATTATTATCAAATATCTTTACCACATACGATAATATAATATAATAGTATAATTGTGTTGTACAATTGGCTGTAATTTAATAATCTCAAAATCCTACATAAACGTTAATCTTCAGTGACAATGCAACTCAAAATTTAGTAACCAATCGAAACAGTCTTATTTTTTGATTTGAGCCAAGTAGGATCTGATTACACTGGCAGTCTTTCCATACTAAGGAGCAAGTTCTTACAGCGATAATACAGTTGAGAATAAATGTAAAAAATTCAACAATAAACTGTATTAATAATAATTATTATTTATAATACAATTACATAAACATTTCGAAAAAAACCTTCAATTTTCCTGCATTTTCTTTGGATTGTCTTGTGAATCCAACTCGTGGTAGCAATCTTTTGGTAATTTTTGTAAGTCAGAAACACTCGTAGATGTTTTTAGAAAATCGCCACTCGTGCTAAAGCACTCGTGGCGATTTTTGTCACAACAGCTATTCGTGATCTGACTGACAAAAATTACCGGCAGGATTCCTACCACTTGTTGCATTATATAAGATAATATTATTATAATTATTATTTACGCTTTATTTATTGTAGATACAGAGTAAACATTCATAAAACAAAGTAACGTAGTTATCTGTAATATAATTAGATTATGTGACATTTTCAATAAGCTACTTTATGTATAATTTTTATAAGTGCATGAATATTTGTTTATAGATAATAGTTTTTATCTCACTTTTACAATATCGTTGTAAACGACCGTACATTTGTTTTTTAAAATAGTGATTGGCTAATAATATAATTAGTATATATATTTTTATTTGAATCTATATTATTACACATAAAAATATTAGCAATATATCTTTTAATGATAAGACATGTTTGTTTTGGTTTCTGTCATAATTGATACCAAAATGAAAAATTTGCATTTGTACATTTATAAAACTTTATATCATGTCCTTAAAATGGGAATTATCTTGCTCGATTAGTATTATTGAGGTCGGTTTAGAAGATAACACCGGAAAACTTTTAAATTGGTTTGTAAGATGTTTAAGAAAACACCAGTAGATGGCGTTGACCTCTATATTTTATATACAGGCTGTCTATTTTACGAGGGCTAAGTCAAATATCTCCTTTAATATCTGTTGTAAAAGAAAAAAACTTTGGTAAAAGTTATTCCATTTTTTGTGAGCTTTATTTCACTAAAAAGATATTTGAAATCCACAGCCTACTTTGTGAGATATTGTACAAAAACATGAAAACTAGGAAAAACACAATGGTTTATATCGTCATTATTTGAGGAGATATGAAAAAAATTCAAATGAGGGTTGACGGCAAGGATTATAAGAATAATGATATGTATCAAAAAATACAAAAAAATGCAGTTGTTTTTGACATACGCTCTTGTACAAAAATAAAATTAAAAAATCTCAAGGTAGTCCGTTACACCATTAAACTCGTTGCTTTTTTCTCTTTCCAACGATATAATACATGCCATGAAAATTTTAACTAATAGTACCAATATTAAAAATGTAGTGAAAACCATAATACATATCGTTGATTGGTAAAAATCAGCTATGCTATCAAAGTAAAAATTCACTTTATATTAATTAAAAATCTGTAATTATTTATTACAATTTAATACAAACAAACAAATATCTTATAAGTAAAAATACTAAAATAGAAGAACTATGTATAACAGTAATAATTGTACTGTCATGCTGAACAGGAAATGTATGTATTTATTTTGTTAGCTACAGAAAATGTTCAAATTGTGCACCATGCAACAAATCTCAAGGTTGGCCATGACACCATTAAATTCGCTGCTCTTTTCTCTTTCCAGTGATATAAAACATATCATAAAAATTTTAACTGATGGTGCCAAAATTTAATGAAAATCATAATACATATCATTGAATCAATAATTAGGTATGTCATGAGTAGTAAAAAACTATGTACACAGCTGTGATTGATTGTCACTGTTGTGTGTTGTCGTTATCAAGCTCTAAGAATAGTTTTATATCACTATAGTTATGGTATACACCAATATTGAAAAATTCAATACGATTACCATTTATTGTCAGTGAAATTTTGATGCTGAGATGGCAATCACAGTTTACCGCAAGAGATTTCCAGATGCTACACAGCCAAATCGAACTATGTTTAGGAAGTTAGTCCAAAACACATGGTTCGTTTTCAAAAACAGTAGTAAGTGATGACATATTACGGATAACCTAAGAAAAATGAATAGAGTATTAAATTATGTTAACCAAAATGAAGAAACCTCTTTGAGACAAATTCAGAGAAACTGTCGTGTAAAAAAGACAGCGCAAGAAAATAATTTAAAAAATGGATTTCCATGCTACAAAATGAAGAAAGTTCAACATTTATATGAAGCAGATAAGCCGAGGAGAGTAAGATTTTGTAGATGGTTGTTAAATAAGAAAAGGGTTGACCCACTGATATGTAGCAAAATTCTTTGGCCGGACGAATCAAACTTTTCAAATTATGGATTTTTCAATAGAAATACTTGTTATAAGTGGACCCAAGAAAATACACATTGGTTGGAGAGACTGCTTTCCAAGAAAGATTTTCTACTAATATTTGCGTGAGTCTTTTAGGAACTCTAGTAATTGGACCATATTTTTATAATGGTAAATTAACCTCTCATAGATATCTTAATTTCCTGCAAAACGAGTTTCAAGATTTTCTGTATGAATTAACATTGACAGAAAGATTAAATTACTCATATTCTCAACATGATGGAGCTCCACCTCACGCTGCTGTAATATGTTCAAAATATTTAAATCAAGTTATGCCAGATAGTTGGATAGGCACCTATGGACCCATTCTGTGGCCTCCTCGATCACCAGATATTATTTCTTTGGATTATTTTCTCTGGGGTTACATTAAAGACAAGGTATTTCAAACTGCCCCTGAAAATATTGAGGACCTCAAAACCAGAATTATAAATGCATGCGAGGCAGTTACTCCTGAGATGCTCCAAAATGTAATGCGTGAGGTGTCCCGTGGAGCACGTATGTGTTAGTAGAATGCATGGTGCACAATTTGAGCATTTTCTGTAGCTAAAAAAATAAATACATACATTTCCTGTTCAGTATGACAGTATAATTATTACTGTTATACATAGTTCTTTTTTTTTTGTATTTTTACTTATGAGATATTTGTTTGTATTAAATTGTAATAAATAATTACAGATTTATAATTATTATAAAGTGAATTTTTACTTTCATGGCATAGCTGATTTTTACGAATCAACAATATGTATTATGGTTTTCACAAAATTTTTAATTTTGGTACTGTTAGTTAAAATTTTCATGGCATGTATTATATCGTTGCAAAGAGAAAAAAGATTTACTGGTGTCACGGCCTACCTTGAGATTTGTTATTTTTATTTTTGTACAAGAGCGTAGGTCAAAAACAACTGCATTTTTTTTGTATTTTTTGATACATCATCATCATTATTCTTATAATCCTTACCGTCAACTCTCATCTCTTTAATTTTTTTCATATCTCCTCAAATAAAAGAAGATATAAGCCGTTGTGTTTTTCCTAGTTTTCATGTTTTTGTACAATATCTTCACAAAGTAGGCTGTGGGTTTCAAATATCTTTTTACTGAAATAAGGCTCACAATGTGGAATAACTTTTACTAAGGTTTTTTTCTTCTACAACAGATAATACGGAGATATTTGACTTGGTCCTCGTTAAATAGACAGCCTGTACACTCTGTTGCAACTTATTTTCCATTAGAGCAGGTCATGGAAATGTAGGGGGATGTGTCAAAAGAACAAAAAGTTACTAACGTAGCGCGACTTTTGAACATTGTAAATTACATTTTTAAAGTGAAACTAATGCAACGTTGCAACATAAGTTTTTAGACTTTGCACGAAAATCGTTGAACCTGTTAGTGATCTGTTTAAAAAAAAAGTAAATTTTAGTCTATTACCTACTTCTTCTTGTAGTGCTTATCCTAACGGATGTTAGCGACCACTAAAGCAATCTGGACTTTGGACACCGCAGCTCGAAACAATGACGTTGTAGATTTATTATACCAGTTGCGCAGTTTTTTCATCCAAGAAGTACGTCTACGACCAACGTTTCTTTTCCTTCAATTCGACTTTGTAAGACTAGCTGCATCAATCCATACTTTTCTCCTCTCATCATATGGCCTAAATATTCTAGCTTTCGTCTTTTAATTGTTGACATAATTTCTAGTGAACTGTTCATTCTGTTTAAAATTTCGACGTTCGAAACTCTGTCTATCGTACATAAACGGCAATTGTACTTCTTTACATTGGTCATAAATGGCATCGTGTCTTATCTAATACAATGAGGTGTTTTGTAAAAACTAATAAGAATGCTTTCTCCTTTTTTCACTCTTCTAAAATAAAAAACAGGGGAGAAATATGCAGGAAATCGAGAGCGCAATTTTATAAGACATAATCCAATGCGAGGACTTGGTTTCGTGATAAAATTTACCTATTGCATTTTTCTTTTTCTTTTCTTAGCTATTAAACATGATGATGTAGAGGCATGTTTATATGCAAACTTAGTTCTTCGGTCGCAAAGTCAATAGGTAACGAGAACGTAAATATGATCCATTTAATTTAACTTATCCAGGAAATCCTTAAGCCATAATTTCTGAACCCTATTTTTCGATGGAGGTTCAGAACTTATTTGCTTAATGTAATAATTTTTTCCAAAAACCCTGTCATTTCAGTAGAGTTTATTGACAATGGTAAGGAGACAATCGTAAAACTACAAACCGATGCTTAATAACAATTTAATCAACTACATAATTTTTCTCTCTGGACCTGAAATGTTGAATTTTGTTCCACAATTGCTTTTTTGTAATTTTGCCCTCCATTTCGACCCCGTGCGTAACAACCACTCCTGCAGCTGATCTTTCTTACTAGAAAATGAGGGTGAATTTTGAAACCCGTCCCCATTCATAGTTTTATTTTATTTTGCCACTATAATGTTCTTTATACGCCCCCAAATGCGGGCGTAATGTGGTCTTTATAGCACGGAAATGTCATTGTTGCTAAGCAGCATGATTGACAGCTAACCCATGACATGATATGTCACGTAAGTTGAAAAAATTATTTTTCGTACTCTTTTATGTATAAATATTTCGATTTACTTGGAATTATTTTTGCCTGGGCGGCCTCAAATTCATCTAAAATTTCTTGTGAATAAGTTTTTGCGTTTTCACCTTCCATTTTAGAATGCAAATTATTTACAAACAAACAGTACCTTAGCAACAATTTAGCAATATCACAGTATCTTCATAAAATAAAACATTGTATGTACCACCGGCATAATTGTAGATTATGCCCTTAATACATAAATACCTATTATGATAATTCCGATCCTCGCTCTCCGAATCGAATAAATTGTCGAAAATTTCCAAAAACCCTAAATTACACCCCGCGTGTGAAAGGTATACCTTTTACCTTCACTTTTTATTTTAGATGGATGACTTTTGATGTCAGAATCGCATACCCAGCTTTGGATATTAGAACCATTTTGATAAATCGACGCTTCGTCTAAATTCACGCGTCTGACATTTTGGCCTGCAGAAATTTTCTCAAAAACTTAATTTTGTCTACAACGACGTGTTTCGCATCAAATAAAATGAATGTGAATAACGTCTTTCGACCCCCATCAAAATCAAAATCTGATTTAACCTGTCCAAAGTAAAATATTAATTTTTCGAGTTAAATTGCCAAATTCGGAAAGGTGAAATGCGAAATTCGCATTTTCCGCGTTTACCACAGTATGTCGACTTTAAATTTTTAGGTCTTGTCGTTATACCTTGGGTAGTTCGCTTAATGTACGCATGAATAAGTTTTTACGTACTTGAAATATATTCGACACCATTACGATAAGTTCCCCATTACTTTTCCTGTGCTTTTAGCACCTTAAAATTGGTACTCTTTGCGATGACTTTTAGCATTTTCTCAACAAATTGTGATTAATTCAATAGGAAACTTGATTATCATATGAATTACTTAAGTAGGCAACACAACACGATTATTTTTGGCAAGACGGGGTCAAATTGACTGCTTGAACAGAGTATAGTTATACATTAACTCATAGGTGGCGGAACATAAATTTTATGGTACTTACCCAAGCATAGAATGATGTAATGGGCGGGCTCACGGAGCATCTGGGGCTAAACCCATTACCATCTAAAAAAATTCTATAAAAAATCTTTATTTTGTTCTGATAATTCTAACATATTTAGAAATATGGAAATCGTATGTATTTATGAGGATCCGTGTCGTTGAATACTATCACTCGCTAGATTGAAAAATAAGGAAATAGTTTATTTAAAAATCTAACGCTGCACTGAATAGGGAAGTGTTTATTAGTCCAACATTGTACGATCAAACTAACTGTTTAATGTAAATCCGCTCAGTCCTTAAAATGTATAAAGGTCTATCAGGGATACGATATGTTTGCAGTGTTTTATAGTCGTTTATGTGTTTAACAGGAAAGAAATTAATAACACAAATAATAGTGTTTTAAAAACAAGCAAATTTTCTAATGCCCGGTTTTTATAAAAATTGTTTAACATTTTGATTTTTAAACCGAATACTGCATATTTTTAAATATTTTTGGTCAAAATCTATCCAAATATTTAAAACAAATTTCAAATTTCTCAAAAAAATTTTTCAAAAATATTCCTAAATTAAAACTCTGTCAAAATGAATGCATATAATTCTAATTACACAATAATTAAATTATATACAGTGCGTCAGAAAGTAACGCATAAATTTATTATTTTCGAAATCGTTAATTTGTGGTCAAAATCCTGCGACACATCGATTTTTTATTTTGATTCCGGACTTTTATGCTGTGTCGCACATAGATAGCGCTGCGCTCTTTCCGGATGTGACGTCAAAGTTCATATTTTTAAATGGCAACTCTGTATGTTCTTCGCTGAAATCGATGCAACTCTTTCTCCTGAGTTCAAAAAGGCCCTATTTATTGGGATTATTGAAACAGTATGCGCGATATTAATTATTAAATGTGGCATAATTTGAAAAGTGATGCGTTGTTAGTGTTAATGTTTACGTTAAATTAAGAATCTGGGTATTAAACAGTGCACAACATTCATTAAAATAAACATAAACTGAACGAAAACAAACATAAAATAAGACTTGAAAGGGTTTTTGCCTTCCGGTGACAAAAATACGTACTTCAAGCCTACCTATAACGATACATATGCGGTTTTCGGCCGCTTGAAAATGAAAAATAAACTCCATATCGAGTTATGGTTGTTGTTTTGACAAAAGCCTACATTTCAATCACACCAGTTTCGTTCTTGACTAACACCGCACCACTTTTCGAATTATGCCACATTTAATAATTAATATCGCATACTGTTTCAAATAATTCCAGTAAATAACGCATTTTGGAACTCAGGAAGAACATATAGGGTTGCCATTTAAAAATATGAACTTTGATGTCATCCGGAAAGTGCGCAGCGCCATCTACATGTGCGACACAGCACAAAGTCCGGAATCAAAATAAAAAATCGATGTGTCGCAGGATTTTGAACACAAATTAACGATTACGAAAATAATGAATGTATCCGTTACTTTCTGAGCGCACTGTATAGAAACTTAACTACCTTAAACACTCCAATAAATTGTTATTATTAATTATCTGATTTTTTTCTGAAATTGTCCGTTTTTGGTCAATTACTCAAACATTTTGGTGCAGGAAAAACAATTTTCTAGACTAGTCGTGAAAAGAGAAGCCATCAAGATTTCAATTTTTATTATTAACATTAAAACTTGATTAATTGTTTCGGTCGCCTCAGTAACCAGAGTAGTGGTGAAGCGCACCACTAGATATTTATAAAACATCGTTAATGAAAGCAAAATAAAGTTAATTCTTATAGCCCACCTTATGATGAGATGAGGTATCACGCACAGATGTTATGCATTTCCACATATTCCCGATTTGAAAACGACGTCTTGAGATCACTGCCAATGAGTAAATGATCAAAACTCAGTAAAAAACTGTACCCAAACAAAACATAACATCTGTGCTTGATACCTTATCTCATCATAAGGTCGGCTATAAAAATTAACTGTAACCTTATGTCATAGTTATAATAATAAAAATGTTCATTTGTGTCTTTGTAGGTTGTGTAGATTCCGACTTATCATAAGCTATCCATCCTTACGTGAAATTTAATGTAGAATACAATAGTAGTGTTTAAAGTTCGAGGAACGTATAAAAATATCCCAGAATTTTTAATTGTTTGAGTAAACGTTTAGTTTTTTTGGAAAAAATCAAAATAATTATTCTTTAACGGGGCGTGTGAAATGGAATTTTTTTAATTGTGTATTTGAGTCACAGTTATGTTGTTCTATAACCCAAAATAATGTTTGACGCTAGGTCTAGACCACCCTGTATAACTAGCAAATTTTATCAAAATACATATTTACAAATGTGAGGATGATATACGCTGGACCTACCTGTTGAGTCACCCGTATAGTTGATACCACTATTGTTAGACTCGCAAGGTACAAACACAGAGGTGCTGTCTTTCATTGGAATTTTGCTTACCAACGTATTTATAGTAACGCACAAGACGGACCCGTGACTGTGGTATAAGAAAACTGGTATAATAGATGTTACACCACTTTCTCTCTAGACTAGTTCCAATTATGCTAGTTTCCTCAGATATTCAATTTCTGAGTTACTTTCCTTCTATATCAGTTTCTTTCTAAATCAGTTTCCATTTATAAAAGATTCCTTGGATATTGCAATTTCCTAATATATCTTTAGGTAAAGTGGTATAATTCGAGTTATATCGCTTTCTTTCTACACCAGTTTCCTTCTAGAACAGTTTCAATTATACACGTTTCCCCAAATATTACATTACTGAGTGTCTCTCTTGGGAAGCTGTTGTAATGTACTTTATACGAGATTCTCTCTAGACTAGTTTCCCTAGATATCACAGAAGGGAATTTGGTGTGTTTTATACGTTTCCTTCTGAACCACTTTGTTCCCCTACTGCTCTCCATTTATATCACTTTTCCGTTACACTAGATATAATATAGTATATGTAGTATTCCACCACGTTATGTATTCGTATATTTCCTAGTGTAGGTAAATATTAGGATAAAATGATACAGAGGGAAACCGGTGTAGACGGAAAGTGGAAAGGAAAGATGGCAGATATCGTTAATTTTGAGTAGCAATAAACAAAAATCATCTTCATGTATGAATATAATAGTGTAATGGGGAACCTGACTTAAATGGATTAAAAGTTGGAACAATATTAATAAGAAAATTATTTTGTGCGAATTTACGAAATGCTTTAGAAAAATACGGTTGATTTGTATAAGAGGCAGGCGGAACTCCTTCCAAGATTGATGGTATGATTTCAACTTAATGTTTTTCTGAAATTAATTAAAGGAAAATTAAACGGTGGTGCGAGAATCTCTAAGATTGGTGGAGTTACTTCTTGTCCCAAAATAAGTACTAAACCTAATCAAGATTCAAAACAGTTGAAGATGAGGATGATATAAGTATCGGATAGTATCAATTTTGTAAAAAGACCACAAAAAAGTCAGATAGTGTTGCGATAAATAGGAATTAATACCAATTAATCTTCAAAATGAGACTGACGCAAAGGATGAAGTCAACTGAACATGTAAAAACGGAATCCATAATTATTTTAGAACTTGAAAATTCCAATCTAAAACAGAATAATCCAAATAGTAACCAGAATTACAGCACCCAAAAAATAAAATTTTGTTTCAGTAAAGAATTGAATAAAATCCTCAGCTCACATATGACTCTAAAGGCGTCTTCTTTATCTAAAACAATGATTTTAAGTAATAAATCCTTCTCTACAATCGCAAAATAAAAAGAGCTATCACCAAAGCTAATGCAATAAATAAACAAATAAAAGAGCAAATCGCTCATAACGAATGATAAGTGCACTGGTTTTCAAACATCCGGAGACGACCCAAAACGATTTGAGAGTGCATTGCCACAGGAGATGAAACGGTCTCTATCCAAAAGGGAATCAATGGAATGGCTGGGACCAAAGGAAGCTCGTCTTAGAAAGGAATTGACTTGCAATAGCAGAATGCAACTGCCAAAAGCATATATGCGTCGTTGTTGTATAAATTGAGGGACACTGTGCAAAACGTCGAGGAAAATTCCATATTGCCGCCATTTCACAAGCTAGCATACGCCTTTCACAGATTTGAAATTTACCTATATTCCGGACATGCATCCTAGAGATAATTTTCTAATTTAAAAAAGAGCTTAGAGGTCCTTGTTCAAATGTTTTAAGGGCGATAGTGCAACAACCAATTGTAATAAAACATTGATCGCTGTAATATTTCGTGTATCAGGCCGAGAAGTTATGCCGCTATTTCGTAACAATACGTTAGAAATGATTTTACTGCATAGCAATTAAACGCATAATTTTTATAATGTTCATTTAAATTTACCGTATTCAAAATAATGGCTAAATCGTCACTCACTAAATTTTTAAAACACAACAACTCAAATATATTTGCAACGTTTGTTTCTGGTTGCATCAGTAACAAATAAATGCATGAACCGGCTATAATATCAAACTCTGGAATATACTGTAGTACAACGTTACTACAAATACTTTTCTAAAATTAATAAATTACCTCTCGTATGTGAAATAAACTTTTGTTCACTAAGAATAAGTAATTTAATTGGTTTACAAACCAGCTATTGTGAAGCAACTGTGGCTCGTCAAACCTGAAACAGAGTTACCAAATTGTTATAAACCTACAACAATTCTACTCGCATAAATCTGCGTGCTTTACCACCAAACAGAAAACTGGGGAGGGAGAGGGAGTGGGGTGGTAGAGAGAGGGAGAGCGTAAGGAGAGAGAGAGGGATGGAGAGAGGTGGGAGGGAGGGAGAGTGGGTGGGAGAGGAGAGGGTGGGAGCAGGGAGGTTGAGAGGTAGGGAAGGGGCCAGGCAGAGGGGTATGGGACGAGGGAGAGCGAGAGGGAGAGGGAGAGAGAGCGTTAACTCTAATTATTTATATATTTTGTACATCACAACTTATAGATTATCTTCTTTCTTCTTCTTTAGCCTTTTTCTATTCGTTAGCAAAGCTCTGAATATAGCTCAGTTCTTGCCATGTATGTCTGTTCTGTGCAACTCTCCTACATCAATCGCATGTTTTTGAGATCGTCTATCTCATTTGAGGTCTTCCTCTTCACGTTTCCCTTCGTATGGGCGCCAACTCTGGATGATCTTGTTCCATCTGTCATCTTGCAGTCTTTCATTATGTCCTGCCCAACTCCATTTCAACTGCGCTGCTTGCTTCGCTACATCTATCACCTTTGTCTTATTTCTAATCCATTCATTTCGTTTTCGATCTCTTAATGTGATCTGGAGCATTTGCCTTTCCATGGCTTTGGCATTTCTTTAGTTTGTCGATGTTGCGTTTAGTAAATGTCCATGTTTGTGCTCCGTAGGTAAGTGTGGGCAGGATACAAGTATTGTATATCTTAACTCGAAGATTTAGTGGAATTTTGTATTTTTCAGTACATACGATAGCTTGCCAAACGCCATCCATCCTATTCTGACACGGCGAGTTATTTCTGCGGTTTGATTTTCTTTATTAGTTTTATTAGTTGGCCTAGATAGATATATTCTGAGACATATTCAATTAGTGTATTGTCTTCTGTAATTACAGGATCTTCGTTGGAGTTCGTCATAACTTTCGTTTTGATATGTTAATTTTTAAACCTTTCTCTTCAGACATTTGCTGTAGATCCTTAATCATATCGCAGAGGTCTTCATGTTTATCCGTTATTATTACAACATCATCAGCGAATCTCAGATGGTTTAGTCTTTTGCCATTAATTAGTATACCTTTGTTGTCCCAACTGAGTTCTTTGAATATGTCCTCTAGTGCCAGGGTAAACAATTTCGGCGAGATGGTATCGCCCTGTCGCACTTTTTGATTGGTATTTTGTTAGTTATTAGGTTTTCATCTAGTTGCACTTATTGTTGCGTTTTTGTTTATGTTTTCCAAGAGGTTTATATATCTGGAGTCGACCTACAATTAATGAGTGCTTCTTTTATTGCCCAGAATTCGATGGTATCGAATGCCTTCTCAAAATCTACGAAAGCTAAGTAAATTGGCATATTATATTCGTTGGTTTTCTCTATCAGAGTTCGCAGTGTCATCAAATGGTCTGTTGTACCGAATTTCCTGAACCGGCCTGTTCGACCGGCTGATAGTCATCAATTTGTTCGTTAGTCGAATCATTATGATCCTAGTCAGTAATTTGAATACTTGTGACAACAGTGCTATGGGTCTGTAGTTTCTAAGTGATGGATCGCCTTTTTGTAGATTATACCAGTAGTGTAAAATATTATTAGCAATCAAACATCAAGCATTGGCTGGAAATTAAATCATTGCCAATAAAATGTTTATACGTTAAAAATATTCTGAAGATGAAACACAAGTTTACGTTTTGATTTATAAAAAATGTTACTACAGTTGCAATATGAATATTATTAAACAAAATTATATAAAATTAATTTATTTACGTCATAATAAAAATTGCAAACAAGTTCTATATCCATATAAATGCATTTAAATTATTTCCTAAATAATTCTCAAAGTGAATATTTCAATTCGATAATGTAGTAAATGATAATCATTATTTCTCCGGTTTCCTTTTTTTTTCTCATACTGCAAAAGATAAACATTATTATTAAATCCATTAAACTTCATGTTTACCCGGAAATGATAGTAACGATGTTAGTTTAAATCGTGTATTTTAAGATAAATTACACAAATTCTATACGTTTTGATACCAAGTACAGTTATCATCATCGGTAGTAATGGTAAAATCAGAAAATTTAATTAAAGCGTCAAACAAGTTGGTAAAATATGAAAATACAATGAAAATCCTGCTGTGTTAGGTGAAGATGTTTGAAAACTAACTATGGAATCTAAATTTTATTTTACTCAAGGTTAACTAGAAGTTTAAATTTAATTAAAGTTTTTTTTATAGTGTTAAACATGTCGACTTTCGTATTTGTGTGGAGAATTTTACTGCAGTTCTTCACTCAAAAAGATCTGCAGCTGAAGCATACGCAAATCTTATTGAGACTAACGACGACCAAGAAATGTAAAGATTAGATTTACCGTTTTAAAAATAATGAATTTACTTCATGAAGGCTCATGTCAGACGCAAGCTGTACTTGCAGAATCATTAGTAGTTGATCAAACACGGTTTCGAAACGTTTATAAGTATTAGGAATAATTTAAAAGCAAGGGCATTGGGTACTGCACGTGCGCATAATTAAATGGGGACGTATTTGGACCAGTCAAAGAACAGCTGTGCCGATATCAATTTTATTTAATTTTAAATGTCACCCCCTGTCTATTATGACATTTTGTAATTCTAAGGCAAATTCTAGGCATTTTATGTACAATGTCCTATTCCTATCTGCAAATGTTTTTGCATTATTTAATTTTTTACGGATTTTTATTTTGACATTGATTGACCAGCATATCACCTGGCAACTACTATGGTATTACTAATGTTGAATTTACAAACAGAAACATACATTTTTGTATGATTTATTTTCGATAAGTGTAGTAACTAAAAAAAAGTGAAGATAAGGAAATGCAATCCGTAAAAAATCTAAATAATTCAAAAACAGTTTGAGGATAGGTATAGGACATTGTACATTTAATATGTTTAGAATTTTCCATAGAATCAAAAAATGTTGTTTGTAATAGACAGGGGGTGTCATTTAAAAAAATAAAGTTGATACCGGCGCTGTTGTTCTTGGAACACCCTGTATAAAAATTTTTTACATAACATTTTAAACAAAAACAAAATCGACGGGCCTCAGTGTTTTTTCGAACACGTCCCCATTTAATTATTTCTGAATTTAGACATTACTTCTGGGGTGTAGTATGTATTATATATATATATATATATATATATATATATATATATATATATATATATACATACATACATACATACATACATACATACATACATACATACAATCTAGGGTGGGCGGAGGATTGCTCCTTAACTATTAGATATATGAATAATACACGATCATTGGACCTACATTCTAAAAATATTTAGGTATATACAGGGTGATCGACAAAAATATGCCAACCCAAACCGGTGTTTTTAAATGTATATTTTTGTATTTTGGATTCACTGTTATATTTAGAATAAAAGTATAGAAATTTGTATCTGTATCACTAACCGTTCTGCAGATATCGTCACTTTAGTACCAAAATAAAGTTAACTTTGGAACCACGATGCGAGCGTTGTTATCACAATTTTGTAAATCTGTTTATACCATCGACTATTAATAATAGTCTACTAACAAACTGTATATTTTTTCACATTTCGATTCCCCGTGAAAAGTAGATACTAATTAATAATAGGTTTCATAGCCATAAGATGGGCCCTTCTTGAGATATTGACGCTTTATTTGAAATTATTGACATACAGAAGAACAAATAAATAAAACAAAATCAGGACCAAATAAGAAAATACGAATGGCAAATAAATTCTTTAACTAATAGGAAAATTTAATTAATAACTAAACAATAAAATAATTCTCTACACCTAAAAATAAGTTGAACAAGTAAACATAAACCAATAAAACCATAAATAGAAATTAAATGTTCAATATGCTGACCACGCCTGGCTAAACACTTTGCAATTCGCTCGGTAAAGGAAAGATTCATTTGCAGCATTAGGGGTGAAATGGATTGAAACGAAGCTCTAATTCTATTTTTCATATCGTCGCTTGTGGTGGGAGGATGTTGGTAAACTTTTTTTAACGTAGCCCCAAAGGAAGAAGTTAAGGGGTGTAAGATCCGGTGATCTGGCTGGCCAGTTTTGCACACCACGTCGTCCTATCCATCTCATCGGATAATTTCTATCGAGATACCTAACGTTGATTGCATAGTGTTGAGGGGCGTCATCCAGTTGAAACCACATCGTACGAATATTATCTTCTTCGATATTTTCCAAAAGCTCGGGTAAATAATTTTCCAAGAACTGTCAATATTTTTCTCTCGTAAGACTCCCATCAAAGAAAAAAGGAACAACCACATTAAAATTGATTATACCACCCCAGACATTAACTGACCATCGATGCTGGTGATCAACAATTCTTAAGATGTGTGGATTAGTATCTGAATAGTGATGATAGTAATGTGGATTAATATTGCCATTATTGTGAAAAGTTGCCTCATCCGTAAATAGAATGTTATTAACAAAATTGGGTTCTTCATTGACTTTAGTAGTTACCCCACGATTTTGAAAATCTATTTCACTTAAAGCTTGATATTGCTCGATATGATAAGGATGCAATTTGTTTTTGTTTTAATAAAGCTGCGTACTGCATTTCTATTTAGGTCTATGTGTGTATTTAGCTCTCTGGTAGTAATTTGCGGATTTGCTGTAAGAGATGCCACAACTTGAAACTCAATGCATGCTTTGTAGAATGATCCCGATAAGGTAGAGTCAAACAATTGTTTTGCATTTAAATGATTGTTCTTTTTGACCGCAGTTAGCACCAACACACCTAATAAAGCTAAAAACTCATCTCTATTTGTTGTAGTAATATGTGCAGGATTTCCACTATAGTTTTTAGAATTCTGGACAATTTCCTCATTAGTATAATCTATGATTTGGTTTATGATGGAGTTTGGAAAAAATGTAAGAAGTGGTGTACTATGGAGGAATATTTTCGAGTTTCTGGTTTGTTTCCGGGAATAAAATGAATAATATCTCTAGGGGCTGTTCTTTTAGATCTCAGTGGCAATTTAGCAGACCACTTGTGACCATTTTTGCCTCTCAATCATATAGACTGTATTACATATTTCAATTTTCGAGCCACTTTTGCCAATGGAAGATCGTCACTTGATCTATTGGAACTTCGTTCATCTAACACACGTTTTTTCGCTTCAGAAATATTTTGTTCGGTTACTCACAATCCAGAGAATTATGCGCATCCAAAATTTCATCAACACTTTCAACATCGTCATCAGAATAAGATTCTTTCACCTCTAAATTGCCTACTACACACTCACTTTGGCTGTAATCATCAAACTCCTCTAAGTTAGGATCTTTTCCGTTTATAATTTTTCTAATCTCTTCCTGTATCTCTGCCTCAAACGAAGGACTTGCCATAGAGTAGGACGACATATTACAAAATATACGCAGATTAAACAATGAAAATAATAATAATAATAATACAGTTAACAATAGCAACACAACTCGCACTAAAAATATTTCAAAGCTAACCTTCCTTAATACTACAGCGTCGTAAATTTTACGATCACGCACGAATTGTGATTTTATAATTGGCCAAGATGGTCGTCAAAACGGATAAATATGTAGATTTACAAGAATTAGCAAGGTATAATATATATATATATATATATATATATATATATATATATATTTGTTTCTGAGAATATTATTTTACCCTCATGTAAGTATTTGACATGTCTCTTGGACTTTTGTCGAGACATTTTGAGTTGATGGCGCCTTAGTCCGTTTTTTACTGACCTTTTATCGTTGGTGTTTTCACCAATGAATTTTATATTATTCGAAAAATGACCTATCAATTATGTTGACCTACCAGCTGGCATCCTGAAGACTCCATGACGCCAAACATGACTTTCACAAATAATACAACCCCGCATTTTATCCTCTTAGGGGTGGAATTTTGAAAAACACTTTCTTAGTGGATACTTACACTTCACAAAGAACACCCTCGATCGATAAATCCCGACCGATGCAGCTGTTAAATGACATTTGCGGCGCGCGAACTGTGAAACGCACGAAGTTTAAATAGTCGTTAGGTTTTCTTAAATCTTCCAATTTTCTACGCAATTTTCTTAACTTTTCTTTCCGTAAGAACCTTAAGTATTATAAAACTTAAATAAAATCAATGAAATCTGTGAAGTTGTTCTCAAGGTATGGCGTCACCAAGGAAAATAGGCATTCATTTTTATATACCGGGTGTCCAAAGCGTCACGCGACGGAAGATTGACTTGGCTGTTGATTTTTCATTAAAATCATTTATACAAAAGTCATATGGTTCCAATTCGTGCACAACTAAAAAATATTTTAGCACCTACAGGGTAATTCGTAAAAAAATGGGGATATCGACTTTTTTTATTTTAAATGGAACGTCCTGTATATTATTACATTTTTGGATAGCCTAATGAAGAAGCTTTTCAACGATGTATACATTTGTACATATAAAATGCAACGTTGCCAAGTTATTTAATAAAAATGTATTTTTCCTGAATGTAAGGTTAGCAATAAAAAATAATTCTTGGTTTATTATCTAAGTTGAGACAAATTAGTTCAGGGATATAATTAAGCTAGGTATTGGCTTTGAAAAGATGTAAACGTTTTATTGATATATTGAATAGGGGAGAGAAGGCTCCGTGTGAAACTTTAGCATGTTCAACGTACATCAACTCTCTTATTTCAAATGGAACACCCTGTATATTTTGATATGGGCGAATAGTACTAGACCTAACTTTTATCTAAATACATTGATACCGTTAAAATTTATAGTTTTTAAAATATTTCCATTGTTTTTCATTTTTCTATAATTATTTTATAACGTAACGATTTAATAGAGTGCCATGATTTAAAAACAATAAAACAAAATTTTAATATGGCAGTTAGGTGTATTTTAACTTGATTTCTTTCAAAACTACTTTTTCACTACATTTGTATTTAGAAGAAAACTTGAATTAAGAGAAGTTAACTCTAAATTTTAAAATGAAATATACGAAGAACGAATTAATTCAAACAATAGAAGCCCAAGGTAATTGTTTACTTGCTTCTAAAATTTATGAACAAAAATTTCCTGATGCCCGTTGTCCAGATGAACGACTTTTTGGAAATTTAAAAAGTAGATTTGAGGGTACAGGGTCGATTGCATATAAAAAGAACAATTGTCCAAACCCTGTAAACAGCGAGGAAACTCAACTAGTAGTGCTTCAAGCTATACAAGAAAACCTTCAAATAAGTATTAGAAAAATTGCAGTGGAACATGATTTATAGAAATTAACAATACACAATATAATTAATGAGTATAAATACCATCCATACTAGATCCAACTCCACCTGGCATTGGATTAACATGATTTTGAAAATTGATTAAATTAATGTCGTTGGGGATTGCAACAACCACATTGTTTTAATACAGACGCATCTACTTTTCATAACAATTATTTTGTAAATAGACATATTGTCATTACTACTCCATGGAAAATCTACATATAATTATATACAGAAACAATCAGCATTGATGGAGTCTCAATGTTTGGGCTGGTATTATTGGAAACAGATTATTAGGACCCTATTTTTTGGAAAACAATTTAAATGCAGCAAATTATTTTAATTTATTGCTGCCATGGATTGAAGAGAACATCCCATTCGCTAATGAGGAAATATGGTTCCACCAAGATGGCGCTCCTGCACATTCGGCTCGTGATGTGACGGAGTTTTTAAATCAGCAATTTCCTGATCGTTGGATAGGTCGTTATGGGCCTATCAGGTGGCCAGATAGATCACCCGATCTGACTTTCATGGACTATTTTTTATGGGGCTACATTAAAAATAAAGTTTATAGAACATCGGTGGGGAAAGAATTCAACAAGCGTTTCGTAGTGTAACCCAACAAATGTTGCATAATTTACAACGTTCCTACAGACAATGATTGAATCAGTGCATTGAGAAAAGAGGCTTGTTTGAACCTTATTTATAATTTTTTTAAGTGCACATTTGCATATGTTTGACTTACCTACTTCTTGTTCTTGTTAATTGTTTCTTTATTATTTCAGTATTACATGGTTTAGTTTATTGTTATTATTACTATCACTAATCTGGTATTGTGACTTGAAATCATGGAACTCTTATTAAATCGTTACGTTATAAAATAATTATAGAAAACTTAAAAAAATGAAAATACTTTAAAAACTATAAATTTTAACGGTATCAATGTATTTGGATAAAGTTAGGTCTTTAAGAGTACTATTCGCCCATATCAAAATATACAGGGTGTTCCATTTGAAATAAGAGAATTGATGTACGTTGAACACGCTAAAATTTCACACGGATTCTTCTCTCCCCTGTTCAATATATCAATAAAACGTTTACATCTTTTTAAAACCTATACTTAGCTTAATTATATCCCTGAACTAATTTGTCTCAACTTAGATAATAAACCAAGAATTAATTTTTATTGCTAACCTTACATTCAAGAAAAAAATACATTTTTGTTAAATAACTTGGCAACGTTGCATTTTATATGTACAAATGTATACATCGTTGAAAAGCTTATTCATTAGACTTTCCAAAAATGTAATGATATACAGGGTGTTCCATTTAAAATAAAAAGTTGATACCTCCACTACTTTTACGAATCACCCTGTAGGTGCTAAAATATTTTTAAGTTGTGCGCGTATTGGAACCATATAACTTTTGTATAAATGATTTTAATGAAAAATCAACAGCGAAGCCACAATCTTCCGTCGTGTGACGCTTTGGACACCCGGTATATAGATGGATAGAATGTCGTGTCTATACACAGACACGTAAACATCTTGTTAAAAAAGATCTAAATCATTATGTTTGTTTAAAACATCTAAAAGCATGAGAAACCTTACTTACAATAGTACAAAATTAATTTTAAGTAGCTAATAATTAGGTATTGTAAAATTTAAGTTCTTGAAGTACCCGAATTTAGTACATTCACTTTACCCATGTTTTAATTAGTTACAATGACAAGTATTGAAGTATTGTGTGAATCGTCAATTACCTTAAAGCAAAGTTAATATTGTAATTCTCAACTATATGTCCATTGATAACTATTTTTAATTAACGGAATATTGGAATTATTTCTAGGTAACGTGCGATGTGCTCGGAACATAATCCGCAATTCATTGGTAAATAGTCGACAGTTGATCTAAATATTACTAACGGCGAAACTAATGTGGAAGGTCAGAGTAATATTAATTACTTATTTTAAATTAAAGAGCTTTTTCAATGTAAATAAAAATTGCACTATAACGTCATTTATCATGAGAATTACTTGTCTAAATGTCTGAAAAACCTTATGAATAATTTATAGGCATAAGAAGCAGCAAGTTACGTTTAGAATTTTAACTATGGCAAGAATTAATTTGGGTTAATTAAACAAAATTTGACACAATTTTTACGTTTTTTTGCATAAACAAAGTAACGTTTTTGTGACAAACACTACTGTAAGGTTTTTCATAGTTTTACATGTTTTAAACAAGCATAATGATGTAGATCTTTTTTAACAGGAAGCGGCAAACATAGGAACATAGGAAGACATATGATGTAAAGATGACATTCGATGGCGTGCCGATGTGGTGCGAGTATCTATTTTAGATAAGATAAACAAAATTACTGTAATCTGACATAATTAGATTAGATAAACAAAACTGCTGTAACGTAACAAAAGTATATTAGATAAACACAAATACAGTAACCTAAAAATGGGCCAGGATTCGAGCCCGACCAACAGCGTGGAAGACGACTCCTTCCACTACACAACCAGTGCTCTAGCAGTTTGACATCGAAAGCGATTTTCAAACCATTTATAAAAATTCCTATTTCTGTAGATAACGCATGCGCAATTTCTCATCCGCATCGTATATCTTCCTATGTTCCTCTGTTTACCGCTTTCTTTTTTAACAAGATGTTTACGTGCCTGTCTCTAGACACGACATTCTCTTACTTATATAGATAATCAAAGTATCACTTTCAACGTCGTTTGAATTGATTTATGTAATTTTGCAACTAATCATAATTAGAAACTAACAGGTTAAATGTGGTATAAAAATCACCCCATAAGAATTTTCACTCTATCTTCAACGTGAGATAAACGTTATATGAAAACTATTTGGGTAGATATTTATAACGTGACCAAAATGATAGTTGATCGAAACTTCTTGTTAGTTCCAGATAAATAAATAACCAACATCTACCTTGGCTGGTCTTTTAAACGGACAATAAATAAGTAAACACAGTTCTGGTCAACGCAATTGTTTTTATCTGTAATCGAAGAAAAGTTAAATTTTTCATTGAAGTTACAAATTAAACAATATTCTCTTAGGTATAACTGAACCCAGAGAATCCCCCAAAACGTTGATTATTTAGTATAAAATATGTTAAAATTTGAGTAATTGCTCAGTACTTACTATCTCTTACAAATATACTTTACAATTCAATCCCCTAGATACCATTACAGTTTGCTAAATGATGGATGGTTATCCCGTGCAGAAATTAGTAAAAAATCCGATTTAAACGTATTAATAGGGGAGTAAACACGTAGTCAAGTTAAAACCCATTTATATTTCAAGCTTTGATAAATCTCACAATTAGTGATACAGTTTATAAAACTATAAATTCAATGCTTTCTTTTCATTCCTGAGGAAGTCATTTTTAACCCAAACACTCATGGTCATCAATCTCGTTTGACAGTAAAACGATTGCTATGAAGTCGAACATCAACTAATAAGAAATTTACGCGTCGCATTAACAGCTGCGGCGTTACTTTTGAAATAAATTCGAAATGTATAAAATGCTTCGATATTGTGTATCGAGTGAATTTAATAAATTTAGAAGTTTAAATATCACGTACGGTTTATGTTTAATACAAGAAATGAAATAAAACAGATTTTAACTTCATACCTATCTTAATCATGTCACATACTAAAGGTAATAAAAATCATATATTGAAGCTATTTTTTAATTAAGAACAGTTAAAAACAAAAATTTAAAGCTTTACTTTATTTTTCCATTTTTAGTTTTTAACCCACAGTAGAAGAAATGCAAAGTTACGGGAGAGTGATACCGTCACCGATTTAAAATTTTAAAACTAGAATATTTAAAATGGAGGGCAGGCGCTCGCATGTGAAGCGTCTTTGACTAGGTCATTCAACTAAATAAAATGGGCACCATTTTGAGTGTTTGGTTTAAGTACGTTTTTACGTTATGCTCATTAACTCTTGTCTATTTTTATTTTATGGTGAAACGACAAAAGATACGAAAAAATATCGATAAAACTTTACCTTTATTTCTATGGCTTTATGGCTATCGTAAAAATGTTATATTATCTTCTCTTATGACCTTTTTTCCTAGTATTTTGTGTGACAGTTTTGGTTTGAATATTCTTGATAGTTCAGTTCTAAAATAAAAAAGTAAACACATTTTTGTTTGTAAACTGTAATGCTCGGTATCTTAGAAACAACAAACTTTACGATCAATGTTTATGTCATCAAACCACCTTAAAATTACTGTCAAAGTCAAGTCAAAATGCTGGGCCTAAATATAACGTACGCACCTACCTTGGCACGTTCGCACAATGATGTGAATAGTTGAAGACTCAGAAAAACAATAGCGCCTTTTTGGAAAATGTAACACGCCCATGTAAGCTTTGTTTTCTTTCCTCTTATTTAAATAACTATTAAGTGATCACAATATATGAAAATTTTTTGACCCTTCATTTTTTACTTTTCTTCGCCATTAGGATCCGGTCGTATACACGATTACTCACGAACGAGGTAACCTATCGTTCTGAAATTTTTACATTGTGTATAGTTGAATCTGGAGAAAAAATCTATTGTTTCTGGTAAAAATTGATGACCCTGATATACAATATACTAACCAACACTATTTTTTTAATTTATTTTTGAACAAATGGGGTTTGTTTTGGCCAAGACCCACCAATTTTGGGAGTACTCCGACCACCTATTAAGAGATATGTTGTATTTGCATTTGTGGGTCGAGATCTAGACAGCAACGAATTCCTTTTAGTATTTTGAGACAAGAAATCACTCCACCCTTTTTTGGGGCGGGGGGGGGGCACCTCTCCTTTAGGGCACGGGGTCTCAACCTTATTTTTTGTTTTCTTTTTTATTTATTTCCGAACAATGAAACTCATTGAGATAAGATTAGTTTTTTTTTTTTAAAAACTCATCTCACAATGTTTGGGAATGCTCTACAGCATAAAGGGATGTTCCTACAAATCCATAAATCTTTGTTTGCATTTATTATTAACTCATACAAAATTCATTTCCTCTTTCTCTCTCTCATTAGTATGTAATTAGTGCTTTGCGCAAAACATTAGATACGTACTTGCGTCAGTTAAGTTAAACAAGGTCTGAATGCCGTTTGGTTACATCTTGAAGTTGTAGTACATTGTAAATTTTTGTCATGATCCATCTCTGCAAATTGCTGAAAATCACTAAGTTATTGTGCATCAGTTCCTGGTCACCCTAAAACAAACTAGAAACGTGCAATATTGTATTATTTTGACTTTTTTTTTGCAAATAAACATTATACATTAGGTGATTTTAAAAAAATGATATATTTAATTATCAAATTACGAACAACTTGGACTTAATCTAAGAGGAAAATGTTATAATGCCTGAAAGAAGGTTAAGGGCCTTATAATAATCTATTTAAACTACGAAATAGTAAACTAAAATCCATTTGTAAAATTACATTCAGAATATCTAAATTCTGAATAACTATTGTTACGAGCCTGATGCTCACCAGAACATCAGTCCATACATAAAGTGCATGGTACTCACTTAGCTCCGTGGTAGGGTATGGCTCTTACTTAACTGTAGGACGCTCTCTAGCTTAAACAAATTCAAAATTCTTGAAAGTTAATATTTATGTCTTCAAAAAATTTCAAGCACGTATACGCAACTGTTGATTATTATTAATTCAATATGCTATAATAATTAATTCAAATATGCTATAATAATGCTACTACTGAGGTCCATTTACTTAATTAAGTTTAACTTCAAACCTTATCGTACATTACGTCGCCAATAAGTTATTATTATTTCGAGAGAAACAATAATTCAATTATAACAGAAAACAAATCAGTCACTCCGTCACTGAATTATCCACACTACTAAATTATCAGATTGTTAACCCCGTAAGTATCAAGAATATGCAAAAGCGAACCACTATAAGTGTAGCTGCAACAAATTACTTAATACAGTATATTCATCTTTACACTATCAATACATCGATTAATTCATCAATCCTCCACTCAACTACATTATTATTGTTGGGAGACTGTTCTTCAACTGTTTCGCAACTGACAAAAAATTGCTCTCGTCATCAAAGTCTCTTACTCTCACGTTAAACAAAACACATTCAAACTTTCAGTCAAAATAATTACTATATCAACCAAAAGATGTCTAAACCCTTTATTAGAAGTCTGACAACCAACGCCCTCACTGACTCATGAAAATGTTCGATTGTACAAGAGTGGAAGTTTGCCAACCCCACCAACTCCCGTAATTTTAATAGCTCAGTGTCTTTCATTGATAACGATCTAAAAGTATAATGTAAAACTAGTAACTTAATACTTTAGTGACTTATCTCTCATATTAATACATTGTATGCTTTATATTTAAGGTACTTATAAGGGTACTTATGGAATAAAAGGAAACTTTGGATTCAAATTCTCAAACTATGTAAACGAAATGTTATCAGGATGTTTCTTAATTCCACCAAAGATAAAATTTCTCTACATAGCACTACCTACTCTTAAAAAAATCCCTTTCGTTTTCTGGAAAATTCAAATAAACAATCCCGAAAACAATTGACAATTGTCACTTAAGTCCTTAATATTGGTTTAATTATAGTGTAATTGCTTTGATTATACAGTTTCGATATTTCACCTGGATACATCGATTTTTACGGATTTAAGAGAAAATTATACGAGAATCACAAGTTAACTGGCACACACCTATTTTTAAATTTTTAATGTTTTCCTATGACAATTTTGTGCATTTGTAACTTATATGAGTTACAAGAAAAATGTTATCACAATATTTTAACCGCCGATGTTAAGTGAGCAGACAATTTCACCAGCCACTTCATTTCAGCAAGCAAAAGGCCAGTGGCGGCGGTAAATAAAAAAAATTAAAAGTCTAGTTAGAAAAGTCCTGCCCATTTTAATCTTATAAAACATTACAAAACATACAACAATCATCCTGAATTTATCCTATTCATTTGCAATGGGAATAAAAGGTACCAATTCACCCACAAATTCTTAAGAGGACTCTGGATCAGCTGATCAACTACGATGTAAATAAACAGTCTCCTTACGTCTCCGTAGCTATTGCAGACAATTTAAGTGATTGCTTACGGTTATTATTGTGATATGGTCACACAATCTGGCAACACCACATAACCTAATACTTATTTTGTAACTTTTGGAAACATTAGGTATGTATAGTGTAAAAATTAAAAATACACCAATACATTAATTAATCTGTTAATTAACGTTGGATGAGTATGTATTTATATTTCACGTGTGAAATGTTTCATTATTGCAATTTCTGGATGAAGCCTAAATTATAGTGTGCTGAAATATTATCTATAATAAATGTTATCAAACCTTTCCTGCACAATGAAGAAAAGAACATTGCATTTCCACCTTCAGGATCAGTGATGTTGAAATATAGAGTACATTATAATCATATTAAAAAAATCAATCTAATCCACGAAGAGAAATTATTACCCCTCTTTAGCTCAAATTGCATATCTGTGTGAGGAGGTATCATTACGAGGCCCATTTCAATCTAATACTTAATCAAGTAATGCAATTTAAGGGATTTAATTAATTTTCTTTAAATCTACATTAAAAACGTTGAAATCGTCATGAAAATACTTTTAAATATTCAACGAAGCGCTTCATTTTTTATTGATTTTTTAATAAAAGGTAGGCTGAGATCACGATCCGTATACATTATCGGTTGCCTCATTCCGTACTGTGACACTGCGTGACGTCACTGTTATTCTCTGCTGGCATAATTCACTGTTACGCCTCTACTTACTTTAAATTCACACACATAATTAAAAATAAACATATGAACTTGCATACTTATAATAACTAATTGTAACAGATTTTCTGTTTTTCCCAGTATAAACAAAATGGTATAATTAAATTATTATGAAACACAACGGGGACAAAATTTTGAATTTTTAGAAGCAATAAAGAAAAATTGTAAATGAAAGTAATTTAAGTCATTAGCTTTTTAATTTTTTTCCGCAATGGATCATGATCATCAAATTTACGTTTAACAGATAGTTTGTTGTTTATGCTGTTCAAATGCTTTGTCGACAATATTCTGTAATTATATTTGATTGGAGGTCTATACTTGATTTTTAATTATATAATCAGCTGTTCTTTTAACAATTCTGTTACCAGATCTAATGCATTTGTTTTTATGAAACGCACTATAGTAGATTACGTCACATGGAGTATAAGTGAGTCTTTTTGTGCTGAAGCCAGGGATTGACGTCCGAAGCGAAGTTGAGACCGAAAACTGGCTGAAGCACAAAAAGACTTTCTAGTCCGAGTAACATATACTATTTTTAGAATTAAATACAATTTGAACATTTTATCTTATTTTATTTTGAAAGAGTGACAGCAAATGAACAGTTTTCTATTTTGCAATTTTCGAATTTTAAAGCCCCACTATTTCCCATTTCTAATCCGTTATTTGCAGTATTTTTTACAATATACTCATTTCTCTTTTGTTTGCAGGATTTTGTACAATATTAGTAACGTCTGCCAGACAGTCAGAACTGTTTGAAGTGGTAGGTCTATCAACGTAATCAGTTGGTACTAGAATTTTCATTGCAGTATGTTTTTTATTCTGTATGGAATCTTCGATGTATCCCTCTGCAACAGCTGTAGATCGCCAGTCACCATGCCTTTTTAAGCTCGTAAAATCACCCCCGTTATCCACTAATAATGTGGCTGACGTACGTCTTAGACAATGACCTGTATATTCTTCAGGGTTGGAAAATTTTAAGAAAGAAGCGATTTGTTGGGGAACAGTTCATATTTTGTGTCTTCCTATAACCATTTTGTGGCATTTACCATTATGGTATTTAACCATGAATCTTGTACCATGATTGCTAACACCAAATCTTGGATATCTTGCACTGTCAAATTCGTTATTTCATCGCAGCGGCATACCCCTGACACACTCAATATCAATAACACCTAAGAAACCGATTAAATGTTTTTTTAACTCTTTTTCTACGTAAGTTTCCAAAAATCTTACCTTCATAGCTCAATATTTTTCATTGGGTGCCTTTTGCAGGAAAGTGTCTACCTGCTCTTTTGACAGAACTTTCGATTTTTTGGGTTTGTAACCAACATTTTTTCTTTTTAGAAACGCAACTAGTTTTGTGTAATTGGCGAGTTGAACGTTATGATTAATGTTCAATTCTGCCTTCAACAATGAGTACTGGCTCCAAAGAGTTGAACTTTTTAACTTTTCGTTGTCGGTCAAATGACTAAAATATGCCAGTAACACATTTTCGGTGAAATTTGAGGCATTGTGATTTTTAGTCCATCTGATCAATCGATGATAAGCAAAGGCATACACTTTGCGAGATTTCGGTGAAATTAACTGTTGAAGTGTGTTTGTTGCAATTAAGGTTAGCTCGGGGGGAGTGCATTGCATTAATTCTTCGTCTAAATCCGATATTCCTATTGAATTGATTATCTGTTCCCTAAAAATAACACAAATTATAAAACTAATACAATTATCGACGGTTTTCATTACCTTTGTGAATAAAATTCAGCTGTTTTTACTCACTACAAAAAATTGTTGACATTTGACTTAAATGATTTGGAAATTGAATTGTCACAATTTGGTTAACCTCTTTGTGCCCAATTTTTCTAAAAATGTTTGAAAAAATTTTTATTGTGTTAAAATGCTTGTAATGGTACTTCTAGTAGTTCTTTATAGAAATTTTTCATAATTATTGATTATTTCCAAAGATAATGATTTGTATCATATATGATACAATGGGCATTGAAATATAAATAAAATAAGATTTTTGGATAATTAGTAATATCAGCGTTTATTGTGAATTTATGTAACATATGCTATGCTTGATAAGGCATTTGATATATATGTACGTATTTACATGTGGAATTCTACAAAACAATTTCGTTCCTTTTGTGAACATAAATGTACATTACATTTTGTAAAAGATAGCCGCTTACAGCAGGGATATTTGCAATGAAGTCTTTTGTCTTCAACAGTTGGCCAATGTGCAATATTATCCCTTCTGATATCGAATGAGGGAATTGGTGCTGTTGGACCTCGCTTTTTCTTCTTTTCATGTTCCACTCCTACTTTATCACCCCCATTACTCGTCGATGGTCTTCCACGTTTCCTATTTGGATTTTTATTTTGCAAGCATAAGCTTTGTGCTATATTGGCTTGGAAATTCAACTGGTCTTGAATGTCCTTTTTTGCTAATTTAACTTTTTTGCAGTCTCTTTTGTACCATCTATACCGCCCATAAACTGATTATATATATTTACTGCAAAAGGTTTTTGTATTGGCACCTTCTTTTTTTCTTTTCTGTCCCACCTTTCGGTTACAAGAAAAACCTCTGCACTAGAGAAAGTCGTAGCTAAACTAACTGCCCTATCATCATACCATTTAATTGCACGGATTTTGATGTCTTCAACCGTTGCTTCCACTTCTTCACAGCATCCTCGGCCCTTTTTTTTTCATTTCTTTATCGCTGGTGAACTGTAACCCTGGAAACCTGCATACTTTTATTGTTCCTATGGCACCTATACCTCTTTTGTGTAATTATACAAATAAAAGAGGCGGCGCAAACCAGTTGTCGAAATATAGTAATTGTTGTCATTGGGCAGTATATTTGATAACTGGAGAGCTATATTAGAACTTGCCCCAATATCCCGATGACCAGGTTTAGGCAAAATTTTACCTATATATATATATATATATATATATATATATATATATATATATATATATATATATATCAAAATTATGTATGGTTCCAAATACATCACACAATGCAAAAATGTTGTAGCCCCATTTATGGGACTTTTTGGGGTTGTAGGTTTTTAGAGCAGATTTGCCTTTGAACGGTACAATTTGTTCATCCACGCAAAACATCTGCCCTTGCTTAGGTAAAGTCTGACATTTTGAAACGAGATTATCAAAAAGGGTACGCATTTTATATAAGCGATCCCAAACTCATAATGTCAGCCACCTGTGGCAATCTAAACTCACGAGACCAATAATTACGTGTTCGCTGTAAATCGAACGGTGACATGTACATAGTAACACCAATAAACTGCTCTAATTCAGCTACCGTCAGGTTCAGTGATTTATTTGGATTGTTTTGAACACAGTATAGGTTGAACTGGTCTACAATGTGTTTTATTAAATCTTAGTCAAAAAATATTTGAAAATGGGCGACAGGTTCCCACACATCCTCGTCTTCATCTTCAACCTCTTGGTAATCTGGCATTGCTCTCAGTGAATTTTTTACAACGGGGGCCCAAGTAGAACGCTTGTTAGCATTATTATTTGCGTTATTTCTACTCAATTGGGCAAGGGGAATATCGTCAGATCTATCGCTGTCGTAATCAAAATCAGATTCTAATTCGATGTCAGTCCCAGCATTAGAATCTGATTCTTGCATATATTCCTCCTCACTTTCTTTGGGGGGTGAAACAAAGGCATGCACGAATTTTCCCTTTCTGTTTTTGTTAATTTTCCTTGGCATCTGAATAATAATTTAAAAAAACCAAATTAGTGTATATAAGCAGACGTTTGCTCTGAGTGCCCACTGTATCAAATATGATATATATCTCAAATTTATAGCATATTGCTTGCTTTTTGAATAAAAGTAGAAATAATTGACTAAAAATGTAAGTAAGGCTCTACTGAACAAGGAAAAAAATAATTACATACTTTTGTTTGAGGATTACTTTAACATTTCAAGATAAAACTCACAGAGTAACTAAACAGCACCATGCATTAACCTAGCATTCAAAGGTGCGGGAAAAATGACTGTAAATTCTATTATTTCGGATCAAAACCATTATTGACATTATAGTTAGTACGTACTAATGACGCAAAGACGGCAGCAGAGTTGAAAACTAGCATCAGAAGTATGGGAGATTCAAAAATACGGTATGTATCAAATATGATACGTGGGACACAAAAAGGTTAATAGAAGCCCATGGATTTACTTCTAGGCCTAGGCCTTTTTAAGATTTTGTATCCCGCTAATAAAAAAGACTGACTTCGACTATATCTATACATGCATATAAAGTTGTATATCAAGGCCGCTTGAAAAAAAAACATTTTTCCATAGTAACAACTTGATTTTTAAATAAATCAGATGGAATTGTTAACCCTCCAAATGACAAATATGAAATCCATCGACTTATTTAATTTATTGTCTTCAAAAGTGTAAGATCCTAGATGAAGATATATCTTCTTAAACTTCTTTGCAATAAATCCAGCGATATAAATAAGTCTCATCTTTTTCTGAAATCTTATCTACAGAAGTATTGTTGGATAAAATGGTTGATGAAGATGTTTCGGAATCAATTGTAATATCAGAATCACTCCCTGCTGATGTTCCGATATCATTTAAATTAGTGTCATTCACTTTCCTTCCAGCATTGACCCTTCGTTCAATCTCGCCATCCATTGTACCATCTGCAGTAAACATTATACCCAGATACAACGTGTCCAAGATAAGGAGGGCCAGTACAGGGATCTCGAGAACCGTAAAAGATACGAAGTCGGTTAAATGGGAAGAAAGTTGCGCATTTTGGTGCTTAACAAAATGCTTTTTTGAAATCTCAAAAATTTCGATTGGTTCCGGAGATATCCGCAAAAAAACGAAATTTTGCAAAATCGTTTTAATTTTTTACTGGGTTTATTTCAAGAGGAATTTTAAAATAAGTGGTACTTTCTCATAGCCACCTTTTCCCCTCTACAAGATGGCGTTATTGAATTTGAAATCCGACTTTTCGTCTTTGACCGACCATCATCAACTTCCATTGTTTTAAATACGGCTCTGATTTTCTAATATCAAATTGTTGAAGCTCTTTCAATTCTGAATTCAACAATGTACCACATTTCACGGTTAGGTATGTTTTAGACCTTATTTGAGTATTATTAAAAGTTTTACTCGAATCGAAGCTGCCTTGTAAAATCTCTCGTAAATTTAATTATTTCAGCTATGTCAATTTATCGAAAAATCACTTTTTTTTTAGGTTTACAAATAAATTAGTTATTAACAATAGTTTTTACAATAATAAGTATTTACAACAAAGGATATTACAAAAATAACAACGAAACTAGTATCAAAGAGTAGAATTTAAGTTCATAGGAAGTGTTTGAAATGATTGCCCTCATTCTCTAAACATAAATGGCACCTCATAACTGTAGCTTCTAAAACATTAATCAGCATAACTGGTGTTATACTTTGAAAAGCTTGAAGCACCAATCTTCTAAGTTCTTGTTCTGTTTCAAAGTTTTGCTTATAAACATAATTTTCGACATATCCCCAAACAAAGAAATCTAATGGAGTAATGTCAGGTGAATGTGCTGGCCATGGCGTTTCAGAATACGTGCTTATAAGTTTTCCTGGAAATTTATTTAAAAGGTACTCATTAACAGCCCTTGAATTATGTGCAGCCGCACCGTCCTGTTGGAACCAATGGTTGAGAATTTCTGCTAGAGGTAAATTACCCAGGGCTTCTTCCAAGTCATTTTGTAGTAAATTGAGGTAATATGCTCAGAGTTTAAATTATGATGGTAAAAAAATGGTCCTATAATTCGTGTTCCCACAATTCCGGCCCACATATTGAATCCAAAACGATGTTGATATCTTGTTTCTTTAAGTAAATGTGGGTTTTCTGTGGCCCAGTAATCAATATTTCGTCTATTAAAAATCCCATTTTTAGTCACCATGCTCTCATCAGACCATATTATCTGATAAGGAAAAGCTTCATTTCCATGACATTCTCGTGTGTACCATTCACAGAATGTTCGACGCCTTTCTGCATCACCGGGCCGAAGTTCTTGACAAATTCTGTATTTGTATGGATGAAATTTTTGTTTTTTTAAAATAAATTGTGCTGTCGATTTCGCCACACCAACGTTTTGTTCAATTTTCCGAGTTGAAATTCTTCGGTTCTCAATAACTGTTAATAATACGTTGTTTACTTTTTCTTCATTACTAGGCTTTTGTTGAGAAAGTACAGGTTTCTTAAACGCACCGTATTCTTTAAGATTAACTACTAACTTACTAAATGTCCTTTTATTTGGCTGCCTCCTTTCCGGATATTTATTTAAATACATATGTTCCGCTGCATAACAGTTTCGGTTACTTAAAATGAAACAAGTTATCATATCAAATTTCTCTTCATTTGAATAAAGTTCCATATTTCAAACAAAATGCAAGAAAAACGTTTTTAAAGAAAATAATTTCAAATAATGTCAAATTTAATACATCTCTGGGATGTTCATTTTTTTTTCAAAGCCTACTTTCTTTCAAATAGATGTAGAAATGTGATAGATACCTGAGACATTGAAACGTACTAAGATCGATGCAAAATTCGACTCCTTGATGTTAGATTTATTGTTATCTTTTTACATCTTTTATTGTTAATACCTGTGCGTGTTTAATACTTATTAATAATTATTGATTATCTGCCTTATTTATTTGTAATCTTTAATAAAAAAAATAGTAAATTTTATTGTTCTTTATTGTTAATACTTACTATTGTAAAAAGTATTGTTAATAACTTATTTATAGTGTTTTTTCGATAAATTGAAATAACTGAAATAATTAAATTTATGAGAGATTTTACAAGGCACCTTCGATTCGAGTAAAACTTGTAATAATACTCAAATAAGGTCTAAAACATACGTAAACCGTGAAGTGTGGTACATTGTTGAATTCAGAATTGAAAGAGCTTCAGCAATTTGATATTAGAAAATCAGAGCCGTATTTAAATAAATGAAGTTGATGATGGTCGGTCAAAGACGAAACGTCGGATTTCAAATTCAATAACGCCATATTGTAGAGGGGAAAAAGTGGCTATTAGAAAGTAGGACTTATTTTAAAATTCCTCTTGAAACAAACCCAGTAAAAAATTAAAACGATTTTGCAAAATTTCGGTTTTTTGCGGATATCTCCGGAACCAATCGAAATTTTTGAGATTTCAAAAAAGCATTTTGTTAAGCACCAAAATGCGCAACTTTCTTCCCATTTAACCGACTCCGTATCTTTTACGGTTCTCGAGATCCCTGTACTGGCCCTCCTTATCTTGGACACGTTGTATCTGGGTAGAATGTTTACTGCAGATGGTACAATGGATGGCGAAATTGAACGAAGGGTCAATGCTGTAAGGAAAGTGATTGGAGTAGGTGGACGATAATGAGAAACAAAAGCATGAGCCGAAAAATCTTTATAGATTACTCGTTTCGCAGCTAGGCATGTTTGTCCCGTCAGTACTGTATGGAAGTGAGTATACCAACTCGTCCACTTGCTTCACAATTTCATCTTGCAGAGTAAATATTCTACTCTCCTTTTCCACCTTCCCGATTGAACACCACGATCTTAGTTTTGTTCACGTTTACCTTTAGATCCATGCTCTGGCGGGCTGTATCACACTTCCTCAGATCAGTTTGTAGCTCATTTCACACTGTCACTTAATAAGACTGTGTCATTTGCATACACCAGAACTCGTACATTTACATCACCAACCATTACACCATTTGTATCGGTACATGCTTGCCTAACACATTTATCCGTGTATACATTGAACAACCACGGTGAAATCACACAGCCTTGTCGCACTCCTTACTCAATATTAAAGTATTCACTCACACCTCCTCTCGCCCTAACACATGCCCGACTACCGTTGTACACTGCCCTTATTCCGTTTACTAGACCTTTATTTACGGCTGATTCACTTAATATTTCCCACAGCTTCTCCCTATTCACTCTGTCTTATTCTTTCTCCAGATCAAACAGAACAATAGAATTACTTCGGCTTGCTACAAGGTGATGTCAAGGTCGAAACAGATAGGCTGACGACAGTGCAAGGAATGAATGGCGACGTGTCGGGGCAGTAGACAAATAACTGTCCGGTAGTAGGACTCCACATTTATTTGTAATCATACAATCTTTATGTTTGTAATTAAAAAAATATAAACACTCAATAAAAACTGATTTATATGAAGTAATAGATTTGTAATGTTGCCAAGTAATTTTTTCGTAATTATTTTATAGAGGGCAGCATATTATGACGTATTAATTATAATTATTGTTTTTGACATTTCTCAAAGAAACCGTTATTTGTTTTCAGAAAAGTAACTTGAAGAAACACTCTATTTTTGATCGCTGATAAGCGGCAGGTCTATAAGTAGACTTAAAACAACAAATAACATTTTAAAAAACTCAATAATGTTTATTTTTTAAAATAATATACCAGATAGGTAAAATTTATTAACATAATGTAGTTTGGTCGGGAAACGTTTATAAAACTTTACCAGTAAAGGCGGGCAATCCGGAGTCTCGTCATAAAAATCCGGCCAACCTGAAACCTTCGCAAATGAGTGGGAAAAATTTTAATTTTTTTCTTTTTTTCTTGGCTGTTTGAATGAAAGTGGCTGTTGAAAATTGACTGCTAACTTAACGTTGGTATTTTAACCCTAAGTTTTTGGTATATTAAGTTATTACTGGTTTCCTAAGATTTTAAAAGAAACATTTTTTAAAATATAATATAAAGGATAAATTTTATTACAGGTCTTGCTGGTTGTATATCTACAATTCTTCATGACCTAATTATGAACCCGGCTGAAGGTAAGTTTTGGAAAATGAGGAATAATTGTGCAAATTATAATTTCAGTTGTCAAGCAACGGTTGCAAATGTACAATTCTCCGTATAAGTCAGTTCTTCAATGTATGCGACAGGTTTATAAAACAGAAGGAGTACGTGCATTTTATAGATCATATACAACTCAATTAACAATGAATATTCCATTTCAAAGTATACATTTTATGGTCTATGAAGTAGCACAACAAATTACAAATAAAGAACATAAATATAATCCTACAGCTCATATGGTTAGTGGTGCTATGGCGGGCGCTATTGCAGCAGCTATTACAACACCTTTAGATGTTTGTAAAACACTATTAAATACACAACAAGGAGGGAAGGCTACGGGTTTAGTTAATGCAATAAAAACAGTATATAGGCTAGGTGGCCCTGCTGGTTATTTTCGTGGAATACAAGCTAGAATTATGTTTCAAATGCCAGGAACAGCAATTTGCTGGTCAACCTATGAATTTTTTAAATATTTCCTAACAAAAGGCAGGTTTGACGAAATGAGGTTGGTAACCCCTTCAACTGTACTTGCTGAAACAGATTCATCACTTTATTTGAATGATTTAATATCTTCATCTTCTTCAGAAAAAGTAAGTCTAAAGCCCCGTGAGTTACCCGCAATGTCTGGTGCAGGTTTGTATGGATCCATATCATTTAATACTATGCATACGGCAGACACAAATTTCACAAGTAGGAGAAGAGACAGTTCGATACTTGATATAAATCATACATAGTGATATTTGTAAGTATTAATTCATTTCCAAATAAATCGTTATATTTTGTAATGTAGCATATGAACATCTTTGTTATAAGAAAAATAACCAAGAGTGATTGTTTTTGTACGTACTATAATTAATTCATCTAATGAGTTTAAATGTGGCATAAAATGTCTGTATATTGCATAGTCGGTAGTGCCTTAAATATTGAGACAGCGAGAATGTAGGATACTTACAATTACTATAAGTTTAATTTGAACATTCCAAAAATGAATTAATTTATATTTGGAAATCTAACACAACATACTTCTTTGGTGAAAGTCATCTTTATTTGCATGTCATAATCCTACTTTTACTTTTTCACAAACCTGTTGTAACTAGTTTGCCATTATCTTTTTATTATCATTTTAACTATTTTTAGCTCTGATAATGGTAAAATAATACGAATAAAACAACATTGGTTAATTTTCTTTGAGGCAAAGACGTTTCAGCTGTACGTAAAGCATTTTGACAATATACAAACATAAACCTATTAGTCAATAGGATTTAAAAAGGCAAAATTTAATTTTGTAAACATTAATTTAAAAGATATTTGTTACAAATGTGTTTGCATTTTTTAATGAATTGTATCATTTTGACCAGTTCTCGTTGAGGCTCACAATTTTTTTTTTTTCTTTAATGAGGTATAGCAAATTGCTGTTCATTTATTGTATAGTCAATAATTCTTATTAAGTGAACCCTGTGGGTGACTTCTTTTATTACAGTACATATGATAGCTTATACTTCCACTGATTATATATTAATAAAGCGTTAAGTATTGTTACGCCTAAGAATAAAGCAAATATCATTGTGTCATAAAACAGTTTTTTCTTTGAGATGCACGAAGATGTTTCTTTATTATAATGTGGAATTGTTAAAAGAGTTGATTTGATCCTATACACCGCATTGTAAGTTTTCGAATTTAAATGATAAAAAAATCACTATACGAATGATGCTGCAAAACCAATAAATCAGGATAAATTTTGATTAATTTGTTCTGTATTGTAATTAGTTCCGAGCTCATGCATAATTGAAGCTCAGTATTAATAAATAGTACGTTATTATAAAAAAAAACGCTTTTTTACTTTTATTTTAATGTATGTAACGCTATCTTGGCTGTGATAAAGTCCTTATCGACAATTTATGTATGATATTGACTTCGTTCAGATGGGAGTACTATCATAACACTGTTTTTTAAGTAAGAGATTCAGGATGTTAATTTAGTTGCATTGTTGTAGGTAATTTAACATTCTACTTTTACTGTGTCTCGTGTGATAAGGGACCTTGTCACTATTAATTAGATACTTTATGTTGTATAGGTATATATATTTTGTTTTTGTAAAATAAAAATTTGTAAAAAGTTATTTCAAATATAAAGATGTTATGAAAATTGAACTGCAGTTATATTTTGTGTTTGTTAAATTGATACAAAAATACAATTATTTAAATAGATGTGTTTTTATTTTTACTCTCTTTAATAACACTTTTTAATTAACTACCAATTGTTAAAATACTTAGCTTTTGGGTTTTTAAATGGTGTATTTTTAGATTTATATTTCACATAAATCCAAGTGCAATCAAAAATTTTGTATTTGGCGCATTTTTAACTTGTCATTTTGTCCAACATATGGAGACTATCGCTTTGCGCTAAAATTAATTTTTTGTTTTATCTTAGATGCACAATTGAAAAAGTAAGTAAAATATTAAAGGCATAATTATATTATCATTTGACATTATTTATTATACAGAGCAACGCTACAACATAACATGACTTATTTGATATTTTTGTTTTAATACGTATTTATTTTATTTTCAATTAAAATAAAATATAAATTTATTGTTTGCATTACAGCTTCTTAATTATATAAGCACATAATTATACTTATTATAACAATGTTGTAGTTGTGATAATGGTCAGTACATTAAACTTGAAAAAGTGAAAAAAAAAATTACAAAAAGCATAAGAATTTTAATAAGATATGCTACTTAAAACTGTTTTTTAGACCTGAAATATGCCTAGGCGAAAAGATGAGGTTTGGAATCATTTTCAATCTGTACGGAAAAATGATGAAGGAAGACGTTACACAATGTAAAAAAGTGTTTCGGAAATGTGGCTAAGTTACGGGCACATGTAACCAACTGCTTAAAGTGTCCTGGAGAAATTAAAAGTAAATTTAAAAAAAAAACCGCTTCACAAAATAGTCTCAGAGAGACCAGAATTAGGGCTATCATCATCAAGTTTATTGTCAATATTTGTGGATAGCAATAGTGTGACAAATCAAAAAAACTTATATACTGCATTTGCAAGAGCTGTATATGGAAGTAATTTTCTATTGTGGAAAATGAGTTTTGTTGAATTTATTCGACAATTAAGCACTTCGGGGTGTTAGGTCAATACTCGCGCGCGAGCGTTGACATAACCTAAACCGTGCGTTTATTAATCTAACCTAATATTGTACGTGTGTTGACCTAACCTAAAACGTGAGACGACGAGAGAAACGGGGGAGACGTGGGAGAGGAGAGAGACAAGCACGATCAACATCTATTACAGAAAACATTCACGTGTTTTCGTGTTTGCGTGTTTTCCTGTCTGCGAGTTTTCGCGTTTGCGTGTTTGCACCTGCCTGTAAGCGGGAGTGTGTATGTTTGCGCCTGTCACTGTGGGGTGTGCCTGTGTCTGTGTTTGCACCTGTGGCTGTGTTTGCACCTGTGGCTGAGGCTGTATGTGCTTGTGTGAGACGAAAGAGAGAGAGAGAGAGAGAGGCGCTCGATCAACTTTTATTACAGAGAACATTCGTTAGTTTATAAATACACTACTAGATGGCGTCACAAATAAATAAATCTGCCTTTAAAAATAAATGTAATCTAATTAGTGGGATTTTTTGTCACGCACAAAGAACGTGAACATCATATTTCCATTTTCAAGGATAATCACATTTCGATGGTGATGAAATTGACAATAAAATTTTTTTTTGGTGATGCTTGAGATTGATTTGATTTGAATGGTAGCAAAATTTAAATTCCACCCGTTCCACAACCATCCTTTCCCCGTACTTTGCTGGTATGAGACCAAGATCTTGTATTCTACCCTAGTCCCCAAGGCCGATAACATATAGACACCTGCACTTGTTTTTATTTAAATTATAACTAAATTATATTTATTTATGCAATGTTTGGGTAGAATCGGTTACCTTCGGGGCTCGAGGAGTGAGATTCGCCGAAACAGCCTTCACTGAAAGCCTCTGGTTGCCAGATTTTTACCTATATGAGCATTATTATTATAATGTATTCTGTTTATGAGCCAACATCAGGGGACATTAGGGATTTTACTGACCTGTTAATAAACTATTACAATATAACCGTTAAAGATGAAGTGGATGAGGTGAATGTATCTCAAACCCGTGATGATGGTGATGATTCACAGAAGAAGAGCGATGAGGTAGAGGAGAAGGACGCATCTCAAAACCATGATGATTGTGGAATCTAAGTCGAAGAAGAAGACCGATAAAAATGTAATTAAATTAATGATTTATTGTTTTTAAAATATATTTTCAATTGTTTATTAATAATCTTGTTTCCCGAACGGACGTTCGGACCTGTTTATAAACCTAAAACCATTTTTTGACAGGTATTTCCATTAAGAGAGGTATTTCTGCTAAGTTGGATCTTGTATGTAAAATAGAAGCCTAATTTGATGTTTAGTAGGGACGCTCTGTTATCCTAGCTTAAATACCAGGTGAAAAATCTGTGATCACCGGTATATTCTACTTTTTATCCTGCTTATCTTTTAATATCCAAACCCAGATTTGTTTTCTAGGATGTAAACATCGAAAACTGACAATGAATGCCGCTTTATTTACGTTTTCGTAATATCAGAAATAATCCTATTGTTTTCTTTTTAAATATCTACTAAAGCCAGCACGTGTTTAAATCGTGTATTAACGATAATAGTTATAAATTTTGATGTAAATCCATGATAATACCAATGATCTCTTAATTACTCATTTATTTTTAAAAGTAATTTTGTTTGTATACACAATATAAATACTGTTGAAGGTTGACTTTTACAATCTCAAGGTGAAAATAATTTTAAAGTATGTTGTAAATAAAAATCGTTTTATAAATTCATATAGGTAAGGTAAGTACACGCTAATGATGCTATAGTTAATGCGAAAGAACAGGTAGCTAGGAAATTACAATAAATGAGAGAGATAATTAGATTTTTGCTATTCGGATCTAATTTCAAGTTTAGTTATATTTGTTATAGTCCATTTTTGACAGATATCTGATAAATAAGAGGTTTTAGCACTTTAGTTGTTTTAATTAATTAAGACTGCAACGTGTGATTCTTTCATGAAACCTATTTTAGGTAGAGGGAGGTAGATACAGAAAACAAGATACAAGTTCGATATTGATGTGATTCAGAATTCCTATGCCGGTACAATATATTATTTCAAATTCCCCAACAGTTTCTCAAAACAAAGTTTATATAAAATATGTAGTATATTATTAAGATTGGAAATGAACATCAGTTTGTTTTATCTTTCACGTGATTAATGGGTTTTTCCCCCTGATATGTTAATTTCCGCGGAAGTTTGCTTGTTTGTTATTGTGATTACATAACGGAGAAATTCAGAAAGCTAGGTGGAGTCTGGATCAATCTTACAGAAAACATTCATTAGTCTTAGAAATATACCACTAGATGGCGATACAGACGAATTCGAATTTCGCGACGAGGGGCGCCGACCCTAACACAAGTTCTTGCATCTCCCTTATGAGATAGTTGGGGCCTCCTTATTAGAATACTGTTTCCAGCCTAGGGGGTCACGACAATGGGGCACAGACCCTGACACAAGTTCCTATACCTGTCATAAGTCAGCATTAGGGCCTCCTTATGAGAATGCTATTTCCAGTCAAGGAGGCGCAGAACCTAACAAGTTCCTTCACCTGCCTTACCAGTTAGCATTAGAGCCCCCTTATTAGAATACAGATTCAAATTTCCCGCTGAGTAGGTTAGGTTCTGAACTTGGCTAAAGTAGATTTGGTTCTGAACTTGGCTAAACCAAGGTCAAACCACGCCCCCCCCCCACGTGAGCGGCCTTGTGACGTTACATAAAGTGGAGGGGGTGGTGCCTCCCTTCTAATTTTGGGTTTTCCCGAATCATATTTAGGATCCAGTGACAATGGTTGAGTCTATGATCATAATCAGCATGATTTAATGCCTGAAGTAAAGCAATGTGTTAGGGATGCATATTATTGTTTTGAAGAATCTCGTGGACAATTAATTGTGTTTCGAACTCCCATGTCGTCGGAAAACTTTCTGGTTCTTAAGGTGGGATCGTATTTCACGTAGGCCAAAACGTTGATAATACTTTCCTCGATGCGTGTTCTAGGAACTCTTACAGGTGCTTGAATCGGCTACATGTTGCCAGTTTGCCGTAATCGCCTGGTCAATCTTGAAATACCTCGAGAAAAATGTCTGTGGAAATCGCATTGCATATTGTCGCATTGTAGCAAAAAAAAAAGGATTAAAAAATACATACCTACAAGACAGAAACTCTAAGAAGTAACTTTTGACAATTGTCAAATCAGTCATCTTTTCAGCTTAGCGGTTACCATGAATATGGGATTTGTTTTTCCCGACAAGGTAAATTGTTCCGATTGCGGTATTCAAATTTTAATATTTTCTCGTATAAATCAAGAACGGATGGGGTTATCGCGAAGAGGTTTTCACTAAAATGTAGGTCATTTTAAACAACGCAACGGCCCGTCTAATCAATAGTACCGTTCTATTTAGCTTTTTCAAAAAAATCACAAAAATGTGTAATCGCTGCAATAACGCTCCAATAAAAAACACCCTTTAAAAGACTATAAGACTATACATTGCTCTTTCAAACGAGACTAAGAATATTCGAATCCGTTGAGTGGTTCAGGAGATATTAAAATGGAAATATTGGAAAATGCATTGGCCTCCCCTACTTTATTATGAGAGAAACGTTAGTTTGGTTAATAAACATGTGTCCGAAAATGCTTTCTTAAGAAGATATGGCCCTGTAAGAGAGGCCCCATAAATCCTCTTTTTTTTAAATATCTCTGAAACGGTTTCAGATACCTAAATGAAATTTAGACCACAAATACCTTTGATTAGGTCATAAAAGATAGTGTAGACAAATTTTTAATATTTTGTATAGGAGCGTCGCTACGGTGGATGGGTGGGGGGGGGGGGTGCGACTTATTTTGCCCCCAAATTTTTTATGGGGATATTTTTAATTTTTTGGGCAATGTTATTTTTTAAACAATTTTCCACAAAAAAGGGTACTCTTGTCGGTCAAAAAAATTACTGGTTTTGGAGTTATTTGAGGTTTTAGCAAGTAATTCTGACCGAATTAATCAATTATTTCAAAATGAAACAATTAATAATTCAAGAACCACGAATTAAGTTTTTACTAGAAAAACGTTTACGATTCGTGAAAATGGTGGGCATTTCGAACATGTAATGTAAAAACCCGTACTTATTCAATTTTTTTTTCTGTTTGTTTTGTGTTATTCGTTGTTTTTTTTTAATTGTTTCCTTCGTCTGTTCTGTGTTAATGTCATACAATTAAAACCTTTTTTAAGTTCTAAATAATTTACATTGTTACCTCATAGTTGTTTCTGAAACAATCATTATTCCCTGAGGTAGTTCGTTCTCGCGCATAAAAATTATGAATTGTTTCTCCTTAGCGACGCTTCTATACAAAATATTAAAAATTTGTCAACACTATCTTTTATGACATATGAAAGGTATTTGTGGTCAAAATGTAATTTAGGTATCTAAACCGTTTCAGAGATAATAAAAACAACGGGTTTTTGGGGTCACTTACAGGGCCGTATCTTTTCGAGGGATTTTCGAACACACGTTTATTTAACCAAACTAACGTTATTTTTTAATATTCTATTTACCCTAGAAATTAGCGGAACTTTTTGAAACACCTATATATATACATATATATATATATATATATATATATATATATATATATATATATATATATATATATATATATATATATATATATATATTGATGATTATTAACAATCTCGCAAGAAGCGACGTTCAATCCTACAGTTCGACAATGGTGGTCAGATATGCCCGGATATCATTTGTGATAATATACTCTATTGATGCACTGCTGGTGTAATTAGCGTTAGTGAAAACCATAGTGTTATCAAATATTAGCTTTGTCAAGGTCGTGTGATTTGAACCCTGTCGATTATGTTTAGGGATTTTTAAAATTCAAAGTTTATGACAAGGAAGTAAATAGCAGGGAAGAACTTCTTGAACGGATTCAAGGAGCCTTTCAAGAAATAGACAATAATCCACACGGGATTAGGAAGCCAGCCAGGCATATTATAAGAAGAATTTCTAATAATAATAATAATGTTTATTCATCTTCATTGCCTGCAATAGTAGAACAAGGCAAGACAAAAATAAACTGCAAATTACATTAACAAAATACAAGAATTTTTGCACAAAATAGTATGGATACAGCAATGCGGCAGCTGAATTATGTAACCGTTTGACTATTAAATTCGTTCAAGGTGTAGAACGTCTTTCTGGAAATAAATTTTTTTAATTCCCTTTTAAAAGCTAAGCCGCTTCTACTATTTTTCATGTTTTGTGGCAGCTTGTTATATAGTTGCATTCCACTAAAATCAGGACCTTTTTTATAATATGTGTGTGAATGCTTAGGAATACAAAACTCAGCCCTCTTACGTGTATTGTAAGTATGCGTGTCTGAATTTTTTTGTAGCTTATTTTGGTTATTAAATATATAAATACACATTTTGTAGATGTATATTGAGGTTAAAGTTAGAATTTTATTTTTTCGGAAAACATCCCGACATGATTCTTTATATGGCAAGTTATGTATTATTCGAATCGCCCTCTTTGGGAGAGTGAAGAAATTATTAGCATTTGTTGGCGTGCCCCACAATATAAGGTTATAACTTAAATGAGAATAAAATATGCCATAATATGCGGTTAGTAGACAGTTTCTGCTTAATGATTTTTTAAGTGATAACAAGAGAAATATCGATTTGAGTAATTTCGTTCGTAAGTGATTTATGTGTTCGTTCCATGTAAGTTGATGATCTACTATTAATCGATTACTTTCGCACCACATTGAGAACTGATTAATTGCATTTACAACTTTATCGCTAGCTATCAAAGCATCATCTGCCGAAACAAGTGAGACGTCATCATCGTAAATACGCATTTTAAATTCGCTCAAATAGTCGGGTCGGTTGTTGATATAGAGGAGGAATATTAGAGGACCCAGTACGTTACCCTGAGGTATTCCCGTATTAATGTTATAGTGATCAGATTGATTTTGCTCTATTTTAACAGAGAAACTGCGATCTTCTAGATAAGACAAGATTAATTTATTGATGTTCCCACGGATTCCCAATGCATGTAGCTTTTTTTTGTACGTATTGACTATTTAATGTGTCGAATGCACGAGAGAGATCAAAAAAGATTATAAATACAGATTTTCCTTTATTCAGTTTTTCAATTACGTACTGAAATAGATCTCCAGAAGCAGTTTCGATTAACCTATTTTTTCGGAAGCCATATTGTGAGGTAGAAATTAAATTATTTGCGTCTAGGTATTCTACTAGTCTATTACAAAGGAGTGTTTCAATTATTTTCGTCAGCACACTTAGTATGGCTATGGGTCTAAAGTTCTTAACGTTGGTAAAATCGCCCTTTTTAGAGACAGGGACAACTTTAACAACTTTTAATTCTTTTGGGAAATACCCTTTTGTCACAGTCATTAATAACAACGGTTAATGGATCAGAAATAATGTCAGCATACGTTTTAACCAATTTAACGGATATTTCATCAAATCCTCTAGACTTTTTATTTTTTATTGAAAAAATAACATCATTAACCTCATTTAGTATGACCGGTATAAAGAACATTGACTTTACTAAGGATACTGTACTCACAGTACAGTCAGAAGAAGAACCTTTTTGAAAATTTGAATTTATCAAGTCTTTTACAACAGTCCCGAATTAGTGTCCAAACATGTTTGCAATTTCTATTGGATTTTTGATTAATTTTTCGTCTTTTTTTAAAGTTATTTGTTTTTGATTCTTAACAGTAGTCCCTTTTATTAAGCCCCACATTGTTTTCCCAATATTTTTTGATCTTTGTAAAATTTCCAAAGTCTGGTTTTGTTTTTCTATATTTACCAATTTATTGATTTGTTGTTTTAATCGTTTATACTGTTCATTCAAGACATCGTTATTTGATTGTTTTCGATAAAAATTTAATTCTTTTAGAATTCGCAACTTATTTACCGTATCCATTTTGAAACGATATTTAAAGGTTTTGGAGGGAAGTGGCACTGTGGTTTTGAACGTCTTTGGAAATGCATTGTTAAAAGAGAATAAAAAATGATTCAAAACTACTTAAATTTATCACAGCTGTAAGAAAGTTGGTCACTACTTAACAAGTATCGAAATTGAGATATTGCTGATTGGGTAAATTTTCGAATTAACTTAGATTTTTTTTCTTTGGTTTGGATTCTGCCCTCCTTTTGTGACCATCCTAATATTTGAGCATTATGGTCAGAAAATCTAATATTCGTGTTAATAAATGTGTGTACAAGGATTATATCGGTACTGGTAATTATATAATCAATGGCACTACTACATAATTTATTACCATATGCTGCTATTCAGATAGAACCATGAACATACATTTTTAATTTGAGTAAATTAAAAATATCAGAGATTTTCATATTCTCTTGACGTTTGGAAAGCGTTGTTATTAAAGTCACCCACAAGAATCATGGGTTCATAATTACTGACCAACAAATGCATTAGTTGAGATAGTTGTGATAAGAAAACGTCTAAATCTCCATTAGGGGAACGATATACACAAACAATACATGACTTTCCAGAAGCGGATATCTATAGATAAATTACAAATGTTCTCCATCTTCCTGATATTGACAGCTATATCATTTCGCACGTACCGCCGTGAATTTTTTTACTCTACAAAAACTACTTACGATGTATTTTGATACAGTCAATTATATCCGCGTAAAGCCAATGTTCAGTAATACACACAAAGTCCATTTTATGCTTATAAATATACACGTCTAGCAAATTAATTTTATTGGATAAACTTTGTGCGTTGAGATGTATGAGAGAAAAGTTTTTCGGATTGGATGAGTTTTCTTCGATTGATGTGTTACTCCTCATTTGTTTGTCCGCATTATTCTGAGTATGTGGTGTAGCATTAGCATATAAACAATTCTGTCCAAGCTGCTCATTTGTTACACCGTGAGCTAATTGTGTAGAAAAATCTGGCTGTTTTCTAAAAAAACCGATTGGTTTGGAGATGGCGTGTTGTCATCTTGGTCATTGTTTGGCAGTTGTACACTGGATGATTTTATTATATATATATATATATATATATATATATATATATATATATATATACATATAAAAGATTGGAATTTAAAAGATTTCTGTGGAATGTACAGGTTTTTTCTCGTATGTAGTTTAATAACTTATGCTTTCCATTATAGAGTTATATCGACGTAATTAGTTTGATTTTGTATACTGAGCCGTTCAAAAAGTGAGTTGTTTAAGTTGTATATTTTCATATTAAAATTGCTACGATTGCCCCAAAATGGAGCAGTGATAATAGACGAACTTGAGCACGACATTGATATGTTCGATCAAATGTGTCACCACATAAAGTTGGTTCGAAAAACCAAAAGAGACATTTATTTCATAAAAGAAAATACACTATAAATAAACATAAACATAATAAAATAAGGTAACATTTACATAGGTGAGGTGTCCCATTATTTTTTTTATGATATGGTTAACATAGTTTGCGTTAATCCTTATGTCCCTTGTGTTCACAATAGTCATGACTATGTGCTATGTTTCCATTCCCTATATATATATATATATATATATATATATATATATATATATATATAAATAATGCGGTCTATTCATTTCTTCTCTGCCACGTTTTTCTGGGACACTCTGTATAATGTTTGGTAGACTTTTCTGGCGATTTAGATAAATCCCTACAACTTTTGTATTTAAAGTTTTTCCCTATTATAGTAGACAAAGGAGACGCTATCTAAATATACGGACCGACCCTGTACATGATACCGGTATGCAGTGAACAGACCCGCGCCAGCGAGTTATCAGTTGCATTGAGAGCTCGATGCTAGTGAAATACGGAGGGCCACAAATGAATCTGTGAGTACTCGGATTTTAAAATGTTTGGCAACCAACGGTCGTCATTTTGAAAGTTATCTTTTTTTACTTATTTTGTTATGTATTTTGATTGTTATTTGATGTTTAACTGTATTTGTTATTTAATGTACTGAAAATAGTGTTTAAGTTTCGACACATAATGAAATTATTTTGTAATCGTGCAAACTTTCTCTCGTTTATTGGTCGTAAATCAGGGTACATTTCATTAAACTTTCTGCATGCTCTTGCTATAATTTGTACGACCCTGTATGACGCAGAGCAAATTCCTTCACACAGAACTGATGCACCGGACCTTGGTAAGTTACACACGAAATCTGAGCTTTTCATGAATCCAAATACTGCAGTAATAAACATTTAATTAGAGCTATGTTTTGAGACCGAGGTAATAGAGTAGTAGTAACACGATCTGCTTAGCATTGAGGATATAATGGGTTTGATTCTTGTTACAGTCTGCCCTGCGTGAGGTTCTTTCAGGAAGCTTTCCTTATACACATATAGCAGCATGGTCATTGCGTGTACGTACACCATATGCGGCTATTTAGACGAATGCTAGGGTAGTATCTTTTCCCTCAGAACCCTAACTCCGTTCTTTCTGATCCTATCGCGACCGCACCTATCCTTTATCTCATCATGCGTATATACTTAATGTATGTATGTATGTTGGGAATCCATGATTGAGGTTGAAGGAGCTTGGAAAGCCCAAGCAGCCCGCTCTCCCCCTTGGGGAGGGAATGAAACACGGCCCTCTCTTTTTCTCTATGTTTTGAACATAAAATATGGAAACTAATTTCTTGAAAACTATTGAAGGGTGTTCTATTTAAAATATCAAAGGTGATTGTACTTTTGTGTAGGAGCGGCAACGTCGCATTGTTGGAAATATTTTAGATGGATAAAGTAGAGCCAGTGACCAAATTTTGAGAACGATCCTATGTCTCGTTTTCTAAAACATCTAACCTACCATCGACCGTGAGTCACCATGTATATTATTAATACATACTTACACGGTTTTACAAAAAAGTGTTTCATTTTTTCATACCAATATATAAAGTTTACACATTGTTAGTAAAACTGGGTTATGGATAATGTTAGATTTCTAGGGTTAAATAACTATTAACAACTATTATTTCAAGCCGTACTTTTAATCTTTAGGTCCCTTGATGCCAATCACGAATTTAAGCCACTGTGCGAAGAGCACAAATATTATAAGCATGGGCGTAGCCAGCTAAGGGCAGGGAGGGGCAACTGCCCCCCCCCTGGAAGAGCAAAAATAAATTAAATAATTTTTAAATTTTAATAAACAAAAAATTAAATCTAAAATATACATATTTTTTTTGTTATCTGTTTTATGTATTTTGTTTGTTGTTGTGGTCGTTTGGTTGCTTTTATGAAAATTTTAAAATTAATTAATAAGCTCTAATAAATAAAATTATTCGCGTGTCCTTTGTCACTAAAATATATTTCATCAGCAAAAAACAAAGCTGTTTGAAAAACTGACGTAGTGCTAAATATATATTAATAGCGTTTTCGATCTATGCATTTAATGCATTGGTGCACACCAGAATTGTCCCACACCAGAATTGGATAAAACGAGTGTTCGATTTACTCTCAGGATACGTCAATTTTAGTGTTCGATTCAACCACTTAACAGTCGGACATTTTGAGAAAAATGGTAAAAATTGTCACTTTTTTTGTTTTCATTTAACTACATTTTTAATCCTATTAATTAATTAAAATAAATTTACTCAATAAGTAGTTTTAGTGTGAAATATTTTGAAACATTCAATACACAATCCTACATGAGAATCCGAAATAGATACTCTTATAACGTACGTAAGAACTGCACCAACAAGTTAAAACAAAAGTTGTCTGAACGAGACTCGGGATCGACAGTGTACGGAATAATGTCACGCCCGAGTGCAGTTCGTGCAAAACTATAAAGTGGTTAAAACACAACTTGCTCCAAATTCTAACATGGGACAATATTTTTTGCAACAACTATTGAGTTGGTGTGAAAGTGCTCTTGTTTAGCGAGAGTGTCCTATTTAATAGTGTAACGAAACGCCACTGGTTTTCTTCGAGAAAAATCGAGATACAAGTGAGGAATATACGGGAACCGGCGATGCGAATGTTCTGGCAATTTCTAAGCTCAAAAAGGGTATATAAAATTGCCTATCCGGCGCGAAGACAGACAGTACAGTACAGTACACAGTGCAGGATACGAAGTTGCATACGGCGAATAGAAAGCGAGGCGCGAGATTTAAAAGCGGAATAGTTAAAAAGTGTTGAGAAAGTGAATATTTGTGTTTTTTTGTTAACTTTATTGGTTTTAAATAAAGTTGGTGTGAATAGTTATCAGTGTTAAATGATTGAGAAACAAGAGGGAAAATCCGTAACAATAGTTTTACCACAGAATAAAGAGACAGAAATCACAGAAAAGACAATATGGATATAAGAAATTGGTTACAAAAAGGTAAGTTAAATAATTTCAGTAGAAAATTAAATTTTTAATTAAAACTTTAGAGTCATTCCATTAGAAATGGTCCATAAATTTGAAAATTGGTTGCTCGACCAGCACCAAATAAAACAAAACTACCATGTAATGATAGCTTATAATGTAGATATGTTATATCCGATGTTAATTTTTGTTCAAAATTATTTGTATCGCAACGTTTGGAAAAAAATTCAATTGCTGCCCTTTACAAAATTGCCAATTGCACTTTACTCTTTGCTTGTATCTTTGTGAAACAATTTATATTAGCTTTGGCAAATGATTCTGTGCATTATTAATATGATTTTATATATTTTTCATTATTATGATGCCGACTTTTTTGCCTTCTAATTATAACAAAAATTACAATAATGCACCGATTTTGACAGCTGATATCTCAAATGGGACTAAATATAAAAACTTGAAATTTTCACATACTAAAGATCAAACAGCACTTTATACGTGCTATTAATTTCATTTTGTGTTTTTAATCTAGAGAAAAAATATTAACATCGGATATAGTATATCCACATTATAAGCTATCATTACATGGTAGTTTTGTTTTATACTAATTTTTATACTAGGGACTAAGAACAAGAATGATATTAGGTTATTATTTTTAGGTCAAAAATCTCTAAAACGGAAAAAAGTTCATGATGACAGTAGTGGAAGTGGAAGCAATGATTGTGATGGAGATGAAAATAAAATGGTCGGAACATCAAAATCGGAATCTATTTTTGAAGGAGGCTCAAGTAGTTCTTCAAATCTACATGAAGCTGTCTCTGGAACTGGGACCTCTAAACAAACTGAAGAACGCGATGGCTTCCATGAAAATGACATTGGTCGTTATGTTAGTTGTGCCAATAACTTGCCTTCTGAAAAAAATAAGGAATTGTTGACAAACCCTTGGGTTCCATCATCCAATTACGATTTTGCTTCTGATGCCATTCACTTTAAAAGAAAATTTAACCATCGCTGGTTAGATCAATATACTCCATGGCTGGTGTACTCAAGTCGTTTGAAAGGTGCTCTATGTTTGTATTGTGTTTTATTTCCGCCAAGAATTGCTACAGTTAAAGGAGTTTTGGGGTCATTTATGGTAAGGCCTTACATGAAGTTTAAGGATATACATGAAGATTGTAGAAAGCACGTTGGCAGCCATTACCACAAATCTTCAACAGCTGCTGCAAAAGCATTTCTTGAAAATGCTCCTGTTGATGTCCAGTTGCAAATAGGGCACCATAAGACGATTGAAGAAAATAAACAAATATTGTCAGCAATTATTTCATGCATAATATTTTGTGGAATTCATGATTTGCCGCTTAGAGGAAAACAAGGAAATGAGGGAGTTTTCTTTGACCTTTTAAATTTGAGGATTGACTCTGGTGATGAGAAGCTAAAGAGCCACTTGGATAGATGTCAAAAAACGCAGTCTATACCTCACCAACAATTCAAAATGAAATCATACAATTATGCGGTGAAGTTATCAAAGAAAAAATAATCGAAGACTGTTAACGGGCAAAAGCTTATGGTGTAATGGCTGATGAAACAGCAGATATCGCTGGAAAAGAGCAGCTTTCTATTGGATTAAGGTTCTATGATGAAAGCCAAAAATAATCGGGGAGGAATTTGTAGGCTACATTGAGTTAAAATGTCAAGATGCTTCTACAATCGCTAGCGCAATTCAAAGTTTTTAGAAGATAATAATATTTTCGACGATAATTGTGTGGGATTCGGATTTGACGGGTGTTCCACGATGGCCGGCAAAGAAGGTGGTGTACAGGCCATTCTTAAAAAAAGTACGCTAAATCTTTATTTTTCCATTGCTCCAGCCACCGACTAAATCTTGTGGTCAATGATACTAGCAAGCTACCAGAAATAAGAAACACAATTGCAACGGTTAAAGACACAATAACCTTCTTTCGTGAATCGCCAGCCCGTAGGAAATCGGTTCCAAATCTTTCAAGGCTCTGTGAGACCAGATGGTCGGAAAAATATAAGCGCATAAAAAAATTTTCAGAAAGCTTCACTGACATTGTTAAAGCACTAGAACATCTATCTGTCGAAGGAAACTATGCAACAAGAAAATCTGCCTACCAATTGCACTGTGCAGTTACTAAACCAATATTCATCTTAGGCTTAAACATAATTGCAAGATACTCTGCAATTTTGGAACCCGTTGTAAACGTTTTACAAGGTAAAAGTATGGATTTGTTTATGGTGAAGAAACATATTGATGATATTCTAGATGTAATCAAAGAAGACCGACAAGATGTCGAAAATGTTTCTTATGAATTATTTAAAAAATCACTTGATATCGCAGAGAAAGTAGGGGTTGAGTTGTCAGTACCACGAGTCACTCAAAAGCAAGTACACAGAAGTAATCCACCATCTGAGTCTGCAGTTGAATACTGGAAGCGGTCAATAATCATCCCCTATCTTGATTCTTTAACTCCGTCTTTGGATGCTAGATTCTCCAACGAAAATACACCTGCTTTTGCTTTAACTTATCTTCATCCTTCAAGCATGCTCAAAATGGCTTCAAAAGATTTCAAAAATAATGCAGAATCTTTCATGGAATTTTATAAGTTGGGTGATGTCTCTGCAGAATTAGATTTGTGGTACAATATGTGGAAGAAAAGAATTTAACAGAAGACAAATTAAAGGACATTGAAGTGGCCGCACTTTTGGAGGAAGCTAATGTTTTTTCCTGCAACAAGGCATGCACTGCTAATATTAAGTGCTTTCCCATCCATTACTGCTACCGTGGAAAGATCGTTCAGTACCCTGCGAAGGGTAAAACCTGGCTCAGGAGTACAATGGGTGATGACAGACTTACTGGGTTGTGTTTGATGAGTGTGCATCGAAAATTTTTGAAGGAAAATCAGGACTGCATAGTGAAGAAAGTTTTGGATAAATTTAGTTTAAACCCAAGAAAAATGATATTAGTTTAATTTAAGTATAATTAAAATCTCAAAGTTTTGTTTTCATTTGCCTTTTCTTTTTATCCTAAAATTTTACATTTTGAACGACCATGGACCATGGTTTGCCCCCTCCCCCCCCCTGTTATAAATCCTGGCTACGCCCTTGATTATAAGTTGGGCATTTTGATGTGGATATATAACAAAGTATTAAAAATTAAATTTGTGGATGTGCAGATATTAAAGTTGTATTTGCAATGTTTAATTTAAGTACCTAGCTTATCTCAATATATGTTTGATCTTGACGTATATGTATGGTTAAATGCGTTACGTTAAAAGACCGCAAAAGTAGTTCACTAGAAACAATAAAATTATAAATTTTATAATTTTGAGACATTTTATTGAATTTGAAATCTTCCAAACCTACTTTCAAGCCAGCAGCTCATACATACGGAATTCCATCAACAGTCACTGATAAAATTATCTATTTTGATACTGTTAAATACCTATAGAATTTCATTGAGTTGCATTAACTACATGTGTAATTTCCAGCTCCATAAAATAATTTACATTATTCTAATCCTACGTTAACCAAATAAATTGCGGATTAGGCTTAAAATCCTTAGTTTTTCATACATCATGTTTAAGGTTAGATAAGCTTAATGTAATGGAAAAATTCGTTGGTATAATTTGTTTGCTTTGCAGTATTTGATAATTACTCCAGATAAGATGCTTCTTTGATATTCAATATACACGGAAATTGCTAAATCTTTGTTTCTAGGCCTTTTTGGGATCCATAATTATGAAAATAGGGTTTTGTAATAGCGTCAGTATAAAATTCGTGAAGGTTTTCATTTTCATGGTTACAATGCGTTTGTAAACTCTAGTAAACTACGTGATTAGGTTGTAACTACGGGATTTACATACCTTTTTGCACTTCGCGGATTAAAAGTACTATTTGGTTCCCCCATTTCGGGGACTGAAGTGTTACTTTTAATCTCTAGGGATTAAAAAATAATTTAATCCTCCGAGGATTAAAAAATAAATAATTCACTCTACTAAATAATTTTATTAATAAAAATCAGCAATTAACATTTAAGATAACATCTACTTTTGATTAACATTTACGGATATATTTATATTTGTACAGTTATTCAAGTTAAAAAATTTAGCAAAATCGTTGTCCTTAGAATTACGAATGAATGATGTTGAAACGATAGATGCATTGATAGTATTTATTTGGTTTTCTCAATGGATTTTTTTTCATTTTCATGTCCAAAAATTTTGTCTGCTATAATTTTCTTGTTATTTATAGAGCTTTCAACATATCCCTCAGCCACTGAAGACGACTTCCAACCTCCGTGTCTTTTGAGAACGTCGACATTTGCCCCAGAATTGGTTAATAAAGACGCCGACGTGCGTTGAAAGCGATGACCGGTGTATAAAGAGGGTTCAGGAAGTTTAAAAAAAGTTGCAATTCTTTGGGGTAGTTTTCCAAAGGTATTTTTTCCAATGGGTTGAGTTGAACATCTCCGGTCTTTATATTGGACAAAAAATCGTGAATGGTTTGTGTCAGGTTTTCTTAAAGCAATGTAATTTCTGCATAGTTTTATAAAATCGACTGGGTTATTCACTGAATTTTGAACAACGAATACTCGGTCAATATTGTTCTTTGTATTTTTTATATTAACTAAGATAGAGTAACCCAAATCTGTAACATTGTGGATTGATAATTCAACTAATTCGTTTCCTCTACACGCTCCTGCTACACCCATGATCAGTGCAACCTAAAAATTAAACACAGTGTCAAAATATCTATCAAAAAATTTATAGACGTTATATTACTCACCTTAACCATTAAAAAATCGTCTGGAGCTTAAATTAGGAATTGATCGACTTGTTCATCAGTAAGAACTTTTGACTTTTGGCTTATAGCAGTCATTTTTTCTTTTCAGAAAAGCTTTTAATTTCGAATATTGGGATATGTCAATATTACTTTTCACCATTACCATCGATTTCACCATGGAATAATTCGCCCACAAGGTGGAAGCACGTACAGTTTTGCTTTTTCCATTGAAATATGCTAAAAAGACATCTTCATTGGTGTGATTTTGTATTTTCTTTTGACGGCACCATGTTTTAAAACCTTCATAAGATTTTTCATACACTTTTCTGGATTTTGAGGGCAATAGTTGGTTAACAGCCTCTTCAGCCGCTGCTTCAATATCAAACTCATCCATTTTTGCAACTACGCGTCGTCAACAGACTAAGTTTTCACAATGGCGAATGAAATTGAAACATCTGGGATTTTAAAAATAATTCATAAATTTCATTAGCCTTGAATAGTGTAGCTTCTTTGTCAAAGTGACTTTTCTAATAATTTAAATTTATCATAGATGTAATATTTTAATTTTCAGAAAATTATATAATTATTTCTATTATTATTCCACGAAGTGCAAAAAATAATGTAGATACCACGGGATTGAAGTTCCTTAATCCCTTGAATAGTTGTTGGTCTCGGGCTAAAGCCCTCGACCAACAAACTCTATTCGCGGGATTAAATGAGCCACTTCAATCCCTTGTTATCTAATGTACTATTTTAGCGTGACCTTCAAAGCGTTTATGTCCTAGATTTTCCGTCTGTCTATCCGTGCACGCTATAACTCAGCCCTTACAGCATATTTCGATTTCGAGTTGCTATTTGATAGCTTATGTAGGTACTCTAGTTGAGCTACAATCAAAAAGTTTCCATCTGTTTCACTCATTGGTTACTTAAATTAAGTAAATTTGCTCTTTTTAGCTGATTTTAAAGTGAGTGCTAGTTATGTAAATTTCCATGGTTACCACCAGCACAATTCATGTATCAATGGCGGTTACTAAGATTCAATGAGACAGGCGAGGCAGTGTCTCATTAAGAAAATTCACTTGCGTTCAACAAATCGAAGTGTTTATTTGTACCTAATTAAAACGTAAGTGGTATGTCTTTTAATTGTAAAATTTCGATTTTGCGCGCCCTCAATTGTTATTTAATATATTAATTTCAATGTGCCTTAATGCTGCGAGTGTAAACCGAGGAGGCGAGCATCTACAAATAATGTTACGCCTTACCCTTACGTATCAGCAACCAACTTGACGTGACATTGCTACGTCGAAAAAGGGGCGTTATGGCAAGTTTCTCAATGAGAGAAACAAAGACGAACGAACTTAAAAATTGCAAGTATATGACTCAATGAACGAGAATAACGCAATCGTACGCATTTTCCATTCAGCATTTACTTATAATATGATTAAGTAGCTTAGTTTACCTATACAAATTAAAGTTTTTTTGTATTAATCGCAAGTGATCGTGCTCCAAATTAAATTTTGTTGCATCTAAAATTTGTCATAACTGGTGTGTATGTAACGGATGAAGTAGATAATACCTATCTTGTACTTATTTATGTAACATAGACTTTTCTTGATAGCAACTTTATATCTGAATTTTCTGATTACTACCGTAAACTGGACCTGGCTTTAATTTTAATGTTATACCCTTCACGTTTAGTAAGCCTAGGACTGTATAAATGCATGTGTATGACAGCAATATTAGGGATGTTCTGGGTCGGTAGAATAGAAAATACCTCTTTTCCACCCGGCCACTATACAAGAAGGCGATGTAGGGAAAACTGCCATGCGTAACGCTTTCGTCCAGTAGTTGTGCATGTGTAGATGAGGTGATACTTACGTTCATGAGGTCGTACATCAAATGGTAGCAGGTCAGAAATAGTCAGGAGAGCCTTTGAGGTCGCAAATATCTCAAGAGGCTTATGCGAATGGTTCAAACAAGTAAGGGAGAGCTTCCGAGGCGGAAAATCCCCGAGAACTCTACTCTACTTTAGTATCGAGTTAATTCCGGTCAGGTCAGGAAAAGAATCCCCGACGCGGCAAATGGCCCGAGAATAATTCCGTTTTAGTACCAATTCAATTCAATTAATATTCTAGAAATTTACCAATAAATGATAGGTTGAGTTGGCGTAATACCGACTTCGGGCTTAGCAGCTTTTGACACTTCCGCTTTCTCAAGGTCTCCTGTTGTCGCTGACGATTGTCCGGGTGGAGGACGGTGCCTCTGCTGGCGGTGTCCTCTTCGGCTTCTGCTGTTGGACTTCCTTCTTCCACCGTGGAGATCAAAAGCTCGGACAACTCCTGTACCTCGCGAGGTATTCGCCACCGCACTTAATACATGGTCGGAGCGAGGCTTCCCGCATTGATTGTTGAGATGATCGCCGTACTGTAACTCTGTAAGAGCGCTGTGCATGACGGAAACCCTCACAACGGTGGCATTGCCCAATGCTAATTTCCACCTTAAGCTCCCGAATGCAGGCAACGTGCTGCACCTCCTGGATTGTGTTGATTTTCTCTTCAGATATGTAGTTGCACCAGTACGATACGGATTGAACGTTCGTTCTTTATTCTAAAACAAAAGATACAGAATAGCTCTCACCTCACGTTGTTTTAGGATATTTTTAAGGGCACGCCACGTAAAATAACCTTAAACAGACGATCGCTCGGTGCATGATCATTTCTAAAAGTAAGATATGCTGTATCGTATCTATCCATATACATCATCAACTTCTTCCGGTCTTGAGTTGGTAGCTCGGGTTAAGACAATCCTGCGCCGGTCGAGTTTTCGAGAGAAATTGGCACATAACTCCTTTTGACGAAGGACTAACGGGGGCACCTTCTCCCTTGTAACGGTCTCTATCGCTACCGAGGGGTCGGTATCCAACGGCTTGGTGGTCGGTATCGTCTACGTTGGTTTTCTCTAGTATGTCGTGAATTTGAGGACGACGTTTGAGGTCGGCACTGGTGTCTTTTTCGCTCTTCTTCTCGTCTGCTGCCGGACGCTTGGTGCTTGGCTGCGTGGTCCCCACGGCAGGATAAGTGGCGACGGGACTTGGTTCTTTCTCCACGTTGTCGCGCACTCCAACTCTACGTACCTGTGCGACATCATGACAACGACGACAGTAGATCAGCTCAATCTAGAATGCCGTATGCGATTAATCTTTAACTGTTTGATCGGAACACAAACAGCGAGTGATGCACAGGTGCGGCTTCTTGAACGAGTTCAAGTAAACAGCCCGCTGATTTAGTAATCGTGAAACACGGTTGTATACAATCTTAATGTGTGTTATTATGGCTTTGTTTCTGACGTGAGCACGTGTGAATGGTTCGCAGTGGGTGGTAGTAATTAGTGGAGACTCTGACATGCAACATTTCTTAACGGCTCTTATTTACGCGTTTCAATAACTATCTTACCATAATCAGTGGTCGACTGAGACGAACTAAAGAAACTTTTAATATATATATATATATATATATATATATATATATATATATATATATATATATATATATATAATCAGCGGGTAACGCTTCGTTTCTGTGGCTGTCTCATAGCTAAATGTGATTGTCGGAAATTTAGAATTTAAAGTTTCTACAAAGTTCTCACCAATACAAATTATAGTATTAAGGCTAACACATTATCCACGTATCTAATGTAAACGTTAGAAAAACAAGGCAAATCCCGTTTTAAGTATATTTGATATTATTTTACCCATGAATAGATTGGCCATAAACGGAGATAGGCTATTACCCATTGTCGTACCATGTTCTTGCTTGCCAAATTGATGGTTAATTTTAAAAAAGGTTTGTTAATTTAAGAAACTCTTCTACTTCTGCATCGCCCAAATGGTTCAGTTGCATAATACAAACTTATTTTTCAAATTTTCTCAAGAACCGTCGTTTCTAGAAGAAAAATTTAAGATTTTATAATGTATTACCAAAATAAAGCAGAAAAATTGTAATTTATTTTGCAAAAATAATTTTTTGTAAGGGTTGAAGGTTGATGCCACTGCGGACCGGCTAGCTCTAGTGATGCGATTTTTTTTAAATTTCTATAAAATGTTGACTTGTATAAGATAGGACGACTGTATAAAAATCAATAAAAGATTGTGAATTTACGGAGATAAAGTGATTTTTCTGCATTTTAAATTGAACTTGGAGAGGGTATAAGTTTTTAGGGGTCCATATTGGGATTAATTTGGTCCTGGGTACTCACTGTAAATTTTTGACGGTAATTTTCCGGGACACCCCGTGTACAGGGTTATTCACATAAAGATGACGAGCCTGAGCAAGTAAAAATGCAACCCAAAATACGATTTATAAAGCTAACTGGATCCTTATTGCATTTTCATAATGCATAGATAGCTTTTAACGTCAGCCTCATAGACGCCAAAATTGGTCAAAACTCAAAATATGACGGAAAAAAATTCCTTTCTCATCAAAATATAATTTAATAACAATAATGTCAAAAAAAAAACAAAAATGTCTTTTGGGGTAATCTGTTGGATTTAACTTCTGGACAAGGTGAATATGGTACTCTCATCGTTTGAAAACATTTTACAGTAGGTAAATACTAGCGAAAAAATTTCATGACACCTATTAAATTACCAAATAACTACTTGATTCAATTTTTAAATACCAAAAACAATGTGGCCTTAGTAAAACGTATTTTGGGTTGCATTTTACCTGGTATATATATATATATATATATATATATATATATATATATATATATATATATATATATATATATATATGCAGGGTGAGTCATTAGTGCGCCGTCGTAAGATCCTGGCTTTATTATTAAAAATTAAAAAAATGTTATAGCGCCGATCTATATCAGACTTAGATGTGCATCGAATAAAAATAGTTTCATCCCTATAGGGTGTTCCATAATTGCAGGACCGGACTCAGCTTTGTTTTGTTAAATTGAACCCTGTATTTATTTAATTTTATTATTATTTGTCTTGTTGAATGCTAAAAAGCGAAACTTCGTTTTTAAATTTATTTTTTGGCGGCGTTGCCAAGTTAGAGCATTTTTTCTTTAAAAAAGTGAAAATTTATACCTTTACTTAAATTGTTCTGAAGACTTTAATATTAACAGTAGAACTGTAAGGTTTGGCAGACGGGTAAACAAGACCTTGCGATATCTTTTGACCATCATGTTTCCTGATTATACTATACTGGGTATTTACAAAATATGGTCAATTTTTGCAAATTTGAAATGACCATAACTTTTGTTTTTTGAATGGAACACCCTGTATTTTATCATGTCATCGTGTTCTGTTTTTAATTCTCTTACTTTTTTATTAAGCATGTAATATACCTAACGTTACGCGTTCTCGAAATATTTAAGATTTGTTGCAAAATTAATGATAATTTCTTGCAAACAGGTGTAAATTCTCCTCAAAAAAAGAATCTTCAACATTTCGCAGCATATTTTGGTTAACCATTTGAAATGCATTCCGTATTCTAATTTTCATATCTTCTTTGGTGGTAGGAGATTCTTGGCATACTAAGCTTTTAATATAACCCCACAGGAAAAAATCTAATTTTGTCAGATCAGGAGTCCGAGCTGGCCATCCTACTGGCCCTCCTCTCCCAATCCATTTATTGAGAAACGTTCTGTCTAGATGTTCTCTAACAATGCGACTATAGTGGGGAGGCGCATCATCCTGCTGAAACCACACCCTTTGACGTATGTCTAACGGCAATTCTTCAAGGAGCGGAGGTAACTCATTTTGAAGAAATTCAAGATAGGTTTGACCATTAATGTTTCTTTCAAAAAAGTAAGGTCCAATTATATGGTTCCCTACTATCCCGCCCCACACATTTAAAGACCAGCGATGCTGATGATCCATTCTTCTAATAGTGTGAGGATTTGTATTGTCATAATAATGGAAATTATGCCTGTTCACAAAACTATTTTTGTGAAAGGTTGCTTCGTCGGCCATCAAAATGTATTTAAAGAAATCATTGTCCTGTCCTAATCGTTCCAGTGCCCACTGGGATAATTCCAAGCGTATTTGAAAATCATTTGCATTCAGCTCTTGGACTAGTTGAAAATGGTATGGATGAAATTTATTTTTTCGAATAATCTTGGAAACACTAGTTTGACTAATACCTAAATCAGTACTGAGGTTTCTTGTGCTAACGTTTGGATTTTTCACTACACTGGTTAGTACCACAAATACGTTTTCTTCGTTTATAACCCTTTTTTCTCGTTCTTTTCTTTCGCAGTGTATATGTCCTGTTCTTTCAAATCGTTCTTTGAGTTTTTCAAATATCCTTGGATCAGAATGCCTGCGCTCAGGAAATCGTTGTTGATAAATTCTGGAAGCAAGAAATGAATTTCTTTCACCTTCGCCCAAAGCGTAGACCATATCAATACATTCATCTTGTGAAAATTTCATTTTTCACACTAAACTGAGGAATTAGTGAATGACGTTTAAGCCAAACGTAAGAAATTATAAATCGCAGGCCTACTGGATGCCCTTTTTACACTTATTGCCTTATTATAAAATTATGATTTTAAAAACTCGAATAAGAAGTAAACCTTTGTCCGTTTATTGGACCATATTGTCAACAAAACATTTACAATCTGTAAATATTCAAAGCAAAAGTCATGATTATTTTATTAATTTTACAACAAATCTTAAATATTTCGAGAACGCGTAACGTTAGGTATATTACATGCTTAATAAAAAAGTAAGAAAATTAAAAACAGAACACAATGCCATGATAAAATACAGGGTATTCCGTTTAAAAAACAAAAGTTATGGTCATTTCAAATTTGCAAAACTTGACCATATTTTGCAAACACCCAGTATAGTATAATCAGGAATTATTAAGGTCAAAAGATAGAGCAAGGTCTTGTTTACCCGTCTGCCAAACCTTACAGTTCTACTGTTAATATTAAAGTCTTCAGAGCAGTTTAAGAAAAAGGTATAAATTTTCACTTTTTTAAAGAAAAAATGCTCTAACTTGGCAACGCCACAAAATAAATTTAAAAACGAAGTACCGTTTTTTAGCATTCAACAAAACAAATAATAATAAAATTAAATAAATATAGGGTTCTATTTAACAAAACAAAGCTGAGTCTGGTCCTGCAATTATGGAACACCCTATATGGATGAAACTATTTTTATTCGATGCACATCTAAGTCTGATATAGATCGGCCCTTTAACATTTGTTTTATTTTTAATAATAAAGCCAGGATCTTCCAACGGAGCACTAATGATTCACCATATATATATATATATATATATATATATATAACAACTAAAAAATTATTAGGGATGCAGCCTATATTAATGGGTGACAAATTAAACTCTTTTCACTTTATTTTGAGAGCTTTCGAAATTTATTAATTTCTTCATCAATCTAAAAGATATGTTACAAGTGACAAAATTACTAAATACAAAATTACTAAAATTACTTACAATGATTTGAGATTATTTGTATATAGTAATATTTGTATTTAGTAATTTTGTGACTTGTAACATATCTTTTAGATTGACTGATGAAGAAATTAATAAATTTCAAGCTCTCAAAATAAAGTGAAAAGAGTTTAATTTGTCACCCATTAATATAGCTGCATCTAATAATTTTTAGTTGTTATTCAAACTATATATAATATATATATATATATATATATATATATATATATATATATATATATATATATATATTGAGATGTTCAGAAAGAAGTAAAAGAAGGATCGGACAGTTTAAATGACAATTTAGTAATAAAAGGGGTGATTTCAAGCTCGATACATGTGCTAGACACTGTTTTATAGAAATCTTGTTCACGATGTGTTTAAAATAGATTTGTTTTGTATAAATCAGTCTGAATATTATTTACATAGTTTGGTTTCATCATAAAAAGCATTGTGCTACCAACAAAGATGTCAAGAATGTTAAATACACCTATTTTCGTAAAGTCAATTTAGCATTTCATTTATTTCAATAAAAGTCAATTTTTCGAGGGTATTTTGGCAAGTGAACACTTTACAGGTGTTTAAACATAAATTGTATAGTTAGGATTATGTTAAGGATATTGTATAAATAGTTTTCGAAAGCAGGAAATGTAAAAATTTCATAAAAGGGTTATAATATGGACATTTTAGACATTTTTCTCACATATTTCTGGAAGCAACTCAGTGACGAACATTGTGATTTAAGTTTAACAGCAAGTACAATGCATAAAACAATTTAGCATAAAGACATTCATAGTGATATACATTTTATAATGAAAATTTCAGTAAGTGTGTTAGACGAAGGGACTTTTTTAATGCAACAATATATGACTCTATGCATTAGAAATAAATAGTGAAAATAATAAAGACAAGTCTTACAAACCTCTAACATGACATTTTGAGTGATGAAAACATTTTTAAATATAAGTTATTTCCAATTTTAGATTTAAGTTTGGTTAGGTTATAATTTCTAGGTTTTTTCCATAATTTTATAGTTTTTTCATATTATTAAGCTTTAATTATGCTCTTAAAGCAATTAATAGGCGTTCTTTCTCAGTATCTCACAGTTTTTATAAGGATACATTGCTTTTCACCGCAAAATTGTGTGAAATTTTAGGTAAATTTAGAATATTTTTACATAAACTTAAAATTCCCTTAAATTCGATATTTCTAACACTAAAAGTATGTTTCCTTATGTAAAATTTTCTCAGGATTCCGTTTATGTAATTAGATTAAGTGTAGCTTGTAAGTTTAAATAGTTATAAGCATATTCAATTTAGATTAAGTGATTTCGTATATTATTTTTAGGAAACATAGCTTGTTAGGTGTCTTTTTGTTCGAAATTTTATGTAGTTTGTATTTCTGTTGTTAGTTTTTAAATTCGTTAATGTATAAGAAAGTTATGGCCAAATTTCCATTTTAGTCCAAATTTGTAAATGTTTCAACCAATCAGAGTTATGAATTACAAGGTCGCATCGATTATTTAAAAAATTAATTAAACAACATAAATAAATGAGTCGATGATATAATTTTAAATCTCTTAAATGTGATGAAGCACTGTTATCACTATTAAACAACAAACGTCCTAGTAAACATACAAATAAAAGTGAAGAGAAATGGCAAAGCAGTGTCAAGTAAAGTCTAAACGTAAACTTTTAAATCCAATAATTTAATCAATTCAATCAAACATTACTATATATATATATATATATATATATATATATATATATATATAGTGAATTCTTATATTATATATATATATATATAATATTTTTGTTTGCATGGTTGCAGCCATGGTAATCACTCTTTTGGCTAGTTTTTAAATTTGAGATTATACTGTGATGTTTTACCTATGTATTACTAAAATTAAAATACAGTAGTAGTTTTTATTTATTTTTTATTGCAAAAATACAAAAGAAATGTAAACTGCCCAGAGTATCGCACACAAAAGGATACTTTGGATAGACCAGAAAAAGCCGTAAAGCTCACAATAAACTATACTGCACGAGGTCCACATTAAAATATATGCTGTCTTTAAATCTTGGCCTGGTATCGGTGATTGGATTGGGCAATTTTGCTACATATTGTATAATAACAAATGTTTTTCTTCAGTTATTGCGAAACGGCTTGCAAGAAATAGGCTCTTCAGTAAGTTCACTTCATAACCTATGTCAGAGATGTTGCAAACCCTTGCCACAAAGTTTCTACCGTCGTTTGTTTTATTTCTATAAATCCTTGCTATAATATGACTGTCATCTTCTATTTCTTCACATTCGTTTAATTGTTCAAACTCAAGATCGTCTGCTGATACTGGTTCAGTTTCACTTTCAGATGAAGACCTTTTCTATTGCTTTTAGGTTTTTTCCTCTTTTTATCTTTAATTCAAGAAGTACTTTCTTTTCTGGAGTGTCTGTTGCAATTATTGATTTCTTTTTCTTTCTCCCTTTCCTGGTTTGCTTTCTTAAGCCAGCTTTTGGAAATGGTCGAATAAACTAACATATCATCATCATTGATTTTGTTATTCATCTCCGTGCAGCGAAATCCAGACTTTACATTAATGGGTGTAGCTGCACGATCCCAAGCCAGAGCACATAATGTTGGAAGATCAAATATTGACAGTGTTTGGCAAGGATTTGCCATCATCCAACCATCAGCATTTTGATTAAATGTTTTAAATGGTCCGAACACTGTACTATCCAATGGCTGGGTTTTGTTGGATGTGTGGGGTGGAAGGGTCAACATACAAATGCTATTATTCCTACAAAAGTCGATAGCTTCGATGAAAATGTGAGATTCATGGTTGTTGAGGACTAACAAAATTTTATTTTGTTGACTGTAGTTACTATTTTTCACCAAATGTTCAAGAAAGAGAATAACATTTTTAGAGGTCATCCAGTTCGATTTGTGCATAAGTCCCAGTGTCCCTGCTTGTGTTTGACCGTTCATCATTCGATTTTCGTCGTAACTCTTATGCGGGAAAACCCAAACAGGAGGCAGAGCTGCACCACTGGCACATATTATTCCAACTTGTGTAACCAACTCTCCTCTTTCTTTTTATGTAACTTGGCCGATTTGGTGTTGCCCCTTCTTCTCAACTACTCTTTGAACCCGCGCAACAGTGGTTGCCGGTCTGAAAAAAGTGTATTTTAAGTTAGATAAGAAAAGAACTTCTAGGTAATGTATATATCTATTTACCTCATCTAGATTATAAATTTGTGAACCTGTGAAATTGAACCGGCTGTATAGGCTCCCCAACTTATGAAAAAATTCATTAATATAGATTTTATTAAAACTGGTTATACTAGCTAAACTTGTTTGCTCTGGCCTCCTTGTGGACAAATTTGAATTTCGGTATAAGAATCCTGAAAACCAGCTACGGCCTGCAATCTTGCTTTCTGTCCATGTTTTAGGAACAGCATGTTTGTTTTGCATCGCAAATTGAAAAGCTAATACTTGGTGGAAGCCCATAAAATATATTAAAACATATAATGAGGTATCTTGCTAGGTTTTTTCCATATCTTCGGTAAATACTTGTTTCACCCGGAAAGTAGGAGCAAGTGTAATATTTTCCAGTCCCTGTTTAGCTTTCTTACTATAATTACATAGTCGTGATTTTGTCACTCCATTAATATTGACGATAATGCCTGTTATATGACTTCTTTTGAGAACGTACGATCAGTACGTTTTTGGTACACCTTTGGAGCCATTATCAATTACAATCTGCAAAAAGTGACAAAATCTAATGTGCAATATTTGATCATAATTCAAGCACACATGTCCATAAAATGAACAGGTACATTTTATAGCTTGTTGAAATGTAAAAGATTTGAATATTCGTAACCAATGGCCACATTAATAGGGATGCTAACACAGAGTATCTAACATTTATTTCAATTTGCTACGGGATACTCTGGACATGAGTGATACTTCGGACACTTTGTCCATAGAATCCCTGATGGTTCACAATTCATAAAAATGGCAACACCAGAAGAAATACGTTAAAAAGATCATATGTTTATGTACTCATAATTAGGTATTAAAATCATTACTTAATAGTAACGCCACAACTTAGCAAAGAACCACAAATTTTTTCATCCACTGGGTTGAATATACAATAACTTATGCCACTTTGAAACGACGACAATAACTGAAAACGTAAACAATATGTCTGATTTCGAACTAAACACGCTACCTGTTGCCAACTTTGTAAACGTCAGACGTAAATGGAACCGCGAAAATTGAACATGTCCAGAGTATCCCACTGTCCGAAGTATCCCCACCTTCCCCATTACATGTATATATTAGAAATTTCTTTAGTTCGTCCCAGACCGAGCTGGTAGCGTAGTGGTGACACGATCTGCTTAGCATTCGGGAGGTAATGGGTTCGATTCCCGTTACCATCTACCTTGTATGAGGTTTTTTCAGGGGTTTTGCTCATACACATGTAGCGGCATGGTCACTGCGTATATGCACGCCATATGCGGTTGCTTAGGCGAATGCTGGGGTAGTATTTTCCCCCTCAGAACCCTAACTGCGTTCCTTCCGATCCTATCCTGACCACACCCATCCTTAATCCCACCATGCATATATACGTAATGTATGTATGTATGCTGGGAATCCATGATTGTGGCTGAAGGAGCTCGGAAAGCTCGAGCAGCCCGCCCTGCCCTTGGGGAGGGAATGAAATACGTGGCCTTTTCCTTTTTCAGTTCGTCCCAGTGGTTCGCTGATGATGGTAGCTGAGCTATTAAAATGCGTTCGGTGTTCTTTAACGTTGTGTGGTATGTGGGGGTTATTTTGTTTGTTAGAGAAAGGGCAAAACAAAAAAAAAACAAAATAAAACTTTTAAGCATAAAATTGTATGTATGATTATTTAAATAACTTAACACAATTTTTTTATTTTTTTTTACTAAAACTACAAATTGCTAATGTTCATTCAAGCTTAGGTATGTATGACCTCCCAGCATTGTTTTGCAGCTTTTCTTCTAGGGGGGTACTTAATTACTACGACATAAATTTATAGAAATATGCGTTGAGCGGCACGAATCGAAACCCTTATTATTTTTATGCTGAACTTTATTTCGTATTAACGTATTATAACATTCCTAAGTTTTAAAATAGAGAATTTATTTGCTACACCATCTTATATCAAAAAGAAATTAAGGTTCTCCGACGTTTTCTGTTCTATTGCATAAATGTAATGAACAATTTTCAAAAACGGGTTACTATTTTTAATGGTAGGTAACAAAATATAGAGTAACGGTAACTTTGGATTTTTAAACAGTTGGCACATATCATTTTGACAATGTGTAAATTGAAAAATTACATCTGTACATTCAAAATTTAAAAAAAATAGTATTTGAATAGTAGTAAGTAAAAAAATTGATATGTCTGCAAAAAAGTAACCAAAACCGTTCGTCGTGAACCAGATGGAACAATTGAAACTACTATAACAACTACAACTGCAGAACCATCACAACGTACTCGAATACCCCAAATTTCGTCAAGAATTCCGAATGCGGTGAGATCATCACAAATTAATACTGCCACTTTCGATCCATCTGGTACCAGTTTACGTCCAAATTACAGTGTAGGACGAAGTAGATCACCATTAAATACACAACCATCAAGAGTTAGACCTACAAGTAGTAAAAAAGATGGGTACACGCCGATTTCTACTCCTATCGCGCAACAAAGGAGAACTCCGTCTAGAACTATTTCTCAACCAGAACAAAAACAGTTACCACTACAACAACTAACAAGTAATCCAAATCTTTTTCAATTTGAGCCAAAACCAAAAGCAACTTCACAATTACCAACCTTTCAACCTCAAACTTATCGACAATTTCCGGCTTCAACTCGCCCTCGTGAAACCCAACAAAGTACTAGAACACCAACAAATGTTCCAAGGGTTCCTATTCCTCAAAGGTCAACCGGCGCAATTCCCAAGTAAGGCTCTCAGTGCATAGACAACTCCGCAGTCAATCTTACGAATTTAATTTTAGACCGAATCGCTACCTTGCGTATCAACAAAGCAGATTGCCACTCAACGTTCCTGTTGTAAATGTAGTACAAACTTCTCCAAGAGCGACGGGGGCTACTCCAAGGTAACTCTAATAGATAATATTTAGATAATGTCAATCCCCAAACAGGTTTTCAACACGCAATCCTATTGTAAATGTTGTACAGACGCCTCAACAAACGGGAGCTCCTAAAAAGTAACTAACTATTAAACCAACTATTAAATAGATGGGTAATTATTTAAATTTTAGAACATCCATAAAAACGATAAAATCAGAAAGAATTGAAACTACCAAATCAGGAAAGAAAGTAACAAGCAGTGTTAGTAAAACCATTAGACCTGTAAGTGGCACTGAAGCTTCAACGTCAAAAAAAAATGTGTCGATAATTGAACCGGGTGTAACATCAGGTTAACAGGATGCACTATTTTTTGAAAACTTTTTTTAATATGATTTTTTTGTAGATGTTCGAGTTGACGAAGATGTTGTGCCATACGGTTGTACATAATTTTACTAATTGCTTTCGTTTATTAACTGTACAATTTTAGAATTTCCTCAGAAGTTTCCCTCCCCTTCTAATTCCCTTGAGAAGATGGTAGAGGAAGAATTAATGCAAAAATTAAGCCAAGCACCATGTTGTCCTGCTCGTGCCCAGGGAAGCAAACAAAAAGAAGGGATACCTCCAGTTCTATCAACAGCTGAAGGAAATGTGCAAGGAACTATTCAAATTTCTTTAGATCGACGAATTGAGAGAACGCCAGAAGTCGAATATATCAAAAGATACATGACTGGTGTTCGTGTTGGTGAATCAGGAGCAGCTGAGCAGTATGAATACAGTATACAAGAAGCGTATGAATATTGAATAGTAAAAACAAACAATATTTATGATCGTTATATTTCAGAGAACCAAGACCAACATTTTCGAGACGATCGGATGGGGTAGAAATGTTTAATAGTAGGTTTATATTTATATTAATATGTATCTGTTTTAGGTTCTGCCTTTGCACGAATTAATTTCGGTTAAAAGCACTGTATCATTTGCACCAGGCCTAAAAATTAAGGAAAGTGTAACTACATATCAAAGTAGCGATCCCGATCCTGGTACGGTATCACAATTAGTAGAAGAAGAAGCGAGAGATGTTGAAAAAATGAAATACATACAACCACCTGAATTAAAAGGGTCGGTTACTAACGTTTATGGTTTAAAAAGAAAACTGGAAGGTATGCAGTTGACTCCAGAGAGGGTTCGACAATTAGAATGTGTAAGATTTCTTACCACATTTGGTTAGTGTAAAAGATGTAATTATTTTTAGTCTATGGAACGTCTCCCAATTTCACCAGATGAGGTTCCTGCCGAAGCACAACCGGAAGTTGTTGCTGCTATTATGCATACTGAAGAGAGAGGACTAACCATGGATTCTGCACCTTCTACTCTATATAACTATCTTTTTCCAGATGTACAGGATGATCTCACGATTAAAGTAAGGTAAGTAAGTAGATATGTGAAATCGTTTTTTGTTTGCGTATTTGCGGTGCAACTAATTTATTTTTGGTGTATCATATTAAACACATATACGTAAATGTAATTGTGTTAATCTGTTTGCGGATTTACCTTATCCATGTGTAACGCGAAGTAAATTGTCCCAAGATTGCAGCTACATATTGTAATGCTGCTTAATGAATTGGCAATTTCTACTGTTTTGTATTTTTAAACTCCTATAGGAGCTCTGTCTTGAATACGTTTGCGATATCAAATACAAATGTACGCAAATGAAATTGAAAAAGGGAGTTCCCAAGGATCCATTTATAGTCCACTGTTATTTTTAATTTATTTCAACGATTTTCAGGACTCTGTACATGTTTAAGCTGATTATACAACCCTTTCTGTAAATAAACAATTGTTAGGTGAACTTATTTGAATACAAAGAAAAATATAAACCATAGCGTCACGGTGATTTATACCAAACGAGTTAAAGTTAAATGAAACTAAATCAAAAAACCTGTTGATTTTGCTCCATCCGCACTCACATGTGACGGTTCTCACGTTGGGGATCGTTTTGTAACAGGCGTATTACCTGCGACTATTACCTTGCTTGCATACACCTGGCTACAAAGAATAATATTTGGGTTCTTTCAATCTTTTACAATTTCAAAATCATTGAGTAAAAAGTTTATATTGTTTTTATGAAAGTGTGAAATGATTATCTTTCAGTTTTAACTAAGTGGTTTTAATTTATAAAGGTAACGTTCATTAACTAAACTTTACCTTTATTGTTGTTACATTTCTGTTTGTGTAAATTAACTTTAATAATTACTCAACAAATTCCTTTTTCCTTTTATCAGGACGCTCCAGCTAGCTCAATAATGTAATAAGTGGTTATTTTTATCGTTTATCAAAATTATTCTCAATCTGATGTTATTAATTACCTGTATTTTGCAATTAATTGAGCTTGCTTTCTTCAGTATTTACACATGAAGTGTTTGTATAAGCTTTTTAATATTTGTAACAGTCAATAATAAAAATAAATCAAAGTGATAACATTTAATTAAGCCAAGTTCTAGATGCAGACTGTTTTGTTTACAGTACATATGTAACGATCAAACCTATAAGATAAAATAATACTCTTAAGACTTACAATAAAATCCTTATCAGAATTAAACGATTGTTTTCGTTTAATTGTGATGTTTAAATTTAAAGTTTAGAGAAAATCAAACACATAAATGTTTTAATTATTCACACAATGAAAAGATTCTTACTTGTTATTTTCGCTGTAAGCTGATGGTGTAACTCTGCGTTCCTTTGACCGGTGAAAGGCCTCGTTTAGGTGGATGATATTCTCTGTCGCCAGGCTGGAACCGCTCTCCTTTATTTTTTATTATACCTTTGTTATAGATGAATACGCTTCTAATTTTCTTCCCACAATATAATAATTTTTGTAAATAATTGCTCGATATATTTACACTATCCAATTTTTACTTAATTGTTCAGTTCTAATTACTAACGGCGGGCGCAACAAAATGCAAGCGAGCTACGAAAGGCTATGCTTTTAATTATCATTGTTTTTAATTGTTATACTTTATATATATATATATATATATATATATATATATATATATATATATATATATATTAATTATATATATATATATATATATATATATATATATCGATCTATTATTCTGGATCGATTGTCTTATTTTATATTTATCACTAGTTAGCGAAACATCACTTTTAATACGCACTTAAAACGCGATTGTAAATTATTGCGTAATCTTTTTATTATCACCAACCACCAACGTGATAACATTTACACTTTCATTCGTTTTAGCGTTTCCTCTCATTAATAAGAAAAATTCATTTAAATTCTATTAGCACAATACTAACTAAATTTTCGTTATAATTTCACAATTTTAACTGCAGCGTAACTTAAGCTGCAACAATCACCTTTCAACCGTTTTGTTACCTTCAACCAACTCTGATCGCTTACTTAATGCGACTGACTAACTAATACGTCATTATGACAGCATCTCTACTTACTCCCTTTTACAAAACAGTCATGACCCGAAAATTGCCGCGTATATTCAAAAGCTTTCCAATTTAATGCGTAAATACTCGTCGAAACAAGCTCAAGCTTTTCATCTTAATATTAATTACGTTTATACACAAATAACCAATAAACATTTAATGTCATATAACAGCGCGAAATTCGAATTTCTAATGCCTCCATTACACACACTCCTTCGGTAAAATTTGTAGGTATACAAATTTATCCTAACTTTAGTAGTGTTCATACAGAAATGATAAATAGAAAGGTTACTAAAATTATTTTCGTTTTACGCCGTTTCTCGGGAAATGGTTACCGAAATGTTTTAATAAATACTTACTACTCTTTGTACTAGTCTGTAAATAGTGGTGTAATGGTGTGGGCAAGTGTTGCACAGCAAGTATAGTTTTTGCTCTGAATGTCTTTTGTTGACTTAAAAATTCTTACATGCCATCCCTGTTTATCTTGGAAGGTACATATATTGTATGCACAAGACAACTTACATCTATTTAGATTGCAATGCGATATACACGGCCATAGTAAGCGATCGCGAAGTATCAGACCAACTATTATAGAGCATCTAAAACGCAGAATGGTTCTGTATACATTTCTAAAAATCTTTTTAACCACTTTCCCCCACAAACCAAATCATTAACTAGATCACACTTAAAAGACCAATTAAAAGAGTATCAAAGCGTATCAAGGAATTTCTCTGTAATGATTTATTTAGTCTAAATTGATTACCTGCCACAGATTTATATATTTTAACCTGGATACTTTGTTGCACAGTAACATGTAAATAAATTATTACTATTACATTATGTTAGACAATATCTATCTTAACACTACATTTTTTGTGCTTCTGTCCGGCAACACCAACTTTCCAATCCTCAAAATCATCCAGAAGTGCATTGTTTCTGGTTTAGACTGGCAAAATGTTAAAAAATTTAGTTTGGTACTAATGATTTTTTATACATGAACATTTACTGACAGCTGTCATACATATTAGAGTCGTTTCACGTGTTGATGTTCAGTGCTGCCAACGTAATTTTAAACGGAATGGTGTCCCCAAACAGTTTTTAAAAACATTTTTGATAAATGAATGTCAGCACAAAAAAGTGTATCGCACGTCCAGCTGCGGACGATGGCTAAGACATCGGTCTACAACTTTGCTCATACGCGCAAAACTATCGTTACTGGCCTAGTCATATAAATAATCTAATCGCACACCATTACGTAACTATATATTCTTATTGTGCGAACCTCATAGTGCGTTGTGATCACCGTACCAGTTAGTCTCGCTATTCTTCTTCATCATGAATATAATATTCTATATCGGTTTTAAATCTTGTGTGATACTTATCTTAACCCTTTACGTACCTCTACAACACTAAACAAAAAAAAATAGCTGTAAGCTTTGAAACCTAACATTTAGGATGAATTCTTTGAAAACAAGTTGCTTTGCTATAGATAGTCGCTTCAATAAAGAAAATAGTGGTAACAAACTTACGTTGTGTTATTCATATAAACCAGGATTGTGATTTCTCCTAGCTACCTGTATTGAATGCAATACAATGTACATAAATAACTGTAGATAAATACGAAACCTCATTATAACGTATTTGTATATTAAATATCAGCATAGTCAGATCTAAATGGGTTTCATATTCAACCACCAATTGCAAAAAAAAACAATTATCATAATTTAAGGTTCTTACGCTACTCGATCTACTCGTTTTTATTGGAGAATACCTTACGAATGCTTTCGGGATTATCCAAAGCAGTTGAACCCATCTGACCGTGCAGTTGAAACAATCTGGCCGTCCGTTAACAATTAAGCGCGTTAGCAGTAGGTCGTTAACCGCGCACCCTTTACTTCCACGGCATCTGTTCCACGTATTTAGACGGGGTTGAATGCTACTTCGTCACTCAATACTTATATCACTGGTCGACACTCGTAAAAGGTAGTCATTAACGTTACAGTGCTACAAAGAGTTTGACTTTAACCTCTCTTTTGTTTGCAAAATTATGAACCTGTAGGGACGTTAAATATTTTTGGCATTATGTTTTAGTTGTTTTCTTGTAACAGTCACTTTTAACAGAACTGCGGATGCGACACTTTAATTAAATTGTACAATTCATTCATCAATTTACTTTTAAGAACTTTGCATATAATAATGATTATTTATTTCATCCCACACGGGAATAGGTAGCATTAAACATAAGCTTATGTTTGACCGTACTAAATTTTGTACGTTTGTCTGGAGACTTAAAAGTAACTGACTATTTCAGTTTTCTTTTGTACCTAAATTTCCATGTCTTCAAGGATGACGTTTTCATTAGTATAGCTATAGGGATCCTGGACCACACATAGGGAATGTACATTTATAAAAGATACAGATAGACAGAGAATTACAATATGTGCCCTTTTTGGCGGGTAACTCAAGGTTATGCGGTGTGACTTCTTCAAGGTCATTGACTAAAAAGTTCATTAACCTTTAAGGGATTTGCAGGCACCGTAGTGAGTCCCTTTCCCGCCTTTTTTTAAATTAATCCCTTTTTTTAATTAATTTTGCCCCCTTACCCTTTTTTTTCAATAAATTACAAAAGTTTTTATAAAAATGAATTAATTAAAATGAAAAAAGTATATGTTTTCGGAACTGATTCGTTTACTTCATCAAGTGAGGTTACTGACACTGTCGCGAAAAACTGCATTTTACCTGCTGAATTCCGCAGATCCCAACTAATAAAGATATTTTAAAATTAAATAATTAAAACATCTTTATTATCATAAGCGAAAGTGTTTATACTTCAACATAAACAATTTTCAATTTCAATTCTAAAATACCAATTTGATTTAACTTACAGCTTGCAAAAACCAACTTTCAATTAAAAAATACCGGTTTTATTTAACTAACTGGAGTAATTTAAATTTGTGCTATCCGAGCGTTCCCGTAAGTATGAGGACCATCGTGTACAACAATTTAACGAGGGGTTGAAGAGTAAAAATGTTTCAATGCGTTCTTTAGGACCAATAGGCGAAACAACCAATTTAATATTCATTTGGAAAAACGGTTTTATTATAATTATTATGCTTGATTTGATTGAGATTGATTTGATTGAGATTGATTTGATTGAGATTGATTTGATTGAGATTGATCTAACTGAGATTGACCTGGAGGGTGAACGGGGTCTATGGACCAATCAGAAAGCTGGGGACATGGCCCACCATGCAGTGTCAGATGAATTAAGATCGTGGAGCTGCGTCCCACCGTCTTCAAAATCCTTCCATGCTCAAAAGATGAATTAAGGATGCTAGGATGAACCAAGAAGAATTAAGATGGATTAAGATGAATTAAGATAAACTAAAATGAACATGGACGACAAGACGACCGCAGAAACAGGGATACAAAGACGAATTAAGATTTTGGTTCTTAGATATGTTGATGCACCCATTCTACCTTGCGTTATATTAAGAAGCTTTATAAAAAAAAGTTATGTAAAATTAAAATTTCCTTAAAATATATGCCGACACTTTTTCTTACAAAATTAATCGTTGTTCAGATATTGAAGAAACTTAAACTAATACTTAAATTCTACCTTAGGAATTTTTTTCCTCCTAAATTACGCGTCGTATCAAAAAATTCCATAGACCATAATTAATCGATATGTTTAAGGTCTATATCTAGGTATTTTTATATCTTTGAAATATGCAGCCGTTTTAGAAATATTTGATAAAAACCAAAAACTGACCCTAATAAACCCCCCTCTCCGCCGCTGGATTTCTCCCAAACTCTAATCAGCTTCAAGCGAAACGAAAACAAGCTTAGATACAAAATTTCAAGTACGTAGGCGTTTTCGTTCTGAAGTTATCGTGGATACTGACATTAATTCTAACATCTTGAGAATTGAAACTAAAGTTGTAAATCGGAAACAACCTCCATTCGTCATCTATTCATTGTGAATCAATAATATCATGCAACCTTTCTGTTTGGCTAAAATATCACGTAAGAATGGGTACTATTCATTTGTAAAATGAAAGTGCTTTCTTTGGAAAAAAAGGTTTGAATGTTTGACACTATATAGTTGTCATAACCGTATCTTTTATTAATTTACACATAAAGAACAATATAGAGTTGTTGGTATCTCTCATAGAAATGATCGACTAAGTCTTCTGAAAACGATAGGCTTGTCAATTTCATTCATGACATGTATTCTTTGGCAAAAACCAAGCATTATGTACTGGGTATACAGATGTTAAGTCTGTTGTGATATAATGTCTTTCAATGTAGAGTGATAGTGCCGATTATGAGCCACATTTTTTATTATTGCTCTAATTCTTATAAATGTAATCGAAAGTTCAGTACCTATTAAAAAATTCAATATGCAAGTAGCAGAAACAAGTCAAAATACAAACTCTACTAAGTACAAAAACATAACTTGACAAAAAATTAATTAATTAAAAATTATCATCGAGTTCAAGTGAGTCTTCATCTTCAGATGTAGATGACTCAACTATTTCTCTTTTGAATGATTCTTTCTTGTCTTGTATTTTGTATTTTTGTTGGATGGGATTTTTCTTATTCTGTTTGTTTATTCTGTTTTTCTTTGATGCCTCAGGTTCACCTTCACCTGGTTTGTTTATATCAGTCTCGCATTCAGTCGAATCTACAGTCTTTCTTAAAAAGTATAAAGCAAACGTAAACCTTTTGTCTAAGGAGTGGACCCGAACAGGTATACATTGTTGCAGTAACGATGAATTCATAGAGAACTAATAAATATTTATTTAAGTAACACGGCTCGCGACAATAAAACTGATTTGATAAATAAATATTAAATGACAGCGAAATAACTATAACTCGAAAAGCTACAAAAAATAAATAAATAAACAAAAATAAAAAAAATAAATATATAAATAAATAATAATTGAATCATTTGGTCGCTAATAAATACCAGCAAGTCCGGTGAGGGGCGCGGAACCAGGAATCGCGTATAGAGCAGTACGGTTGAAACGCGTGATGTGATCGAAGGGCAGGTAAGAAAGAAACAAAAAAAAAAAGTACATGTATATGTACATTTTGAGATTCATACAGTAAGTATACGATCTATTATTTATATCTAGCTTGTATGTCGTGACAGTAGACATAACTGTCCGGTAGTAGGACGATACCGTTAGTAGGGAATGCTACATCGTCCGGGGCACGATTTGGCCAGTAACCGGTCTGCTCGCTATGATATTACTCAAGAAAACAATACAATTGCCTCGGATCGACCTGGCTACAAGGGGCGGTCAAGGTCGAAACAGACAGGCCCCGTTGCTGACGACTGTGCAAGGAATGAATGGCGAGTCGGTACGTGGAATGTTAGAGGTATGCATGGTAAAGAATTTGAAATTACCAATGTAATGTACGAAAGACACCTTGATATTCTGTGTGTATCGGAGACAAAGCGCAAAGGAAAGGATGCTGTGGAGATGGAGGATGGCAGCCTGGCACTATGGTCAGGAGTTGAGACGGAGGTGCATGGTGCAAAAGGAGTTGGGGTGATCATAAGTGAAAGAGCGAAAAGATGTGTTAAACAGTACGAATTAGTATCTCCCCGGGTAATATGGGTTAGAATGAAAGTGGAGTTTCGAAGAATTTTTCTTATTGCATGCTATGCACCGGTGAATGGAGAAAGAGACCAGGAGCGTGAGAACTTCTGGAATGAAGTAGAGAACGTGCTGAACGTATGTAAGCCAAACGAAAGAGTGATTATATTGGGGGATATGAACGGATGGGTGGGTGTACAGAGAGGACATAGTGAACGCGTTCTAGGAAAGTTCGGAGACCAAAGAACCAATGAGAACGGTGAACACTTGCTGAACATCTGTGTGGAGAGAAGCCTGTTTGTATCCAATACGTGGTTCAAACATAAAAATGTGCATATGTATACATGGCAAAGAGGTGAATCTAAAAGTATGATAGACTTGATAGTGTATGATGAACGGCTTAGAAACCTGGTGAAAGACACAAAAGTAATGCGCGGAGCGAGTGTGGATCGGACCACTTTTTGGTGGTATCGAGAGTGTGTTTAGGGCAAAAGTGGGTCTGGAGAAGGAAAGCAAACGTAGTGCGAACGTCCAGAATTAGGGTTGACAAACTAGTGGATAATGGTGCGAGAATGAAATACGTAGATGCTGTGAATAAAGAGTTGAATGTGAATGAAACAGTGTGGAACGAACAAATAAAAGACACTGACGTTGAAAGTGCATGGATGAGCTTGAAAAACTCTGCTGCCAATTGTGCCGTGCGAATATGTGGAAGAGTCATTGTAGGTACACAGAAAAAATGTGCTTGGTGGAATGAGTCGGTAAAAAAGGCAGTAAGTAAGAAAAAAGATGCGTACATGGCAATGATTGCTGCAAAAAATGAGACTGAGAAGAAACGATTGTATGAGGTGTACAGATTAAGAAACAAAGAAGCGAAGGAGGCAGTGAGAATAAGTAAAGAGGAAGTGATGGCTGTAGAAGGAGAGAAAATGCAGAATGATTTTGAGGGAAACAAAAAACTCTTCTGGAAATGGGTCAAAAATACAAAACGTGGCCCAAAACAGAACGCTGCAGGAGTGATGAATGATAGAAACGAAATAGTATGGGACAATTGTGAAGTGAGGAAATGCTGGCAAGAATATTTCGGAAACCTGTACAGTAGTGAGGAAAGTAAGACTGAAGGGTTAAATGAGGAGAATATAGAAGAAATGATGAATGAAACTGAGAAGGATATTGGAATAAATGAGGTAGAGAAAACGGTAGGAAGGTTGAAAAACGGCAAGGGAGCAGGCGTAGATGAAATCACTGGTGAAATGCTCAAGTATGGTGGTGCAAAGCTTATACGAAGATTGCGTGAATTATTCAATGTATGCCTTATGTGTGGAAAAGTGCCGAGTGATTGGAAGAGCGCGATCATTGTACCATTGTATAAAGGTAAGGGGAACAAGAGTGATTGTAAGAACTACAGAGGAATAAGCTTGCTCAGCGTACCTGGTAAAGTTTTGGAAGAATACTGATTGATAGAGTACGAGAAACTACACAATCTAAGATGTGGGATGTGCAAGGTGGCTTCATGCCAGGGAGAGGATGTGTCGATCAGATGGTTGGTCTCCAGCAGGTGATCGAAAAGTGTTTAAAGGTAAAAAAGAAGTTGTACTGTGCGTTTGTAGATCTGGAGAAAGCATATGACAGAGTTAATAGAGAGAAGATGTGGGAAATATTAAATGAATATGGCGTAAATAAAGGTCTAATAAATGGAATAAGGGCAGTATACAACGGTAGTCGGGCATGTGTTAGGGTGAGAGGAGGTGTGAGTGAATACTTTAATATTGAGCAAGGAGTGCGACAAGGCTGTGTGATGTCACCGTGGTTGTTCAATATATACATGGATAAATGTCTTAGACAAGCATGTAACGATACAAATGGTGTAATGGTTGGTGACGTAAATGTACGACTCCTGGTATATGCAGATGACACAGTCTTATTAAGTGACAGTGCGGATGAGCTGCAAACCGCTCTGAGGAAGTTTGATACAGTCTGTGTGAGCATGGACCTAAAGGTAAACGTGAACAAAACTAAGATTGTGGTGTTCAATCGGGAAGGTGGAAAGGAGAGTAGAGTATTTCCTCTGCAAGATGAAATAGTGGAGCAAGTGGACGTGCTGGTATATCTCGGTAGAATGTTTACTGCAGATGGTACAATTTAGAGCGAGATTGGACGAAGGGTCAATGCTGGAAGGAAAGTGATTGGAAGTATGTGGACGATAATGAGAAATGAAAGCATGAGTCTAGCTGCGAAACGAGCAATCTATAATGGCGTATTCGTCCCGTCAGTACTGTATGGAAGTGAGACATGGGTATGTCAAAAAAGCACGAAAGAAAAATAAATGCCGTGGGTATGAGATTTCTGAGAAGCGCATGTGGTAAAACGAGACGGGACAAGATAAAAATGAATGCATAATGAAGGAGTGTGGTGCGGAAAAGACTATGATGGATAGATATAAAAGTTGTACATTACGTTGGTTTGGTCACATTGAGAGAATGAACAACACAAGATTAACGAAACAAATATATGTGGGTGAGGTTAGGGAAAGGCCGGTCTGGTCGGCCGCGTAAAACTTGGCTGAATGTAATAGAATCTATGATACAGGAAAGAAAGATAAGGAGTTTTAAAAACAAAAGGGCATGTCAGAGACTATGTATGAATCTTGCGGAAGCTAGGGAGGTATGCGGTGATAGGAAGGCATGGAGAAAGATTGTGAATGAAAAATAAATAAGAGGCAGGGATTGTTTTGCCTACCCCGCAAGGGAATGGCGTGAAGGTTAAGTAAGTAAGTAAGTTCTTTTAATAAATTTTTGCTGCTTTTGCGTTGTTTTATTATTCTTAGGTTATCTTTTTCATTCTCTTTTCCTTGTTTTTCCTTAAAGCTTCTTCCATTATGAGCTTATAAGGCGAAGATGCAATCAGTTTTGCTGATCCTGCACAGCTAGTTGCTTGTGATGTACTTGGTATTGAAGGATTTGGTTTTATATGAAACGCCAAACCATTGGTTTTAAAACACTTTTCTCATCTGTCAATAAAGGATCATTAACACGTTTAGTAGGCGGATTTACAGAAGGATCAAAATCGTCTAGTTCTTTATTGACGGAAGGACCAAGGTTGTCTGAACTTCCTTGTATTTGATTATCAGAATGATCAGAACATGACTGTTTCCATTTTCTATAACCACTATATTTGCAGCTTGGTTTGGGTCATCAGCGTTATCACACATTTTAAAAACAACTCCGTCGAATATATGACGGTTACAAGGAACAAGACCAGTTTTTCAAAACGCATTAACCGAATTAGTCATAGTAGCTGCTTTATTGTAGGCTTCTCCAAATAGCATTCCAACCTGACGATTGGTTACCATTTTCCCGAGGTTATTTCTTAGCCATGTTTCAATGGCTTGTCCATAAAATGTTTTTAGGGGAAACATAAATCCCACATCCATTGGCTGCATTTTATGTGTTGAGTGAGGTGGTAAACAAACAATTGAAACATTATTTGCACGTGCAGTCGCTATTACGTCTAAATTTCTTGTGTGTGTGTATAAGACCGTCCAAAACTAACAGGGCGGGATCATCCTTAGCAGGTTTAGTATGTTCAATGAAATGTTTCTGCCATTTTGTGAATCCTCTGTATCCACCCCGAAGTGTGGTAGCCGTCTATTGGTCCTTGCGTAGTACCGTTCATCAGATCCGGTGATCTATTTTTGCGTGGAGAAATAATAAGTGGTGGTATGTAGTGACCCACAGCATTCATACAGGTGACAATTGTTATCAGTTTGCCTCTTTCTAAGGAAGTAAGTGCATAAACTTGTTTTTTTCCTTTAACACTCGCTATCTTGGAGTGTACGTCACACCGGTTTCGTTCACGTTATAAATGCGATTGGATTTTACTTTTTGGAACTCAGGCTCATAAATATCAAAGAATGAATCAACATTCTCCTTGGTAAAACCCTTTACCCTTGCATTGGAAACAGTTTGGGGAGTTCTTACTGACAGTTGCGGATTTCTTCATGGAAAACCTCTCAACTATTTTTTACCAACGGTCTTACTTATTTTATAAAACGGATTTTTAATATTATTTTCTATTGCCAACTGGAAAGCTAACTTAGGAATGTCTCTTAGTCGAAGACCGTAGAATGTCTGGTCTAACTCAACACAATATTTTACCAATTGTTCCTCTAAACACTTAGTAAGAGTTGGTCTCATACTTAATTTAATTACTATTAATTTTATGTATTTTAAGCTTTTATAAAAATCACACTTAACACTTTAAAACCGTGTCTACTGACACCACCTCTCTGTTAAATCTGCGTATTAATAAATAAATATACAAACTATAACATTTACTAACCTTTAAACCACCACGTGGAAAAATTTTTAGGTGCGCGACTCTGAATAATCCGTAACACCAACCTAACTCTCTCGGTGATTAAACTGAGACTGATATAAACTGTGTCGCTTCATAAGGAGGAAGGGTATACCGGCACTCAACGAACAAAAAACGCGACAAAACTGAAAAATACAGGGGTATCGCATATTAGTCACTACCTCATAATAGGCGTCTTTACCCTAGTAAAGAAGAAAATCTTTATGAGTGCTAAGTCATAGTTAATTATAAGCAAATTTTTCGACTTTGTAGATAAACGGGAATATTAAATAAGTCAAACAGTCAACAATCACTCTTAAAATCTAAAACAGGAAGCATTCTGCTAAAAGTATAAATTAGTTTCTGCATTTTATGTAAACTGTAGCAATTCAGTTCATTGCTTACTTAATAGATGGCACAAGGCGCGTAGCTTCATTTTTTAACTGCATTCTCAACAAATGTTTGTGAGTTATTCATAAAACTGAAATTACTGTACATTATCTCAATAAGGCGACTGGCCCAGGCGGTATCCCAGCTATTCTCTTAAAGAAATGTTCCCCCGAACTAGAACCAGTCCTATCTAAGCTCTATACGATCTCTATGTCTTCTGGGGAATTCCCTTCATCATGGAAGTTAGCAAATGTTCAACCTATTCCCAACAAAGGCGATAAGACCGATCCCTCAAACTACCAACCAATTGCCATCACTTCCATTTTATCTAAAGTCATTGAAAAAGCCATCAATCAGCAACTGCTCACGTTTCTTGAAACTAACAAACTCCTTAGTGACCACCAATATGGGTTTAGGCAAAGTCGTTCAACAGGTGATCTTCTTTCATATGTGACCCAAGTTTGGAACAATACAGTAGAGCTCCGGTGAAACAGTTGTAGTCGCTTTAGATATCTCAAAGGCATTTGACCAAGTTTGGCATAAGTGTTTACTTGCCAAACTCACCTCGTTTGGGTTAAATGATACGCTCATCAACTGGGTTTCTAGTTTCCTTGATAAAAGACGAATACGTGTCGTAGTTGCTTTTTTTAAAAAAAAAGTTAGCATTAACGCGGGCGTACCACAGGGATATGTTATAGCGCCTATGTTGTTTCTGCTGTACATAAATGACCTTATTTTTTCAACAACTAACCCCATCCATTGCTTTGCTGACGATAGCACTCTTCACTGTAGTTCATCTCAGTCTACTCATAGTGATAATCCACCTTCTATGACAAATCAAGAAATTAAAGCTGAAATGGCAAATTCAATCAACAAAGACATTCAACGTATTCTCGAATGGGGAAGCAATAATCTGGTTAAATTTAATGCTAACAAAACTCAGTGTTGCCTTATGTCCGCCAAAAAAGATCGATCATTTCCTGTTGTAAGTATGAATGGCTAAGTTTTTAAGTTTTCCGGCTCTATTACTCTGTTGGGTATAACTGTATTTTCAAATCTCTCGTGGGTTGACCATCTTCTGTCAGCTACCAAAACAGCTGCTCGTAAAATAGGCTTTTTGTAAGCAGTACTTTACCTCTCGACAACTCCATCTGCTGTATAAGGCCCAAATTCGGCCTCATCTAGAATATAATTCTCACCTCTGGGTTAGTGCTCCCCAATACGCTCTCGATATCGTTGATCGTATTCAAAAGAGAGCGATTAGGCTTATAAATGACCCGTTCTTAACTTCTCACATACAGTCCCTTGAGCATAGAAGGATGGTTTCAGTTCTTTCTTTGTATTATCGTTATCACAACGGCTATTGTGCTGCTGAATTATATTCCTTGGTACCATCTCGGCTATCTTTGCGAGAAACACTCGGTTCGCTCATTCACATCATCAGTATGCAGTACAAATCTCCACTTGTCGTACCAAACGGGCGCAATCCACATTTTTCTACACGGCTTCTAAACTCTGGAATGATCTCCCTAGTTCCTGTTTTCCTCTCACTTATGATATGAGAAAATTTAAGGTAGCTGTTCATAGGCATCTATTGGCAATTAATTATCCCTCTTCCTAAGTGTTCCTGAGTGCTTTAGCACGATAGGCCTAATTTAGCCTGTTCAGGTCCACAATCATAAAAAAAAACATTTGCGTATGGTAATGGAGTTACGACCGTATTTAGGACACGAATACTGTACATGTACGGTTGGCAACACTGAATTCTCGAGTCATCAACATCTCTCAGATGTCGGTGAGATTGTATGGTTTGTAGGGGGGGGGGGCGCGTTACTATAACCTGCGTTATCTCTCTTACCCTTTGAAAGTGGTTTATTTATTTCTTTATTAAAGTTGGAACTAAATATTGTAGTTATAACTATTTGTAAGATAAAAATTTCAAAGATAACGATAGGCTAAAACTAAGGCGACCATTCGTCCCATATCATACGGGACAGTCCCTTTTTTAAACACATCATTTCGTATGTGTACTTATTTTAATAAATTACGTAAATGTTTCCTGTTTATAAAGAAGTCCCTTTTTTGTCCTTTTTCTCATGTTTCATTAGTTAGCAGGAATTAATCAAAATCTAGAAAGGACGAAAAAGACAGCGAATCCTTCACGTAAGACACATTAGGATGGCATCACAAGTTTTATAATTTACGAGACTTTCCTATAACTTTTTATCGAGTTAAATAGCGCGCGATCCCGTTTATAAGGATGTATTAAGTATGTCTAGCGTCAAAAGAATGTGTTTACGACGGTGTGGAAAAGAAATATACTGGTGCGTGTAAATAAATGGTGTAAATAGTTCGTTAATTAAGGTTAAGTGTAAATAAATTAACTGTTTTTAAATAAATAATCGTTATAGTGTAGAGTGTATGTAGGGCGGTTGAAAATCAGAAAATGCCAAAAAGAAAGTGTATAGAGATTTGGAAAATGAATATCCATTTATTAAAAAGACAACCTCAAATAGCGATGTAAAGTACACAGTTTTCACTTACACATGTCTACACTTAAGCTTAAAACGGCAGATGTTGCTGCTTCTAGTAGTAGAAAGTGTCTTTTTTTCGTAAGGACATATTTTGAAATAAAGGACAAAAGCTAGCTGCGATTGAATGTACTTGGTCATACTACAACGTGATCCACAACCAATCCTTTCGTTCTATGGATTGCACTAGTAAACTAATAAAAAAACCTTCCAAAAAATGTGATTTACGTATTGGTACCGATAGTTCATGGAATCTCTTTTACTAATTTGGTTGAGAATGAAGCAGTTTCTTTGTAAATAAGAGTTGTTCGTAATTTTATAGATATCGTTAAATACAGTCGTTTACGTTAAATTGCGTCAGTGGAAAATCTTATTAAAATTGTTACTTTGTATTTAAATATAGGGTAGAGCCGCATATTTCTCATTTTATTAAGACGTTTTAGGCGACAAATTGGCGGGTTTTTGGATAAAATTGTTGGTCTTAAACGATACGAGGCGTTAAGGGTTAGCGTCGCTAAGAAGTTTTCAATTTACAGGATATCGATTACAGTGATAACGTCTGCCGGTTGTGAAATATTTTTTTGGTGATGCAATTTTTCCGATGGTTCTCGAGTTTGATTCGTTTTGGTGCGTATTACAAAATTGAAGTAATCCTTTAATGATTGATTAAATTAAGAAGTATTTTATTGTGTGATAATGGTGAAATATTTTCATATTATGTGTTGTTGATTTTAATAACTTGTTTGTTTGTACTCAGTTCGACGAATGAATATGTCTGTTGGTTTAAGTTTGTTAAGGAACGTTTAGCTATCACTTCAATATATAAAGCATATTCACTCATAAACTATTTCGGACTATGCTTTGATTGTTTTATTCTTTTAATGTTATATAAAATGATGTACAGCCATATTTGTAAAATTTAGATATCCGACGTTTTCCTTATTCCTTTGATGTTAATTAAAATTTAGGATATAAAATAGACAAATTTGGGGTTCTTAGAATCCTGCAGGAATAATTCAAATCAGACTAGAATATATATTTTGTAATCCTCACCTTTACTCACAACGCTAATATTTTTACGTTCATTCGAAATTCAAAAGTTTAGTTATTTTGGATTACATTCCGTTTATGGGTAATTTATTTGTTTGTGGTAATTGTTAATTTGCACAACTTTACAGTGGCATTTCTTTGAAGTGTTTGATTATTTATGGAAAGCTTTAACGAAATGACTAATGAGAATTTCTCGATTTGAGCGTTTGCTATTTTGATAACTCACTTTAAAATGGATTTTAGATTATAAAGTAAGTCGGTCGTTGACCGGTTATCTGTTTATTTTTGCATACGATAGTTTTGCGAGTAGTCGTAATTTTTAATTTTTTTTATAGGAATCATCTGTCGATTATTTGGATTTGCCAAAAGGTAAGCAGTTTGGTTTCTTGTTTGAGAATGAGCTGTGTATTTTCCAGAATTTAGGTATTACATCCCGATATCGACGTTTAGTAAATTTTAGGATTTTATAACTTTCGATCGCGTCTAGCTTTTTTATGACGTATTTTTCGTTTGAAATTGAATAAATTAATTACCGTTTTGATGTTATGTGTATTTCAGCCAAGTTTATCGAAATATTAAGAGGGTTTTTAGTTTTATTCCCGCAACATTACTGCTTTTCTATGAAGCTTAAGCTTTTATTGAGGTTTAGGTGAACTTTGCGTAAATATTTTGGAGTAGAACTTTGGGGGAGGGTATTTTATTTTTGAGCGAATATTATGATTTCCTGTTAGGCCATTATAAGATCTAGTTCATGTCCTCCCGCTATAAATGTGTCTAACAGGTGGCGCCTTTGTGACGTTTTTCCCGATTTTGACGTTGTGAAGAGTGCCTTTTTACAGCATTAAGTAAGAACCCCGCCAATACCACTGAGCTATACAGTGCGCACCAATTGATTTTATGAGCTTGATGCTTTCACGAGTATTTAGCCAGTAACATCATCTCTAATTGCCAAACTTAAAATTGGCAAACAGGGATTCTACAAAAAAATTATCACTTTAGCTCCGTATAAAATAATATTCTATTTTTTGATATGAATAAAATTTGGACCAACAAGAAAACTAGCTTTACTGCATGAACTTTAAAGGATTTTTAGTGACAAAACAATTTTGAAATGAATTTCTTTGAAATTTTTAACTATTTTAAAGATCGCTCGCCATTTTAGTCACCATCTACTTTTACAAAACGAAATAAAATACAGAATTGCATTGACATGGGACGCCAAAAAACTTACCATAAATAACCAGTATATTTGTCACTTTGACTAGAAACTCATAAGTTTGTATCAAATTTAAAGAAATTTCTCCCTCTCATTCCCCTTACTGAGGAATATTTGGTACCCCACACTCTTCTGGAGATGTCCATATTTTCTTTTTACATAAATGGTCACCTTAGGTCATTATTATAATCTTCACTACCTCTCTTAACCTTTGAAAGTGGTTTATTTATTTATTAAAGTAGGAACTAAATGTGCCAAGTTAACTAATTTCAATGATACAGGTAGGCCTAAAACAGATACTTCAAACTTTGCAGTGTATTACCCATATCTACAATATTTGGTTAACATTAACTCAAAGCAGTGTGTTTACACAAAATAATTATAACACAAGAATGAATAACTTTATAATAACCTGATTACTTTCATAAAAATTGTTAACAACCTAGCAAAATTACTGATTGAAACCGTGTAATAAATTTCCTTTTAGTGGTGGGTTAGCCCTGTAATATTCTCGAAAGGAATGCCACTTTTATTTACTCATTATTTTAGGGAATTATATTTGCATTTAATAGATATTACTAAACACATTCGTAACTTAACAATCATCAAATGTAACATTTAGAGTTAATTCTCACCCGTTCTTCTCTCATTTAATATTGAAAATATTCTTATATACACTATTGACATAAATAACTTTCTTACAATCTTCTTTTCCCTACCTAGTATCAGTAACAGTCGTGCATTCTTGCTGTTAATTCATTGACAAGAGGTAAGTTTACAAAATTTATTTACTCTAACATAGTTAAGCTACAAATGGTAAAATACAACCACACAAGTAAAAACTTACACAATGCCACACTATTTTCTGAAACTTTTAATCAAAGTAACTAAATTTTTGAACTCGAAAAACAAAACGATTTCTTCTGCTCTTTTACTTTATCAATGTTCATTGGTGTGGGACAATCGTTTTATACAGGCTTTGTTGAGGGGACAGTTTATGAAGTATACAGGGTCTTTATACTGTGTTACTTTGATAAAGGCCATATATCTTTGACATTTATGAAAACAAAATTCTTCTGTTTTTTAGAACACCTTTAGTTAAGTCCTAAATAAAGGTGACAAAAAATACAATAAACAAACAAAATTTTATTAACAAAAGTACAACTAAAATTGGGGAAATATGTATAATTACAAAACTTAATATTTTGTTATGGAGCCAGCTGTTTGTATGACTTCGTTAAGTCAAGGGGGCATGGAATCATATAAATTCCTAAGCAAAAATTGGAGCTTTGTTGAAACTTTTGCCAGGTTTCCCAAATATCGTCCACTAACTGCTGTCTGTTTCGGGGTCTAAAATTGCTATTATACATTTGTTTAACCATTAGCCCCCAAATACTTTCAATTGGATTTAAATACAGGATTTTAGAGGTCCAGTTCATAACATTGTTATTATGTTCCACAAACCAGTTTTTTCATCAAATCTAGAATTTCTGGGCCTATAAACTTCAATATGCCCAATATGAAAAGATTGAAATAACTTTTCATCAGTAAAGATAACTTGGTGCCAGTAGTCCAGACCCGATGTATATGTACAGGGTAATTTTTTTAATTGGCCGATTAGACGTTTCTCAACTCCTAAAAACATTAGAGTTGAAATTGGTAATTTCCGAATTATGTTGCTATGGTAACAGCTGTGTGCAATTGTCTTTATTTATGCTTAGTTAAGATATTCTATAATTTCCATATTTAAAACTCCAAAATTTTTGCATTTTTTGCATGTTTAATAGCGGGCTATCAATTTAGTGACAATATTTTTGAAATTAAGTGTATCTGAAAGAACTCCAAAAATTCAGGACACTACGTAAGAATTTTATCCAGTTTGGAAATCAACTACACAAGAAATAACGTTACTTGGGCTTTAACACAAGAAAAAGAAATAACTACAACAGCGTATTTGGATACAATGGCAATATTGGATAATGTCATATTAACGGAAACAATTACAAGTCAAAATAATTAGAATAAATGTTCGATGTGCTCTCCGTTTTGCTGAATACATAGCCTAACTTGCACGCCCGTGGTAACTGTCTTGACAAGCTCTGCTGGATTAATTTCGCGAAGGCTTGATTGATTCGCTCAACCAATTCTTCTAAAGAACCTACTATTCGGTTATACACCTTGGATCCGCGACCAGGGTGGCCATAGCCGTGGGCCTCTGTTTCCAATTCATCTATCTTCAAACAGTTGTTTCCACAGTTCTTCTATTATGGGGTGGAGCCCCATCCATTTGGTACCAGCATCTTCACGCTCTATTTAACCCTCTATCACATAGAAATCCATATATGGATTAATAAACAAAACATTTTTTATGTGTGTCGGAAATTAATGTAGATCAATAGTTTATTATCAAACCAGCATACACATCCAACTTCTATCCCATCTACTGTTGCTACTTTTTCATCCATACTACCATGACCACATCAGGTGTGTCATGTACTGCTTTTCAACATACCAGAAATATTTTTTAAAATTTGGCAACAGTGTATGTTATATCTCCAATTCATTTATTAGTGCAACGTGCGTGTGTATACAGAGCAGTTAGAAATTTCGTGCAATTGTTTCTGGAAACATCCTGTTACTAGAGGTAAGTAATTCATATTTTAATTTTTTTTTAGTCCTAGTGGCATGTGTTCTTTACATTGCAAGTGTTATTTTCAAATTGTTTACTTTCGTTTACTTACAAAAAGGATATTTGATGCCCTGCCATATATGGCTACTTATGCATTGTGGAGAATAAATGTACTTTTTTATATCGGCCATATTTGGCTGCCTATGCACTTTGACTTTAATGTAAAGTACGTATTCATTTATTGCAGAAAAGAACTGTAAGACCTTTTATGAGATATCGAAGTACACTAACGAGATTCCAGGCGATGGTTCAATTGGTGATGATGATTTACTTGGTAATTCAGATTCCGAAGAGGAATGTTTACCATCTAGTAGGCTAATAAGCAAACCTGATATAATTCCTGACAGTGACAATGATGACACCGACGAAGAATATTTTCCATCTAACCATGCATCAGAAGATGAACAAGAAGATACCGAACCAGATATTTCGAAACCATCGTCGTCACGAAAATGGACAAAAATACAAACAGGGGCGCCTACAAAAAAACAAAAAGGCAAGACTGCAAAAGGCAATACTGCAAAAGGCAAAAGCAAAAGCTAAAAACAAGAAAGAAATAAAAGTCACATGGAATGACCAAAAGTTAAAGAATTACGATTCAGAGAAATATAGATTTTTGGATACAACTAATTTACCAGAAAGTATGGATGCATGGGAAAGTCCTTCAAACTTCTTTTCATTACTGTTTCCTGACGAACTACTAAATATGATTGTCGCTGAATCTAATCTAAAAGCTGCGCAGGATAATATAAATAAACCGGTGAACATAACCAAAAATGAACTTAAACAATTTGTTGGAATAATTATGTTTATGTCCTTAGTTAGATTGCCTTCAACTAGATTGTATTGGAGTGCAAGTGTAGGTCAATCACAAGTATGTGATATAATGACCTGTAATAGATTTGAAGAAATCAAATGGTTTCTACATTTTAATGATAATACTCGATTTATACGTCGTGGTTTACCTGGACACGACAAACCGTTTAAAGTCCGCCCCCTTATTGAAGGAATACGAAGACAGTTGCTCCTTGTGCAAAAAGCAGAATACTTGGCTGTGGATGAGCAGGTCATACCAACCAAAGCTAGGCACACTTTGAAGCAGTACAATCCTAAAAAGCCGAAAAAATGGGGCTATAAAAATTTAGTACTTTGTGGATCGTCAGCTATGATTTTGACATTTTTGCTGGTGAACAGAGCAATGTCATCCCTGAGGGTGCACCAAACCTTGGTGCTAGTGGAAATATAGTAACCAAGCTTACTAGTACGGTGCCTCAACAAAAAATATATAATCTTTTTTGACAACTGGTTCAACAGTATAAACCTGCAAGTATACCTTCGTAAGATTGGGTTACTATCATTAGGAACGGCAAGAACAAATCGAGTAACTGATAGCACATTGCCAACCGAAAATGAATTCAAAAAACGTGGTCGTGGTAGTATGGATGAAAAAGTAGCGACAATAGATGGGATAGAAGTTGGATGTGTATGCTGGTTTGATAATAAACTTGTAACTATGTTGTTGACTTACGTGGGGAGTTCTCCAGAAATCCAAAAACGATGTTACTTTAAAAAATACCACGAATATAGGGAAATACCTTGCCCCAAAGCTATAGAAATATATAATCAACACATGGGTGGAGTCAATATACTCGATTCGATGTTGGGTTTATACCGCATACACTTGCGCTCTAAAAAATGGTACAAAAAAATATTCTTTCACTTAGTCAATATGTGTGTTGCAAATGCATGGCTTTTATAGCGTCGCAAGACGGGCGAGTATATGCCATTGTTTGGTTTCAAACAATGTCTTAGTGAGCATTTCTGGAGGTCAGGCAAAAACTTCCATAAGAAGCGAGGACGTCCCTTATCTAATATTAGTACACCAACATCGAGTAGAGGTTCAACTCCAACAGATGACGGTTATAGTAAGACAGTGAATGCGAAAAAACCCGTGATGCGGCAAGATATACCCCTAAATTCAGTGCGCAAAGACTGTATTGGCCACTTCCCTTCGTGGAAAAATAGTAGATTGCAATGCTACAATAATTGTAAATTTAGATCATTTATATATTGTGAAAAATGTAAAGTTTATTTGTGTCTGAACAAAGACAGAAATTGTTTATTAGCATTTCACACTTAACATTATAAGTTTGATTCAATGCATGATAGGCCATGTATGGCGAGTACTTTTTTTATATTTTTTTCTCTTTCCTGCATACCAAGCCATATATGGCTGACACATTTTTTTTCTTTATTTAACAAAAAAATTATGTTATTTTTTGCTTATGTCTTAATTAGAATGAATAAAACCTGTTCCATGACTTAAAATATTTTTTTTGCCAAAAAATAATAATTCATGCTGTAGAGGATTAACGGCAGTTGGCCAACGAAGGTTTCTACTTGCTTTTTTCGTTATATAAAATGTATTTGAGCTGATCACTCATGATCATACAATAACATTAACTTCAAATTTTCTTTGATTGTCCACGGTTTCAAACAGTCAACGATTTTCAGATGCCCAGTAATGCCAATTTCTCCTATTGACTATTCCTTTTTTGATCAAATTTTGCTTCGTCCGACTCAGTCACATCTCTAAGAAAGTTTTCGTTTTGTTGAATTTCAATCATCATGTCTTCACAAAATTGAATCCTCTTCGGATAATCTTCTCAACTCAGTTTTTGTAGGCGAATGAAGGAATACGGACACTGCTGTTTTTTTAGAATTTTCTACCATGTCGAATAAGTTACACCAGAATCTTCCAAAGCTACACAACGAGGAATTACCTCAAAATAGCCAAAATATTGATTTCGTAATCTTCTGTTAGAACCCAAGGAACGACATTTCTTGAAAAGTTGATTTGCCAAACTGAATAAAATTCTTGTGTAGTGTTCTAAACTTTTTGGAGTCATTTCTGGTGCATCTGGATATTTTTCATTAAATAAGTGAAACGTTCTTGAAATAATGTAATTACATTCGCCAAAACTACAAAACAATGAAAAAACCTACTTGTTTGTATGACGAAAACGGTGATTTTGCATGTTTAAGTGTCAAACTGGCACACTTAATAAACATAAATAAAGACAATTACATACAGCTGTTACCATAGCAACGGAGCTCCAAAGCCACCTACTAATTATAATAAATTGAATAATATTCACAAGTTTACATAAAAATGTTGCCAATCAAATTCTCTATCGACAGCTGATAAGAAAGTAGGGGAGTTCCATTTGAAAAAATTGAGTTATCTGTATTTGAAGTTTCACAAGTTTACGAAATTATTGTGACTTTGCTAATAAAGCTACAGAATTTAGCGACTACACAGCGGATAGAGCAAATTCTTGTACAATTAATGTTTTTTACTTATTTCCGTAGAATTAATGGTTCACAAGTTATCATTTTCCTAATAAACCCTTGCAAGTTGACATTTTTTCATAAAAGTTGTTATATCTTCGTAAGCATGGCAACTAAATAAAAATAAGCTAGACATAAAATGTAGCAAATTGAGTAAGGAATCTAATGGTGGTAACAAAAATATATGGTTCTATTTAAAAAAATAAAGTGAATGGTCACTTCCGGCATAACCGAAAGTGCCATTTTGATGAAAATATTTTAGAAAGATAGGTCATCGGAAACTATGGCCGAGCTCCAAATTTCAGGTCTCTACTTTTTTTAACAGTTGAGAAACGTCTAATGGGAGAATTAAAAAAAATTACCCTGTATATTGTTAAGCGCAAAAAACAACCTTGCCTGCTTCTGCTCAACATTAAGCATTTTTTTTGGGACCACATGATTTCTAACATTAGAAGCTTTAATTGACGACAAACTCTTCAAAGAGATCAAGGAAAGTCTGTGCTGCAGCAGTTCTCACTGGAATATTTCCAAATATATTTATTTGATCTTGGGGTGTGCATTTTATATCCCCCTCAGTATCGTCCAGTGAATTAGTACAGTATAAAGATGTCTGGAATATAACGAATATATAATTTATTAATCAGAACATATTCTCCTTTCTCTATGTTCAGAATCTATGCACACAAATAACCTATTAGTCACTTGATCACATTTGTATCATAACTTGGAGAGTGGTTTCTATGTATGAATTTGTAAGTGATAAATTTTAAAATTAAGGCGTGTTGATTATTCATATTGGCCACATTTGAATTCATACTTTGAAAATAGTTTTTTAACATGAATTTTTAAAGTAGCTTTCTGATTTGGTTGGATTTGTATTCATAATTTGACGAATGTTTTTTAATACGAATTGTTACAGGTTTTTGTGATGTGTTGCATATAATCACATTTGTCGCATTTGAATTGGTAACTTGAAGTGTGTGTTTTGCGATGATTTTTAAAATTACCTTTGTGAGGGGTTGCATAATCACATTTGTATTCATAGCTTGAAGAGTGGTTTTCAAGATGAATTTTAAAATAATCTTTGGCGATTTGTTCCATAATCACATTGATTACATTTGAATTCATACCTTGAAGTGTTTTTTAACATGAATTTTAAAATAATCTTTGCGATTTGTTTCATAATCACAATGGTTACATTTGAAATCATACCTTGAAGAGTGTTTTTTAACATGAATTTTTAAATAATCTTTGCGATTTGTTGCATAATCACATTGGTCACATTTGTATTCATAACTTGAAGAGTGGTTTTTAAGATGAATGTTATAATAATCTTTGCGTTTTGTTGCATAATCACATTGGTTACATTTGAATTCATACCTTACAGAGTGTGTTTTAAGATGAGTTTTTAAAGCACCATTATGATGTGTTGCATAATCACATTGGTCGCATTTAAATTCAGAACTTGAAGAATGTTTTTGAAGATGAATTTTATAGCTATCTTTGCGATGTGTTGCATAATTGCATTCTTTGCATTTGAATTTATAACTTGAAGTGTGTTTTAAAAGATGACGGTTCAAAGATGCTTTGTATTTTGTTACATAATCACAATGGTCACATTTATATTCAATATTTGAACTGTAATTTAAATAGTTACGTTTTAAATTTTCTTGCACCATTGTTGAACTATTACATTGATTACATTCAGATTGTACGTTTGTGATGTGTTTGACACCAATTTCCTTTGTATGGTCCTCAGTTGAGCTAACATCTTTTATTAGCAAAGATGTGTCTTCTATCTTAATATTCACATTATCTGTAAAAACAGTGTCAAATAGTGTAACTATTTGAACGCAATTAATTCACCTTTTATTTGATCACTATTTACAATAAAATGTTGTGTTGAAAGTAAATCTATTCCGTCTTCCTCTTTGGGTTCGACTTTAATAAGTATCGTTTCAATCTCATAAGACATTTCCAAGAATACGTGTTGAATAAGTATACAATTTCTACAAACAAATATGGGTTAACAAAACTAATATGGCCACGTGCGAGCGTTAAATGTCAGACCTTCAATGTGCGCATGTTCGTGTTGCATTGTTGCCATTTGAGTCTTGTCTGTTTTGTATGTATGAATTTTGGTTAGTTTATACCATTGTTTATACATATAATGTCTATAATCAATGGTTATACATAATTATTTTCATATTGCTTGTATATAATATCTAATTCTGATTTTGTGTGCTTGTGTTATTGAAGTAATAATGATGGTGTTGTTATGTGAAAATTGTTCAAAAACCTATTCCTTAAAAATCAATTTAAAAAAGCACCTCCAGGTTGCGCATAATATTCAGGTGGCAGATTCCGCAGCATCTTTCAATGGAGTAGTTTGCACAAATGCAAACACTGTAAAAAGAGCTTCGCTTATCAAAGCAATATAAACAAACATCTCCTAAATGTGTATAGACGTAGAGAGAAACATTATCTCATATGAATTTAGTGTTTACATAAACAAGTGCTTTGAATGGGGCATCATTTATAAACATAAAACAATTAGAGAACATTTAACAAAAGTGCACCAAACAAATGTGTGAAAGAAAATATGTTCTTCAATAACACAGAAGGCAGTGGTTGATTTCGGGATTCTTCGGTGTCTCCATGGCAACTGTACAAAAAGTATTATTTTTTGTCCATCTACCTTAGAATGTAGAGTAGTAAGGAATGTGCGTGTCCCATATACCCTATACGTAAATAAGTTGACAAAGTCAACCATCTTGTTTCTTGGTTATACGATTTTATCGGTTTGGAGTAATAAATGCAATTTTATTCTAAAATAGTATAAAGTATAAGTGAATAAAAAGGTCTTTAAAACACGCGCGATTTTTCGAGCCGGAGTGGTCGAAATAGAGTAAGTGTTTTAAAGACTAGTTATCCACAAATACTTTACGCTATTTTTTTTAATTGGGGCACCTTGAAATCATAAATACTAGTATTATTACTACAAAAAATGGAAATAAGAACTAATAATGTAAAATATGTAAATAAAAATTAATATATCTAACAATACTAACTGTAAAAAACAACTCTATTTTGATTTATACAATTAAAAGTGTTACATAATGTTTGAATAAAGGTTTTGAATTTGTTAGTAATATTTTATTCGATGTTACAAGATCAATAATCAAAAAATTGTCATTTAGACTTCACGTTTCTTGATTTGTTGATGTCGCCATGGTAACTTTAAAAACGCGCGTTTTTGAAAGTTCGATTTAAATACGCTAAGGCGTGCATTAAAAAGGTAGAATGGGGCACCAATTAAAAAAAATAACTTTCTACTGAAAAAAGATAACATCTATCTAGTATCTATAGAAGCCAAATAAATCCTATCTTAACTTAACTAGAAACGAGTTGTTAAATTAAAAAGTAAATTAGGTTTAATTTTTTGTGGTCATCCTAACGATGTGAAGGTACATTTGCGAAACGATTGTAGATATTCTGAATATAGATAAATATATTTCTAAGCTTTACATTTTATTTTAAAATTTGATTTAATTGTGTTACGGTATTTTAGTTTTAAATAAATATGTACAGGCTGTCTCAAATTCGAGGGCAAGCATGGGGATCTCGATTATTATAAGAGATAGGATATAGGTTTAAATTCGGCACTTTTGCTAAATTCGATGCCGAGTAATAATCTGAAAAGAAATTTGAGCTAACTCGAATGGATTTGGTTTTATGCTCAAAAAACTAAAAATTTCGAATTTTGTTTTTCGCGTTTGGCTACCTTATTATTAGGAATTTGCAAAATTCGATTAAACATTATTAAGGCAACTTTTTACGCACAATACTAATACGGTATTAAAAATATTATGCGACGTTTTGTTTATTCTGAACCATCATCAGGTTTATTTTTTCTTATCGGGGTTAAGACATATTTTTATGGCGTTGGATGGAGGATGTTATGCTGATTTTAGCAATATATAACACTTCATGGTTTGATCGACTGTGAACTAAAATACTCTTAAATTAAAACTAAATATTAAATTATCACGATTCCCATGAATCAAACAAAACTCAGGAGTTGGCTTTTGTCATGTCATTTTCTAATTGTAAAAGGGTAATAACTGCAAGATCCTTCGTGTTAGTGCTTTAAAATTTGCAAGTTTCTTTAGAATGTTTTCAAATTCAGAAAAACGAGACATGATAAGGATATTTTATAGCTGCAATAGAAATAGTGTCAGAGCAGAACAAAGATATTTAGAGGAATATCCGGAGAGACAGCAACCAAACCAGAGATATTTTTCAAAATTAGACCAAAATTTGCGAGAATTTGGATGTTTTCAGAAACCTCGAAATGCATATGGTAGCAGACTAGACAGAGATGCCGAAGAAGAAATATTACATCAGGTACTATTTGTTAGTATTATACTAATTGCAAGAATTTCCACTCACTTCACTGCTAATTTCAGCAGACATTTTTTTGGTGAGTTATGACTATGTTATCCAGCTTAGGTTCAAGAAAATCCTTCAACATCTACCAGAGAAATAGAGCAAACTATTGAAGCGCCAAAAATGACAGTTTGCCGAGTGTTAAAGCAATACCGTTATAAACCATTTAAGTTGCACGTTAGTCAAACTCTTCGGCCTGGGGACGATATGAGACGGTTGGATTTTGTAACCAACTTATTACCAAAATGCTGGAAAATCGCAACTTTCTCAATCAAATAATTTTGGACGGATGAGTGCAATTTTTCCACTAATGGAATGTTTAATCGTAATAACGAGCACTACTAGTCAGTTGAAAATCCACGAATTAACAGGCAAATGCAAGGACAAGGCCACCGGTTCTTTAATGTGTAGGTTGGAATCTGGAAGGATAGGCTCCTTGGGCCAATTATTTACGAAGGTATCCTAACGTCTCAACGCTACCTCGCATTTCTAACAAACGAAATATCAGACCTTTTGGATGATGTTCCGCTAAACGAAAGATGGACTCTCTGGTGGCAAATGGACGGAGCTCCTCCTCATAATGCTGCGATAAGAAGTGAATATCTTAACGGCGAATTTCCTGATAAATGGATGGGAAATATCGGACCACTTAGGTGGCCAGCAAGAAGTCCAGATTTAACCCCTTTAGATTACTTCCTCTGGGGCTATTTAAAAAATATGATTTATAAGACGCCACCGCAAAATATAGAAGAACTCCAGAATAGGGTTGTTAATGAACTTCGTCAAATTCCCAGGCGAACCATTCAAAGAAGCGTAAACAATTGTAGAAGAAGAATTCGTTACTGTATTCAAGAAGGAGGAAACTTGTTCGAACATTTATTATAATAATTTTTGTTTGTTTGTCTGTGTAATTATTTTGTTGTTACCTATCGATAAATTTGCGTTGTCGCTATTATGACCGTGTTACATAAACCTACTTGTTTGAGTTGTTTGTTAATGTTTTTTTTAATTTTTTAACTGTTTTTATATTTTTTTGGATGTTCTAACGAGTTTAACAAATTAAATAAGTAGAACTACTGTAATTATTCCTTGCTGGATCCAAGAAGGCGGAATCTTGTTCTTCGTATTTTTCTCATTATTTTAGTTCGCAGTCGATCAAACCATAAAGTGTTATATATTGATAAAATCAGCATAACATTCTCCATCCAACGACATAAAAATATATCTTAACCCCCATAAGAAAAAATAAACCTGATGATGGTTCAGAATAAACGAAACGTGACATAATATTTTTAATACCGTATTAGTATTGTGCGTAAAAAGGTGCCTTAATAATGTTTAATCGAATTTTGAAAATTCCTAATAATAAGGTGGCCAAACGCAAAAAACGAAAATCGAAATTTTTAGTTTTTTTGTGCATAAAACCAAATCCATTCGAGTTAGCTCAAATTTCTTTTCAGATTATTACTCGGCATCGAATTTAGCAAAAGTGCCGATTTAAACCTATATCCTATCTCTTATAATAAGCGAGATCCCCATGCTTGCCCTCGAATTTGGCACAGCCTGTACATTTAGATACGAGTTTTTTATTCCCACCTACTTCATTAAAAAGGCACAAAATAAGTGGCTGCCATTTTAGATAACATCGCCGTCAACTAATATTGGCGAAACACTCCTTCCTTAAATTCTAAACCTAGTACAAAAAGTAATTTGACCTGCACTAAGAGCCCATTTACAACCACTTTACTCGGCACACGTTTAAGTTAAAGTGTGTATTTCGTGTTAAGCACACGGCGAGTCAGATACCTGTTCACGACAAAAATTCGCTCTTGGCTTAAGCGTACTGCAACTTTTACTTCGGCGTGGAATTCAAAATTTCACTTCGAGTCTAGTTGAATTTAAAGTTTTCGCATGCGCAGTTCGTCGATAAGGCATAAAATATTTGTATACAATATACCTAACCTATAAAGTTATTTTGTCTTAACTTTTTTAACGATGAAAGAGTAAAATGGATGACAAAAAGAAGATTGCATTACTAGCTTCTCTAGCTTGCTTACTAGCGTATAAGAGGCAATACATTATTGGCAAAGTAAAACAATTCAAACAAAGAATATATTGGGTATACCCAATTCTGCAGAAGCGGCAGTCCCAGGGACATTATTTCAACTTACTGCAATAGATGAGAATGTATGATGAAACACTTTTTTTTAATTTTTATCGAATGTCTGTAATATCCTTCGATAAATCGTTGGAATTAGTCGAACCTCATCTTAAGAAAATCTCACAACGTGAATTTGTTTCTCCAGGATGCCGTTTAGCGATCACGCTCAGATTCTTGGCAACAGGTGATTCATATTTTAGTTTGGAATTTGCATTTAGATTGGGCGTTTCAACTATTTGCGTTATCATAAAAGAAACGTGCAGTGGTTTAGGGAATACATTATCACCAATTTATTTAAAATGTAAAGATACTGGACAGTTAGAACTAATTGCAATAAAATTTTATTCAACATGGAAGTTACCAAATTGTGTTGGTACAATTGATGGCAAACATGTTGTCATGCAAGCACCCCCAAATAGTGGTTCGGCATACTATAATTATAAGAAAGCATTTAGTATTGTGCCTCTGGCTGTATGCGATGCGAACTATAGTTTTACTTTTGTTGGTATTGGGGTATATGGTAGCCAGCCGTATGGAGGAATTTTAAATGAATTACAGTTTGGTCAGAAACTAATTAATTACGATTTCAATTTACCAATAGAGCAACCATTACCAGGCGCCAATGTAAAGATTCCCTTTTATTTCGTTAGTGATGAAGCTTTACCACTGAGACGGAACTTAATGAGACCTTTTAGCAAAAGTAGAACTGGAACAATGTATGAAGCTGACAGAATTTTTAATTACCGCTTAAGCAGAGCTCGACGAGTAATTGAGAATACATTCGGAATATTAGTTGCTTGTTTTAGAATATTCCATGGGGTCATTAATGCTACTCCAGAAACTGTCGATCAAATAATTAAGGCTTGCGTATGTTTACACAAATTTATTAGGGCAGAAAATAATCAATTTCATTTCAAATTATGTCGATAGAGATATCAATGATGAAACCTTGTTAGGTGAATGGCGAAATACTGCACCACAAAGCAGTGAACTTCAACCTTTAACATCTGTTTCAAGACAAATGGGATCTAGGAATCCAACACCGCTAGCATTCTACAGAGATCACATAAAAAATTATGTAAATGGTGTAGGTGCAGAAGTTGGTCCGTGGCTATGAAAACATAATAGACAAATATAAAATGCATGTAAACAATGTTGCTGTGATTTAATATGCAAATTCCAATTAATACCAATAAAATGTATTTATTTCGTAATTGCTGTTTATATTGCATCAGATTTCCAGTTACTTCGTCCATAAAAATTTGCTACATCTTCTAAAGGAAAGTCCTGCATTTCTGCTGTTAAATAATTACAATTTTTTTTTTCTTTGAGGTTCTTTAACTAGTAAAGTGACAGCGTTCGAAACATTTCTTAGAACGCTGTAAATTTCTTGCACAGCTTCTTTATTACGTGCTTTTCGCTTAGAAGATGCAGAGCATTTATCGGATGACATGGATGGTACTGTGACACTTTGGACTTCTGCAACATGGGTGGGGGGGGATACTGCTGCGCGTGGCTCGTCCACACATTCATCATAAACAATTGATATTTGGTCGATAACAACGTCCTCCAGTAATAGCTGGGAGTCTGACACTTCTACTGCTTTAGTTTGCTGTTCGGTGTGTTGTTCAATATTGACTATAGTTCTGTAATTATAGAGAGACAAATTTACTAAATTATTATTTTAAGATTTACAACAAACTTATTGTCGAGGCTCTGAATGGTCCATCATAAATTGCAAATGACTCATTAATGGCCATGGGGGTCGTGCATTAGGCGGAGTCCCTCTCCTTCCCAGGGCCTTTAACACGGAGACTTCGCGTCTATATTTTTCTCGCAGGGATTTTACGGTTGACACTGTAAGTAGGAAGTTTAAAATTGTTAATAATATATACTAATATAAATAATATAAACATACATATCTAGCAGTTTCATGTATTGTGAAACTGATTGTCAATAATTTTCTTTTCCCTAAAGAGATGTGTCCTGGTGCCGTTTTATCATGGAGGGGAGCATAACTACTTGACTCGGATGGTTGTTGGACTCCCTGCTGCTTGCATGTTTACAAATCGGAACACTTTTAATTTTTTTTTAAAACAAAACAGAAAACTGGAGTAGTAACATCAAAAAACGTTTATGACAGATATTACAAATGTTTTCTATTATGCATGGTGTGAGATTATGGGGCCAGCTCATCATCAGATCTCTCGCTCATGGCATGTAGACCATGTCTTGAAGTCAAATTTAAACAAAATTATATAACAAAGACAAATGAGAAAATGTGTATCAAGCTTTAAAGCGCTGGTCAAAAATGGACGAAATTAACTTTTTAAATGATATGTTACAAGAAGATCCAGAAACTGTAAATTTTGGAATATAATAAAATAATAATATAATAATAAAATAGTAAAATCTGTGGTAAAACGAATTAAAGCTTAAAATACTATCATATTCGGAAAATTAGCAGACACGATTCTGCAGTAAAGAACATTTATGATGTAGAACAAGAAAATAGTAAATTCCGAGTAAAGCATGAAGACAATATATATATATATATATATATATATATATATATATATATATATATATATATATATATATATATATATATATATATATATATATATATTTCAAAGAACGATGAACTTAACAGCTCCTCATGTTGCCAGCTACAATGTACAGAATGTGATGCTTGCATTCATGCATATTGCTGTGCCTGTGTGGATTACTTTGTTAAAGCTACCACGTGTAAGCATATTGTACAGCCCTTATGTTCTATAAGTATACTTCTACACCCATGGCTACAAATTTTAGCTACTTAACAGTTTGAATAATAACTAGAAGATTTTGTGTCTTATGCGCAGTCGTAGATTAAAGTGGGCGAGGTTCTTAAAATTATCGATTTTGCCTTATTATCCAAAAAATATTTACATGTACCTAGATATGTTCGCTTTAAAATCGGGGTTGCTTCTTCCTGAAACTAATTGTTAAATACTCGGACGTCAACTTGTTTATAAATATGGAATAAACAAGTAAAGCATTATACAATAACGTTAAAAGAAAATTTTATTACACAACCTATAGTTAATTATAAACGGAAATACTTAATGCTAATGTTAGTAACGTTATAACCTAATGAATAATTAAACTTGTGAGTAATTAATGGAATCAGAATACTTTATTCTTGCTCACATTGTAGATAACGAAATGGCTGCATGGTGGGTCAGCGTAAATTGTTGCGTAATATTACTTCAGGGTTGAAATAAATCTGGATTTGTATGCGTTATAATTCCCAAATGAATAAATCTCACTCTTGATCAATCGTACTAATACCGTAAATTGGATTAACGGTAAAATAATTAATTGCGTTAAAGTATAAATTAAAAATAAAAGGTAAAAGTAAAAGTGCCTGAAATGCAACCGTCTCAAACATTGTAAAATAACTTTAAATAACTCACCGTAAAATTTACAACACTTTTTATAAAAAATATTTAACAGAGCAAAAATGGATGCTCTACTACCTTTCAGTATCGCACAAAAAACCGACGCTCCCAAAAGGTCTTTGCGCACGATATGCGTACGAGTTCTAATTAAAATAATTAAATGCATGTTTTTATGCAACTATGATATGCAAAACACGCTGCACGCAATGCATGTTAAGTTGCCGAAATAAACGTAAATTTTATTACAAACGTAAAGTTTGTTACAATATACGTACATTACGTGGTTGTATTAAATGACGAGACTGTAGGAATAGATAAACAGAAAGTACCAATAACAACCTTAATGAAAATAATGATACCAGAGAAATTAAGTTACACCATGAGACAGTAGCTACCAAAAAATGAAAAACCCATTAGACAAGTATTAAGAGACCAATGGTCGGAAATGTTAACATTAGATTTAAATCATGCAGAAGACCATCACACAGCATGCACTAAAGTCTCAAAAAGCTATTTTAAATTTAATTAAGAATAGTCTAGGAAATAATGAAAGTGCAGCTATACACGATCGGTTACTGTCCCGAAATGAACCTGCTAACAAAAAAATTAAGAAGCACCAAAATAATATAATAATAATAATAAACCAGTTTATTTAGTAGTTAGCTATACAATTTACAATACTTAAGTAATTTTTTACACCTTGTAATGGTCTTCTCGTTTGCCCCGCTGTTGGACGTTATTTGTAATGGTTCTCTCTTTTGGTGTGACGTCTTGTGGTGGTTTTAAATGTATCCCGGGTTGGGTGCCATTCATAATGAGCGTGAACACGGACCTAATTCTGTAGTTTTCTTATCCTCATTACAAAAATTGAAATTCAATATTCTTTATTTGGTTTTTATAGTTTCGAAATGCTTTAATAGAAATTTATATTGTTTTTGTAATATGTAAAATCATTACTTTTTAACTTACTGTAAGTAAGTGGTTTTAATTTGTAAAGGTATCGTTCATGAGTTAAATGATATTTTTATTGCTATCCGATTTCCATATGAATAAATGAACTTAGCAAATTCCCTTTTTTCTTTTTATCAGTATGCTTCAGCAAACTCAAATAACACAAGAATTGGTTATATTAATATGAGAAATGATGATTGTTATCATTTATAAAATTTGTATTCCATTGAACTTACTTAATATGTATAATTGCTAAATATATTAAATTTGCTTTTTTCTGAATTAAAGCTCTTGGTATTTGTACTAGCTTTTTAATATTTGTAATAGTCAATAATGAAAATAAATCAAACGTTAATATACCTATTTAATTAAATCCAAATTCGAACGAAATGAATCAATGGTTTGCTTACAATACATAAATAAAAATCTATCTTATTACTAGGATAGCACTCTTATAACATACAACAATAATTTTTTATCAAAATTGAAAGGAATGTTCTTCGTTCAAAATTGATTTTCAAGCTCAAAGAAAACAAAACACAAAAGTTTCTTTATTTACACAAAGATAAATTGTACTTATCTGTCACTCGGTTGAAGTCTGCTGACATATTCTGCGTTTTTGGACTGGTCACGGAGGCCTCAAATGGCTGATACTACCTGCTGACGCCTTCCTCTTTTGTTCTCTCAATACCTTGTTTGGAGTTTGTTGTGGAATAACACGTTTCCACCTTGTGTCATTCATAAAACTGAAATTACCGTACATTTGCTTACGGTAATGGAGTTAGGACCGTATACCGTATTTAGCACCTACATACCGTACATATACGGTAATTATCGTACGGTTGGCAACACTGGTGTCGAGTTATCAACAACTCCCGGATGCCTGGAAGGTTGTATGGTTTAAAGCGGGAGGCGCGTTACTATAACCTGCATAATCTCTCTTAACCTTTGAAAGTGGTTTATTTATTTATTTATTAAAGTTGGAACTAAATGTGCTAGTTATAACCAATTCTGTAAGATAAAAATTTCTAAGGCGATCATTTGTCCCGTATCATACGGGAAAGTCCCTTTTTTAGATGCACCATTTCGTATATGTAATTTAATAAATTTTTTAAATGTTTTCTGTTTATAAAGAAGTCCCTTTTTTGTTCCTTTTCTCATGTTTCACTGTTTAGCAGAAATTAATCAGTCTAGAAAGTACGAAAATATAGCGCGTTCTTCACATAAGACACAATAGGATGGCATCACAAGTTCTATAATTTACGAGACTTACCTATCACTCTTTGTCGACTTAAATAAATAGCGCGATCCCGTTTATGAGGATGTAATAAGTATCAAGTCTAGCGCCAAAAGAATTTGTTTACGACGGTTAAGTGTTAATAAACGACTGTTCTTAAATAAATAATCGTTATAGTGCAGTGTGATGTAGCGCGGTAGAAAATCAGAAAATGCCAAAAAGGAAGTTTATAGAGATTTGGAAAGTGAATATCCATTTATTAAAAAGACACCCTCAGATAATAATGTAAAGTGCTTAAAATGATGTGCACAGTTTTCACATACACATGTTGGAAAGGAGGATATTGTTCAATTTAAGCTTAAAAATGTAGATGTTGCTGCTTCTAGGAGTAGAAAGTGTCTTTTTTTTCAAAAGCTAGCTATGCTTGAATGTACTTGGTCATACCATAACGTGATCCACAGTCAATCCTTTCGTTCTATGGATTGCACTAGTGAGCTAATTAAAAGTTGCTTCCAAAAAAAAATGTGCATGTTCTAGGACCAAATCTGAAAGTACTGTGTGTAACGCTTTACAAAACGAATCATTAAGTTCCATACAAAATGATGTTGCAACGGTCAATTTTGTAACAATCTATACCGAATGTTCAAATCACCGGAGCGTAAAAATTTGTCCTATAGTCGTTAGATATACCTATAATGAAACACAAGAGCATACAAGTAAAACTTTTGGAAGTTCAAGATATACCAGGTGAAACTTTAGACATTACATCCGAATATATTATTAAGATGGTTGACAAGTACGAATTAACAACGAAAGTGGCAATGTGCGCTGACCACATAATATATGATTTTGGAGAGTCTATGGCCATTTTTACATTTATACTGTTCGAGTTGGACAATTAAAAGAATTTTGTGAGTTGGTTTATGTTGAATACCAAAAACTGTTGACATACAGCATAACTTGATAATTAGCGTTGTTAGAAAGAATTTTAAAAATGTTCAAACCGTTACGGAGTTACTTGACCCACATTGATCTTAATAGTTTTAAAATCAATTTTTTTTAAGTTTGGCTATGGTTTCTTCACTTACAAATGTCTACATTTCATAAATATGCGCGGAAAGTGAAATCTGAAAAATCTTCACTGGTAGAAGTACACATGGTTTTATCAAGTTTAAAACAATTAGCAGAACGGAGAAATGAAATCTTTTTACCAAATCAATTTAACACTATGCTAGTAGTTTTGGTAAATGATGAAGACCTAGCCGTAATACAATTTAAAACGTTAGTCTATAGCCCATTTGGATAAATAAACGCAACACTTTGAAGATTCACAAGAGTTTCATTGGATATTGCTAAACAAAGAACCTCTGTGATCAGATGTTGGAAACTCATTAACTGCTTTTCAAGAACAACACCCTGATATTCATATAGATGATTAGCAACTTTGTGATAAAATTGTGTGCATTAAAAAAAATAAAACCACTTAAAAAATAAAAGAGTGGAAAGAAATTTCTGCTTCTATTGACAAGCAATGGGTCGAGCTTTTTAACCACTTCAAGAATGAAGCCGCCGCCACGGAAAGGATTTTTTCTTCAAACGTCAGTAAACATGACATTTAGTGACGCGATACAAGATACTAAATTGTCGTTTTGTTGTCATTCTCGAGCGGCGCTAAAAAACTTTTGCGCCGCTCACTAGCGGTTGTAAAGTGACAGAGGCCCTACGCGCAGCAGAAGCACCGGCAGACGAACTGATATCAAAACAGTGCCACCCATGCTCGGCTCACGCAGTACGATGCGTCAATAAAAGTGTTCAATTTAAACATAAGTGGATATTTTTATTTTGTTAAAGGAAAATGAAAATTACAATTACTAAATGAAGCTGTTTCAAAATTGAAACCGCTGCTGGACGTCATTGATTAACTATATCCGTATTCATAGATGTCTCATTTTGTTCCGAATGTTTACTAATGTCTATTCCATGCTTGATATTCAACAACGATGTTATCATGGAATATCTAGACCAAAGTGCTGAACTATTTAAATTTTCTGCAGTTACCATTTCCGAAAAATAAGCCAGCAGGACACTTTCGGAGCAGATTTTTACATGCTTATTATCACATCATTTAACAAAGGCTTCCTATTTAGCTGTATAAATACCCCACGACTTGGTTGGAAGTAGATCAAAGAGCGCTTCTTTGGCTATTGTACTGATTTCTGGGGCGTACATGACATTTTGGAGTAAGACATCACGAAGACTCTACAAAATATCCCCAGATAATGATAAAAAACTGATCAAATTGAAAAAAAAAATGCTTACAAATTTTTAAAACACTTTCAGTTTCTCCTAATGTCAACTTTTTTAATTTACATTAGTTTTATTTTGCGTGCAAAACGTTCAAAGGAACCTGTAAAAATCCAGGTTAACTTTGAAGAAAAAAATAGCATACTTTATGTGGAGCTTAAGTAACTTTTTTTGACTCATTGTCACGTTATCGTATTTATGACATATTTGCTGTTAATTTCGAAATTATAAATTATTTATTACTACCGTACTTCTGAAATGTAGTATAAGTTCATTCTGCAGTTAAGCTTAATAAGGGGTAAATTCTTGGGAAGCTTTGTGATTGTAACGTTTTATTTTTTTTACGTATTTGGTCAGTATTCGAAATTTTTGCAAATGGTAATTGCATTTAGAATCCTTTTTTCTTGAAAACGGAATACAGTTTTTGGTTTGTTGATTAAGTTTGGATGGAAGTATTAAAATTTTTACTTCGTATTTAAATATAGGGTAGAGAAGCATATTTCGCATTTTATTAAGAGGTTTTAAGCGACAAATTCGCGATAAAATTGTTGGTCTTAAACAAAGAGTTTAGCTTTTAGATACGAGGGGTTAAGGGTTAGCGTCACTAAGCAATCTTCAATTCACAGGATATCGATCACAGTGATAACGTCCGCCGGTTGTGACATATTTTTTGTGATGTAATTTTTCCGACGGCTCTCGAGTATGATTCGTTTAAGTAATCTTTTAATGATTGGCTAAATTAAGAAGTAGGAGAATAAGAATCCAATGTGGCGAGAAATGAATGTAGCTTAAGGCAGTCTTGCTAAAGATGTAGTTCAAGACTCACCCTTGTTTACGACTTTGCAATGTACGCGGTAGGGGTTGGAATTAGTTATATATCGAACCGAGGGTGTATCGAATATTACTGTAGGAATATTTTCCGCTTCTATTTGAGACATTTTAAAGTTTCAACACACCCCGGGTTATCTGATGACAATTTTCGGTCATATAAGTAATTGGTTTTAGTGTTAATGAACCTTCGTTCTGTTGACCTGTTTTATCGCATTTTGTTTATGCGGATTATTTTTGAGTTCCTGGTTAAATGATTGCTTTCGCGTACACTGTCGACTTTAAACAAATGGTATAAAGTGCTGTAAATAGAATGCTTAAGAAGTTTCGTGCAATATGGTTTAGTTTAATAGATGTGTACTTAGCGATCAAGAGCGCGTTAACGTAGTTTGTTTTATGAAAGTCAAGTTCGATTTCCCAAAGTTGGTGTAAAGATAAATTTAAGAATTAAGAAGTTATTGGTTTCCATCAATCACCTACCGAGAGGCGCTTCTCTTATATCGTTGTGAGTAAGAAACGGAATTTCGATTGAACATTTGTGCTGTGTGATCGTAACTGAATTTACATGTGTTGGTGATTTTAATAATCTGTTTGTTTGTACTCAGTTCGACGATTGAATATGCCTGTTGGTTTCAGTTTAATTAAGGAACGTTTAGCTATCCATTCAATATATAAAGCATATTCACTCGTAAACTGTTTCGGACTGTGCTTTGATTGTTTCATTCTGTTAATGTTATGTAAAATGTACTGCCAGATTTGTAAAATTTAGATGTTCGACGTTTTCTTTATTCTTTTGATGTTAATTAAAATTTAGGATATAAAATTGGGGTTGTTAGAATCCTGCAGTTCCAAATCAGACTATAGAAATTTTATTTAAGAGTTACATTTCATGTGCTTAGATATTTCGCTGTTTATTTTTTCATCATTATGGTTATTCTGAATATAGATGTATAGTGTTTATAACTTGAGTGTTTCTTTTAAGTGTACATGTTTTGTAATCCTCATCTTTACTCATAACGTTAATATTTTCACATTCACTCGAAATTTAGAAGTTTAGTTATTTTGGATAACATTCAGTTCATGAGTAATTTATTTGTTTGTTGTAACTGTTAATTTGCACAACTTTGCAGTGGCATTTCCTTCAAGTGTTTGATTAGTTATGGAAAGCTTTAACGTAATGACTAATGAGAATTTCTCGATTTCAGCGTTTGCTATTTTGATAATAAGTCACTTTAAAAGTGATTTTAGATTATAAAGTAACGTAATTATGAAGTAAGTAAAAATTATTATTAAATACATAAATAGAAAGTTTACCTCGAGTGGGATTTGAACCTACGACCTGTACTTTGCTAGAGTACCGCGCTAACCAACTGCGCCATCAAGGTTCAAGCCCCAATCGATGTAAATTTTGTCTTTATGCATGTAGAACTGATGTAAATTTTTAATTACATATTTACCTTTGAACTTATTCGTTCATAACTAAAACTTATAATAATTTAATATTAGTCAAGTTGCTTTGGTATGTATGAATCCTTGCGGTATTGCAGGTTTACATTCCATTAATATAAATAATTTGATTGTAATCTCATTATATTTAGAATTTACATACTCTAGCAAAGTATAGGTCGTAGGTTCAAATCCTACACTCGAGGTAAACTTTTTATTTATGTATTTAATAAAATTAATAATAATTCTTAATTACATATTTACCTTTGAACTTATTCGTTCATAAGAAAAACTTATAATAATTATGAAGTAAGTCGGTCGTTCACCGGTCAGCTGTTTGTTTTTGCATACGATAGTTTTGCTAGTCGCAATTTTTTAAGTTTTTTGTAGGAATCATCTCTTGATTACTTGGATTTGCCAAAAGGTAAGCAGTTTGGTTATTTGTTTGAGAATGATCTGTGTATTTTCCCGAATTTAGGTATTATATCCCGATATCGATGTTTAGTAAATTTAAGGACTTTATAGATTTTCGTTCATGTTTAGTTTTGTTGTGATGTATTTTTCGTTTTAAATTGAATAATTAATTACCGTTTTGATTAATTATTTTTGTGCATTTGAGCCAATGATTTTAGCGTTAAGTTTTATTACCGCAATTTTGCTACTTTTGTATGAAGCTTAAACTTTTATTGAGGTTTAGGTAAACTTTGCGTAAATCTTTTTGGAATAGAATTTTCGGGGAGGGTATCTATTTGATTTTTGAGCGTATATTATGGTTTCCTGTTAGGCCATTATAAGATCTAGTTCATGACGTTCTCCGTATCTAACAGGTGGCGCCTTTGTAACATTTTTCCTACAGCGCCTATACTTTAGTATAGGGGCTATAATTTTTCCCGATTTTGGAGTTGTGAAGAGTGCCTTTTTACAGCATTAAGTAAGAACCCCACTTACACCACTGAGCTATGCCGTGCGCACCAATTGCCTTACGGGCTTGGTGCTTTAGAGAGTATTTGGCTTGTAAAATCATCTCTAATTGCAGGCCTCGCCTGGCAAACAGAAATTCGACAAAAAAAGTATCACTTTAGCTCCGTACAAAATAATACACTATTTTCTGATATGAATAAAATTTGGACCAGTGAAAAAACTAGCCTTACTGCAAGAACTTTAAAGAAACTTTTAATGACAAAACCTAATTTTGAAATGAATTGCTTTGAATTTTTTAAGTATTTCGCAGATCGCTCACTATTTTATTCATTATCTACTTAAAAAACGAAATAAAATACAGAATTAAAGTTTTTTTATTTTTTTACACTATTGCATTATGATATGGGACGCCTAAAAATTTACCATAAATAATCAGTACATCTGTCACTCATGTTTGTATCAAATTTAAAGAAATTTCTCCTTCTCATTCCCCTTACTGAGGAATAGGGGAAAGGCGGGTAAGATGACATACTTAAGTGTTTGTTACCACAAAAACTACGTCTATGTAAAGATAAATACAAAATTTTATTGTAAAGTGGTAACTGGTAGTATTTTCTATGATGTTAGGCACTAAGATTACTAGTGGTATAAAGCGCTTTATTGCAAGTACAAAAAACAAAAATTTTATTAAAAAACCATCTTGCCCACCCGGGACGGGCAATATGAAATACAATGTAAAACTAAAATAGCTGCTATGCTACTCAACAAACAAAATAAGCATCACTAAAATATTAGTTCTTAATTTTTGTGCAGGTCGCAAATAAAAATTTTTGATTTTGGCGACACACCTGCGCACTCTGCATGTGCCCATTTTTACAAAATTGGCACCGTAACCACGATTCCTTAGATTTTGACCTACTGAAGAGGTCATTACAATAGATACATGCACAGTCACCTTCTTCGTCGCTACCACTGTAGGGATGTTCTTCGCCACTAAATTCATCTTTCATTAGTTTTTTTCTTACCACATTTCTGTTGCTCTTCCTCTGTTGCTCTTGTTTCTTCTCATTTTCTTTTTCGAGAAGGCTTTTGAGGTAGGGACTTTCGGTTAATAGATCTTGATAGCCACCAGTTTTGTGCTTAACAGCTTTTCTTTTATTACTCTGAGGAACTGGTGACAGATCCTTCAGGATAGCCTCAATATCAATTTTTTCTGAAGTGGATGGACAACCTTGGTCATTGTTTGCTGACTCTTGCATATAGTGATCATCAACATTTGGTAGTTCTCTTTCAGCAGCAGATGCATCTTCAGGCAAATCGGTAGTTAGACTAGGCAAAAACATATGTTCTGGAAAAATATTGGAATTAAAAGGTGATATCCCCGTTGAACGAAAACCACTTGATGCGTTCTCTAGTGTTGCTGTTTTTTCATATGCTTGTTTAAAAAGTTTGGATATTTGATAAATGCTAACAGTGCGACCGGGATTCTCTCTCAACCATTGTGTGACTGCTTGGTTGTAATATTTATGGAGGGGGCCAAAAAATGCAACATCCAAAGGTTGGAGGCGATGTGTACAGTGTGCAGGCAAGCAAAGCAGTATCACAAAATTCTTTTTAGCAAATTCCAAAGCTTCGTAGCTTTTATGACTTGAATGACCGTCAAGAATTAATAAAGCTTTATTCTCGAAATTTGGTCTGACATGCTCAACAAAATGTCGCATCCATATTTGGAACAAATCCCCCGTCATGTAGCCAGATTCATTATGTAGTTTTAACGTCCCTACTGGTGCCCCGTCATACAAGACAGGATTAAATCTTTTCCTGGGAAATATTATTGCCAGCGGTACGTATGTCCTTTCAGAACTAAAGCAGGCCACAACGGTTGTATGGACACCTCTCTGCACTTGTGAAAGCGCCTACTTGCCTTTTGCCTTTTCTGGCGAACACCTTTGGAGGGACGTGAACAGTTGTTAGCGCAGATTCATCCATATTGAAGACCATTGTGTTATGAATGTTATGTTCTTCGATAACTTGTTCAAGTTTAGTAAAAACTTTTCCACCTGGGGTTTATTGAAAGCCTCAGCTCTAGCAAGAGAGGTGGCTTCAGGGAGACGCAATGACAATTCAGGGTTACGTTGCCGAAAACCACATAAACACCCTTTCCTAGCCATCTTATTCTCTTTATTAAAAGAATGTTTTATCTTCTTTTTTCAGCAACCACGTATGCAAGCTTTCTTACGTCTGTTGTTGTCAATCCAAAAACGGGATTCCATTGAGTACTGATTGTAAGGAGCCCAAATGTTTTGTGGCATTTGTTGCAATTTTGTTTTTGTTAAGACCTCGACGGCGGAGGGTGGCAGTTGGTACGTTGAAATGTTTACTTGCTTTCAACCAACCCATTTCTCCATTACGAACAGCTTCTAAAGCTCGCTCCATGTCCGCAACATTCCAACTACCCCTAGTCGTCTTTCGTTTATAGGAGTAAACCATCTGAAAGAATTCTTCATTCTTCATAGAAAAGGGCGGGCAAGATGACATAGTAATTCATTTTACCCGCCATCTTGCTATGTCGTTTTACCCGCCTTGTTGTTTCTTACTACTAATACTCGTAACAATTAAACAACAAATAAAAGCAAAAAAACAATTTACGTTGTCTGTCGTGAACATTCGTACTATTACTCTAACCTATTCAAAGTAGTGTAAAAAACAATATTTATTGGTGAAATAGTAATTTGAACTATTACTTACATTGGAATCACAAACACCGTTAACACAGATAACGCACTAACTACGTCAAACGTGTATCTATGCACTTCAGACTACACTCAGCACAGCGTTGCCAATATTTACGCAAAATGGTAAGGATTAGGGAACTTAAAGCCGGTTATATTTTCTGTAGGAAACAAAAGCCATTTTGCCCGACTATGTCGTATTACCCGTCGCTCCCCTCTACAATTTGCAACATCAATTAGTAAACTAAATAGTTCTATTGGTGATTTACCTTCAAGAAGATTTACAAGTTTCACCTTTCGCACACTTTTCTTAGAGTTTGATGTACTAAACTCTATTTCTTCCTTTTGCCAAATTGGAGTAGGTTTCTGTAAATTTGGAGTAGTTGACTTCCGTTTCTTAGGCAACGGTTGCTGTTCATTTGTAGGATAATCCTCGTTTTGGTGCAGATGGACTTCAAATGTTCCAGCTATATCAGACGGACGAAAATCTTCTTCCAATAAGTCATCATCTATGTCTTCTTCATCTGTTAGTTTGTCTACTATTGGAGGAATATACACTGGATCAATATTATTCGCTTCGGCAATATTGAAATGTTCTGCAACAATTGCTTCTAACTCACGCATACTTAGTGGTTTCGTATAACAATAATTAGACATATTTGTCGTACTATAAATTTCCTAGGCCGTACAAATAAATATCACTTTAGTATAACTATGTATAAACAGCGTTTATTTTCAATGAGAGATTGAAAATAAATGAATAGGTAGTGTGGGACACAACGTATTTAAATGCATGCTAACACCGTTGATGCGGATCACATTATTAACTCACACTATAGAAATACAATTGCAACAAAGCATTAAACTATTTTTATCAATGTCATTAGATACCTTAATGACTTGCAATTATTATGCTAATTTCATTCTTTTAAATTTCTAAAATGAAAAACAATTATAATTGTGATAAGATTATGTTACGTGCAACATTAATAATTAGCATATTTGGCTCTTATCTTTTTAGATGACAATAAATTCTTTACATATCCATTATAAGCTTTTTAGATGTTTAGTAACATTTACACAAACAATATAATAATAAATAGCAAAAGAACCTCAAAAAAAAATTAATTAAGGAAATGATGTGTATACGCATCAATGGCCGGTAACGGGTTAAGTCGTAAATAAAGGTGACAAAAAATGCAATAAAGAAACATAGTTTTATTAACAAAAGTACAATTAAAATTGAGGAAATATGCATAATTACAAAAATTAATATTTTGTTATGGAGCCATCTGTTTGTATGAATTCAGTAAGTTGACGGAGCATGGAACCATATAAATTCCTAAGTAAATTTGGAGTTTTGTTTAAACGTTTGCCAGATTTTCCGAATACCATCCACTGATTGCTCTCTGCTTTGGGGTCTAAAATTGCTATTATACATTTGTTTAACAATTAGCCCCCAAATACTTTTAATTGGATTTAAATCCAGGCTTATGGAGTACCAGTTCATAACACTAATGTTATTATGTTCCACAAACCAATTTCAGATAATTATTGCTGTATGGACAGGACAGTTGTTCTGCTAAAATATAAATTTATTGTCCTCAAAAAATTGCTGCACTAATGGCAGTATAACGTTTTCTAAAATGTTCCTGTATATACGGAAAATCTTCTGGATCTATCTATAGGGACACCATATTTTTCGTCAAATCTGAAGTTTCCGGTTCTATAAACTTCAATATGCCCATTACAAGAAGATTGAAATAACTTTTCATCAGTAAAGATAACTTGAAGCCAGTAGTCCAAACCCCAATGTTAGGGACAAAAAACACCTGTGTGTGCTTTGAATTGTTAGAGCTTTGTGATGTGTTGCATAATCACATTGTTCGCATTTGAATTGGTAACTTGAAGTGTGTTTTGAGATGATTTTTAAAATTACCTTTGTGAGTGGTAGAATATCACATTTGTATTCATAACTCGAAGAGTGGTTTTTAAGATGAATTTTGAAATAATCTTTGTGATTTGTTGCATAATCACATTGGTTACATTTGAATTCATACGTGTTTTTTAAGATGAATTTTAAAATAATCTTTGCGATTTGTTGCATAATTACATTGGTTACATTTGAAATCATACCTTGAAGAGTGTTTTTTAAGATGAATTTTTAAACAATCTTTGCGATTTGTTGCATAATCACATTGGTCACATTTGTATCCACAACTCGAAGTGTGGTTTTTAAGATGGATATTAAAATAATCTTTGCGATTTGTTGCATACTCACATTGGTTACATTTGAAATCATATTTTGAAGAGTGTTTTTTACGATGAATTCTTAAATATTCCTTGAGATTTGTTACATAATCACATTGGTTACATTTGAATTCATACCTTACAGAGTGTGTTTTAAGATGAATTTTTAAAGCACCATTATTATGTGTTGCATAATCACATTGGTCACATTTAAATTCAGAACTTGAAGAATGTTTTTTAACATGAAGTTTAAAGGTATCTTTGCGATGTGTTGCATAATTGCATTCGTTGCATTTGAATCTATAACTGGAAGTGTGTTTCAAAAGATGACGGTTCAAAGATGCTTTGTATTTTGTTATATAATCGCAATGGTCACATTTATATTGAATATTTGAACTGTAATTTAAATAGTTACGTTTTAAATTTTCTTGCACGATTGTTGAACTATTTAATTCATTACATTCAGATTGTACGTTTGTGATGTGTTTGATACTAATATCCTTTATATCAATCTCAGTTGAGCTAACATCTTCTATTAGCGAAGATGTGTCTTCTATCTTAATATTCACATTATCTGTAAAAATAGTGTCAAATAGTGCACTATTTGAACGCAATTAATCTCACCTTCTATTTGATCACTATTTACAATAAAATGTGTTGAAAGTAAATCTATTCCTTCTTCCTCTTTTGGTTCGACTTTAATAAGTATCGTTTCAATCTCATAAGACATTTCCAAGAATACGTGTTGAATAATTTCTACAAACAAATATGGTTTAACAAAACTAATATGGCCACGTGTGAACGTTAAAGGTTAAATGTCAGACTTCATTGTGCGCGTGTGCTGTTGCATTGTTGCCATTTGAGTCTTGTCTGAATTTTAATGAGGTGGTAAACAAGGGAACATAGGACATGAAGGAAGACAGTAATGTGCTGCCGATGAGAATTGCGTATGCGTTATCTACATAAATAGCTATTTTTTTAATGGTTTAAATATCACTTTCAAAATCAAACTGCTAGAGCTCTGGTGGTGTAGTGATACAAGTCATCTTCTACGCGTTTGGTGCAGGTTCTATTTCCGGCTCATGTGTTTTTTTTATCTTAGGTTACGGATTTTGTTTTGTTTATCTATTCTACTTTTGTTAGGTTATTGTAGTTTTGTTTATCAAATCTAATTATGTTATGTTACAGTAGTTTTGTTTTTCTTATCTAAAATACATGACGTCACACACCGGCACCATCCTCATCCTTCATCCTATGTTTCTTTGTTACCGTCTCCAGAATTTTGATTAGTTTATACCTAAGAATATAGTATTTTATATTCTAAGGTTTATACCATTGATTATACATACCATGTGTATAATCAATGGTTTACATAAATATTTTCATATTGCTTGTATATAATATCTAATTCTGATTTTGTGTGCATGTGTTATTGAAGTAATAATGATGGTGTTGTTATGTGAAAATTGTTAAAAACCTATTTTTTAAAAATCATTTTAAAAAAGCACCTCCAGGTTGCGCATAATATTCAGGTGGCAGATTCCGCAGCATCTTTAAATGGGGTAGTTTGCACTGTGAAAAGAGCTTCGCTTATCAAAGTAATCTAAACGAACATCTCCGAACAGCGTTGCCACACGCATTTCTATTTTCGTGGCAGATTCGCGACTGAAATAGGGGTAGAAGAGGTCGGTCCGGGGTAGGAGAAATTGAAATCAATTTTTGTTCACGTTCGTAAAATAGAGTAGAAGATACTTCATTAATTTTAGTTTACCACAGATACGTTTACTTCATCGCGTTCGTACGCAAACTTTGGTTCTCGTGAAAAAAATATAGACTTTACTCACTTGCAGAAATAACGTATAAAAGGTTTTTTAATAAAAACTAAGGTTAAAAAAATAATAACTTTCTAATAACAAAAAAATTCACAAAAATAATGAACCTAACTATAAAAATAAAAAACACAAAATAAAATGGGCATTTTAATTCGTGTTTAAAAAAATAATAGAGCCTAAGGAGAATTCTAGAAATCATTAAATTTTGAACGAATACATCCAAAATGAAATGAATGTTACAATTCAGATATTTTTTATCTGGAATTTAAAGAATGTACTTCTGTCGTAAATAACTAGCGGGGTAGATTTGCTTGAGGGGAGCGAGAGAGCCAAATAACGTTAAAATGAGGTAGAAATACCCCGTTCGGGGTAGCTGTGGCAACGCTGTCTCCGAAATGTGCATAGACGTAAAGAGGGAAACATTATCTCATATGGATTTAGTGTTTACATAAACTAGTGCTTTGAATGGGGAATCATTTATAAATATAAAACAATTACGAGAACATTTAACAAAAGTGCACCAAAAAAATTTGTGAAGGATAATATGTTCTTCAATTACACAGAGGTAGTGGCTGATTTCGGGATTCTTCGGTATCTTCCTCAATAGCAACTGTACAAAAAGTATTACTTTTTATGTCCTAGTACCCTAGAATATAGAAAGGAAGGAGCGTGTCCCATACATCCTATACGTAAATAAGTTGCAGCGTTGCCAACCATTAAGATTGAATTTACCGTACATGAAGCGCGTAATTACCGTACCTCAAAAAAATTGCCGTACATGCATTAAATGCGATATTATATAGAATATTGAAAAAATAACATATTCTTTTTATTTATATTTTATAAACATAGTAACTGAAACGAAAAACTTAAAAACAACACAACATTTACAAAAAACTAAGAGTGCATTATATTATTTATGTAGCAGGTATATACATAATTTAATCTGGTATTTCCCATTGAATAACTCATCGTCATTCGTAGATCCAGAAGTAATGGATTCTTCTTTACGAAAATTATAAATGCCCTCATTAGTCATCTTAGCGAGCATTTCTTTTGCCGGCTTAAAATTTCTACAATTTTTCGTACTGCTTCCACATTGGGTCGTCGAAAGGCAGCCATTTGTTGTTTCAGTAATGAATTTATTGCGCATCTTAGTTGTTATTAAATTTACTTTGCTAAAAATTCTTTCACATACAGCATTGAATGTGGCAATGATATAATGTTCAAAACAAAACGCGATAAATTGTGAAAAATAATTGCTCCCAACTTCATCTTCGTATTTAGATAATTTTCCCTAAAATAAATCAATATCATCTGCAGTATCAACATCTTGAGAATTTGAACTAATGTTGTAGGTAAATCGGCAGCAATCTTCATTTGATATCTATTAATTGTGAATTAATAATATCATGGAACCTTTATGTTTGGGCAGAAATATCACATACGGATGGATATTATTCATGCGTACAATTAGAAAGCGCTTTCTTTGGAGGAAGGATTTGAATTTTTGACAATATAAAGAGTAGTACAGAGACGCTATCCCTCCACTTTTTTACGTCACAAGCCCCGCCCTCTTTCACTTTTACTAGCCCACGGGAGACCGCATTTTCCACCCTTATTTTTATGGTTTCTTTTCGGAGGCCTTTTTCAACCCTATTTTTTACGCAACCACGTGTGACCGTATTTTCAACCCTTTTATCCCTAATTATTTTTACACACACCCACGTGTGAGACCGTATTTTCAACCCTTTCTTTTCGAAGACCCTTTTCAACCCTAATTATTTTTTACTTGCGCATGTGTAGGACGTGTTTTTCACCCTTTCTTTTCGGAGACCTTTTTCCAAAGGAACAAGAACAATACTAACACTAATTCATTAACAAAATACAAAACGTAGGTAACTAATAGCAACAAATAAATAGTAATAAAAGTTCATATTGTAGAATAAGCAACTAATTAAATATTTACTCATACTATTTCATTTCGAAATTATTCGGTAACTTATTCATTGAATTGTTCAAATTGATGTCCATTTTCCCTAACACACAATTGACACAATTTCTTAATACGTCTTAATGCATTTAAAATTATGAAAGGCCGATTTTGTAAATTCTGGAAAACTGCCTCTGTTGTTGCACGAAGTTCTTCAATATTATTGTGCCTCTTACCGTATATTTTATTTTTCAAAAAACCCCACAAAAAGTCCAACACTGACAAATCAGGTGACCTTGCAGGCCACCTAATGGGTCCATTTGTTCCAATCCAATGGTCCTGGAAAGTTTCTTCTAAAAACGGCACAATCAACCTCGAATTATGGGCAGGGGCACCGTCTTGTTGAAAGTAAATGGCATTAAGATAGGCGGGAGGAACATTCTCCAGGAATTCTGGTATTACGTCTTCTAAAATTGTCAAGTACCTATTCGCGTTGAGAGCCCCTTCAAAAATGCGGTATTTTATTCATGTCTCCAATAAGAAACAGGCTACATTAAAACCAAATCGACCCTGTTGTTGTTGCTCAAAAATTAGGTGTTGGTTTTCATCATACCAGTGCCTTGTATTTTGCCTGTTAAATAAACCGGCACTGCTTATATGGGCTTCGTCTGACCACATGACTTTACTCGCAAAATTATTGTCCCTTCGAGCTTGGTTCAAAAACCAATTACAGAAATTCACACGCCTCGCTGCATCACCAGGGTATAAATGCAGGATAATATTCACTTGGTAGGGTTTCAATTTTTGTTTTTAAAATCCTTTGTACCCGTGATCGGGGAACGCCAGTGTCATTTTCTAACTTCGTACAAGAAGTCTGAGGAGAGACACGGCTAAGACATTTATTTCATCCACTTCATTATTTTCCTTGTTATACGTCTTGGGTCGGGGTTTAGAATACGCACCATAATTTAGTAGATTATTCTTTAGTCGAAATATCGTTGCTCGACTAGGTTGACGCCTCTCCGGATATCTAACGTTTTAAAAACAATATGTCATATAATGTCTTATTGTAAATTACTAGTTTACCTGTTTAAATATAATTCTAATGCTTCGTCAACATTTTCATGGCATTGATTGAAACATTGTATATCATACTTTTCGTTGTTCTGAAAAAATCTTTCAGCCATTATAAAATTTCACAAATTAACAAAATCGCCAAACACAAACACAATAAAACGCATCAAAATTTATCATCATGACAGCAGATGTGTTGATTTCTCCACAGTCACTTGATAAAACAATGCTCCAAAAGTCAACAACAGTGTTTGTAGCATCCATGACCTACTATAAAAAAATCACAAATAATAATCCCTGTAGTAAAACTTTGAAATCCATGGCACTCTATTAAAATTCAATGTTTTAGTAATTTTGGAGCAATTTTTGAAAACTTCATTTTTATATATTATATATCATTTCGAAGGAAAAAAGTAAGTAATTTAATGAGATAATAAAATACAGGGTGTTCCATTGAATAAATCATAAGTTTGAGTCTTATCTCCATTACGATACCCCGAAAAGAAAAATTGAGTACGCCCCTGGATTCTACGTAAAATTCTCTATGGGACAAGTTTTCAATTTGACATTATCGCTGAGAAACTTCTAAGATATGGTGGGGATCCAAAAGAGTGGATTTTCAAAAACACCCTGTGATTTATAAACGAAAGAAGTTAGGCAAAATCCGTTCAGGCCATCTTGAGTTTCACAAAAAGTGGCACAGGACCGCGAAAACCGCAAGGTTCTATCTTCAACAACAACCGAGATACTTGGCTGTCTCAACCAAAATGGTATGCACTGTACATTATCGTTTACTGCTGGCCTACAACATATATGCATTGTACGTTGCACATAGAATTTTTTTGGTTATTGTGGGCCGACATCTAGACGCAAACATCTAGTACTAATGGATGTTAGCACTACCCGTTACTAGAATGTTGACCTACTAAATAAATTCCACCTATAGTAAGGAATCTTTAACGAGTATTGCCAAGGGTCCTACAGTTTTACTTCCTATCCGAGAAGAAGGAATACTTGGGTTTTTCTCCGTTTTACTCAAACGGCTACCTCGGCTAGGTTCGAACCCCCGCCGGTTGGATGAAAGACAAGCACTCTAACCATTCCACCATCGCGGCAGCTAATATATAACAATATCTGGTTTAAAAACCAAAAGTACTACTGTTACCATAAAAAAAGAATAACTGTTTCTGACCAAGGATTTCGGCGCACGAGGTAGGGTTTTGCACGCCTGACTACTGCATAAATCCAGACAATGGCAAATACATTTCAATATGAAAATTTCCGGGCATAGATCTTTGTACCTTTACCTATGCAATCTAACTCTCCCATCATTATATTGCAACCATCTGACGCAAAACCTTCTATATTTTTAATTGGAATTGTATGCTCATAAAATGACTCTACTACTTGCTTAAATAAGTGTTCCGCAATAGCTTTGGATTTCACCTCTACCATATCGTCACTTTTGTGTCAAAATATTTGACAATTATGCCAACAGACTTATTAACTCCGATATCCGTTCACTCATCTGTTCGAATGCCGAACTTAACATTTTTAAGAATAGTGTTGCATAGTTCCGATTTGCGTGTTGTGCCAATCACATTGGTAATTATTATCGTTGCTTTTATTCTCCGAACTGCTAAGTTATTTGCAATTTTTGAATCCGGAAATATTTTAGAAAGAAGCGGACATAAATGATCCATCGTTAGAAAAGAAATATTGTGTTCCGCTAAAAATGCACCAAGTTTGATTTCCGCTTCCTTTATATTTTCTTCTAGGTTTCCTGAAGAATTTCTATTTCCTTGTCGCATAAATTTTGCAAGTCAATTAGATCCCGATATCCGTTTTGCTCTTAATTTGTTTTGATGTTTGCGGAACTTTGGTGTTTTTGAATGTAGACAACTCGCTAACAAATTCGCAGTTGCACACCATGCATTGTCTTTTATAATTGTTATTACTGACAGGTCGAAGCCATTCTTTAAATTCTGGCAAATTTAACCAAGAACTTTTAAATTTCTGAAACAGTTTTAATGATCCTAATATTGTGTAACTATTTTGTGCTGAATAATTACCTGCGACTTGATTTTAATTCCTTATTTGGATACGAATCACTACTGTCGCTGTCACTAGCACTCATAGTTAATTATAAGAACATTTATTCGATGTTCAGATAAAGTGAAAAATTGAATATGCCAGACCACTCTTAAAATCTAAACAGGATGAGAATATGATTCATCTTTTGCATTTCGCTAAAAGTTTCTGCATTTTATGTAAACTGTAGCAGTTCAGTTCATTACCTACCTAATACGTAGCGCAAAGCGCGTAGTTTTATTTTTTAACTGCATTCTCAACAAATTTTTGTGAGTTTTTCATCAAACTGAAATTACCGTACATTTGTGTACGGTAATGGAGTTAGGACCATATACCGTATTTAGCACCCAAATACCGTACATGTACGGTAATTACCGTACGGTTGGCAACACTGATACGTTGACAAAGTCGGCCATCTTAAGTAACGATCATTACATTCACGAAATAATTGTAGATTTTCTGAATATAGATAAGTATATTTCTAAGGTTTACATTTTATTTTAAAATACGATTTAATTGTGTTAGCTACGGTCTTTAGTTTTGAATAAATATGTACATTTACATACGAGTTTTTTATTCCCACCTAGTTAATTAAAAAGGCACAAAATAAGTGGCAGCCATTTTGGATAACCATCGCCGTCAACTAATATTGGCGAAACACTCCTTCCTTACTACTCTATATTTTAAGCCTAGTACAAAAAGTGATTCGACCTTCACTAAGGGCCCATTTATAACCACTTTTCTCTCGTCACACTTTTAAGTTAAAGTGTGAATCACGTGTTAAGCATACGGCGAGTCAGATACCCGTTCACGACAAAAATTCGCTCTTGGATTAAGCGCACTGCAACTTTCACTTCGGCGTGGGACTCTGGAAATCTCAAATTTTCACTTCAAGTACAGTTGAATTTAAAGTTTTCGCATGCGCAGTTCGTCCATAAACAAGTTTGTTTTAACTTTTTTAATGCTGAAAGAGTAAAATGGATGACAAAAAGAAGATTGCATTATTAGCTTGCTCACTAGCGTATAAGAGGCAACACATTTTTGGCAAAGTAAAACAACACAAACCAAGAAGATATTTGGGTATACCCAATTCTGTAGAAGTGGCAGTACCAGGGACATTATTTCAACTTACTGGAAGAGATGAGAATGTATGATGAAGCCTCTTTTTTTATTTTTGTCGTAATGCCCTTCGACAAATTGTTGGGACTAGTCGAACCTTTTCTTAAGAAAACCTCACAACGTGAATTTATTTCTCCAGGATCCCATTTAGCGGTCACGCTCAGATTCCTGGCAACAGGCGATTCATATGTTAGTTTGACATTTGCATTTAGATTGGGAGTTCCAACCATTTGCGTTGTCATAAAAGAAACGTACAATGTATTATGGAATACATTATCACCAAATTATTTAAAATGTCCAGATACTGGCCAGCTGGAACTCATTGCAATAAAATTTTATTCAACATGGCAGTTACCAAATTGTGTTGGTGCAATTGATGGCAAACATGTTATCATGCAAGCACCTCCAAATGGTGGTTCGGCATACTATAATTATAAGAAAGCATTTAGTATTGTGCCTATGACTGTATGCGATGCGAACTATAATTTTACTTTTGTTGGTATTGGAGTATATGGTAGCCAGCCGGATGGAGGAATTTTAAATGAATCACAATTTGGTCAGAAACTAATTAATAACGATTTAAATGTACCAATAGAGCATCCATTACCAGGCGATAATGGAAAGATTCCCTTTTATTTCGTTGATGATGAAGCTTTTCCACTGAGACCGAACTTAATAAGCCCATTTAGCAAAAGTAGAACTGGAACAATGGATGATGCTGACAGCATTTTTAATTACCGCATAAGCAGAGCTTGTCGAGTAATTGAGAATTTATTCGGAATGTTAGTTGCTCGTTTTAGAATATTCCATAGGGTCATTAATGCTATTCCAGAAACTGTCGATCAAACAATTAAAGCTTGCGTATGCTTACACAATTTCATCAGGGTAGAAAAGAATTCGACCTATTGCAGTTCAAATTATGCCGACAGAGATATCAATGATGAAATCTTGATAGGTGAATAGCGAAATGATGCACCACAAACCAGTGCACTTCAACCTTTAACATCTGTTGCAAAACGAATAGGACCTAGGAATCCAACATCGCTAGCATCATTCTACAGAGATCACATAAAAAATGATGTAAATAGTATAGATGCAGAAGTTGCTCCGTGACAGTGGAAACATGTTAGACTTCGTCCATGAAAATCTCTGCGTCTTCTAAAGGAAAGTCCTGCAGTTCTGCTGTTAAATAATTACAAAAATGTTTTTCTTTGAGGTTCTTTAACGAGTGACGTGACAGCGTTCGAAACATTTCTTAGAACGCTGTAAATTTCTTGCACAGCTTCTTTATTACATGCTTTTAGCTTTCGCTTAGAAGATGCAGAGCATTTATCTGATGACATGGATGGTACTTCTGACGTATTGGACTTCTGCATTTTTGTACTAGTAAAACAAATGACTATTGTTTAATATTTATGAATGCATCGCAAGGGTATATGTCGGAAACGTTTGGAAATGGCGGAGTTGTTGTGTTGATAGCACCCATGGCCTCAATGGATACGATCTTGAATTGACTACAATTTTAGTTATAGACGAATGGGTGGAAGAATTCCCTGCTGCTTGCGTGTTTACAAATCGGAACGATACTCCGGCTTTTCATATTTTTCTTTAAAACAATGAAACAGAAAAGTGGAGTAGTAAATCCAAAAAACGTTTATGACAGATATTACAAATGTTTTCTATAATGCATGGTGTGAGATTATGGGTCAGTTCATTATTAGAACTTTTGCTCGAGGCATGTAGACCATGCCTGGAAGTCAAATTTAAATATGTAAAACTATAGATAAAAACCAAAGCGAAAATGTATATCAAGCTTTAAAAATACTGCAGTCTGAGATGGACGAAATTACCTTTTTAAAACAATTAACCAAGTTTATTGATATGTTAGAAGAAGATTCAGAAACTGTAAATTTTGGAATATAGATACTTATGTCAGTAAATATCATCAGTGGGCATATGTGTATACAAAATCTGCAGGAGTGAATACGAATATGGATTTAGAGTCTATGCACAAATCCATTTAGGTCGAAGCGTTATACGGAGGTTAGATAAGGACTTCATGCCATACATAATAGTTATATACGTAATAAAATAGTAAAATGTGTGATAAAACGAATTAAACGAAAATACATATATTCGGAAAATTAGCAAAAGACACGATTCTGCAGTAAAGATCATTTATGATATAGAATGAAAAATAATAAATAGCGGGCAAAGCATGAAGAAATATATATATATATATATATATATATATATATATATATATATATATATATATATATATATATATATGGTTTCTAAGAGCGATGAACTTAACAATTCATGTTGCCAGCTAAAATGTGCAGAATGTCATACTTGTATTCATAGATATTGCTGTGCCTGTGTGGATTATTTTGTTAAAGCTACCATCTGTAAGCATATACTTTACGAAATTTGCACCGAGCTGGTAGCGTAGTGGTGACACGACCTGCCTAGCATTCGGGAGGTAATGGGTTCGATTCCCGTTACCGTCTACCTTGTATGAGGTTTGTCAGGGGGTTTTCCCCATAAACATGTAGCGGCATGGTCACTGCGTATATGCACACCATGTGCGGCTGCTTAGGCGAATGCTGGGATACTATTTCCCTCCTCAGAACCCTAACTTCGTTCATTCCGATCTTATCCTGACCATACACATCCTTAATCCCACCACACACATATATACGTAATGTATGTATGTATGCTGGGAATCCATGATTGTGGCTGAAGGAGCTCGGAAAGCTCGAGCAGCGCGCCCTCCCACTTGGCGAGGGAATGAAATACGTGACCTTTTCTTTCTTTTCCTTTCCTTACGACATTTTATTAAATGATGAGACTGTACCGATAGAGACGCAGAAAGTACCAATATATATATATATATATATATATATATATATATATATATATATATATATATAAATATATATATATATATATATATATATATATATATATATATATATATATAATAACTTTAATGAAAATAATGATACAAGAGAAATTAAGTTACACCTTGAGACAGTAGCTACCAAAAAATAAAAAACCCATTAGACAGTTATTAAGAGACCAATGGTCGGAAATGCTAACATTAGATGTAAATCACGTAGATAACAACATCACACACCGCACTAAAGTCTCAAAAAGTTATTTTAAATTGAATTAAGAATAATCTAGGAAGTAATAAAAGTGCAGCAATACACGATCTGTTACCTTCCAGAAATGAACCTGCTAACAAAAAAATTAAGAAGCAGCAAAACCTTTTTACGACTAAAAAAAGAGACCTGTAAAAACAAAGTCAGTGATAAAACTCAAAAGTGTTCAAAATAATATAATAATAATAATAATAAACCAGTTTATTTAGCAGTTAGCTATACAATTTACAATACTTAAGTAATTTTTTACATCTTATAAAAAACAAGAACTTCTATATTTATCAATCATAAGTTATACCCTATTTTATTGCATGAATCGTTAATTGGACGTAAATAAATAGTCGAACACTAAAGAGTTTGAATATAATATAAACTCTTGGTTGTTATCACCCAGCCTTCTTAAATGTTCTTTCAGTCATATTTTGAACAGCTTCAAACTTAAGTTCTTCATGTCAGCTGGAGGAAGATTATATTCCATTCGGTCTCTAAAAAATAGACAACTTTGGCCCAATGTTGTGTTTTCGTGCTGCAGAATAGTTTTGTCTTGACCTAGTACCATATATCTGTGTCACAAAATTTTTTCCGGTTCTCTTGGAGGTAATCTGGCACCAACTCCCATGTTTTATTTTATGGATGAGTACGACATATTTCATCTGGAACAAATCTTCAACGTTAAGTCATTCCTAGTTAGCATATTAGTTATCATGGAGTATTTATTGCACCCTAGTATAATCTCCATTGATCTATTTTGAAGAACGTGCATCCCTTGCATATCTGTCTTGTTTGCTATGTATAAAACGGAATCTGTAAAATTAAAATGTAGCAGTATCTCAAGACCTGTAAATCTGACAACAATGGGGGAAAAATTTTATGATGAATGTGGCCATGAGAAAATGCTGGAAATTATTTTGAAGTTCCGTATTTCACCGCTAGGGGGCGCAATTAAAAATTAACTAAAACTCTAAATTTGTGTCGAAACTTATATAAAGATATATCTTTGCTTACACCATTAGAAGGTATAGACAATTCTACATAATTTCGGTTTAAGGATCATTGGCTTACTAACCATTGAAGAGTGGGGGAATGTATTGAAAGTGTAATCATTGAAATTGCTAAAAATTCTAAACCACTTATTTAATTTTAGTAAAATAAAGCTTGTTTGGAAGACAAATGTAGGCACTTTAAATTGCCGTTCCTATTGTTACACGATAGTTTCTAATAAAAGTGCTAGAGGGCGCAATTTGTATTAATATCTTTTTTTTTCATTTTACTTCGAAAATTTAAATCACACGGTATGTTTGTGACACCGTATTCCAAAAGTAGATTGAAGTTTCAAGAAAAACGTAAAAACCGCAAGTTGATACCTTTGGTCATTTTAAAGTTATAGCGAATGAAAATTTTTTTAACACTTTAATTGATGAAGTTTGGTCTTGTTTTGCCGAATTGGATAAATGTCGGTCTCATATTAAAGAAATAGTTGTTGTTAATCGAATTAAGAACCAACAGTGATTTTTAATGCCTATCACCGTAGCTAGGGGGCGTTAAGAATACAAAAATAACGTTTTTACGCGTTTTCTTTAAAATTTTAATTGCAATGAAGTAGGTATTTATTATATCAAAATCAAAAAGTAAATTAAATTTGCCATAAAAATGATACAAGATTTATTTTAATATTGTTGATAGTTTTAGAGTTATAGTGAAATTGAAGATTAATTTTAACGTCGCTCACCCTGTAAAGTTCAAATAAGATCCGATTTTAAATCCAAAAATATTAGGTATTTAATGTCTCGATAAATGTTCAAACTGCCTTCCGTCACATTCCAAACAGTCTTCCAATCTTGTTCGGGTGTATAAAACTGCTGCTTCAATTTCTGCAGCTGGTAGTTGACGAATTGCATCTCGGATTCTGTTTTTTATGTCAAATCTTGTTGTTGATGGAGTTTGGAATACAGTGTGCTCCAAGTGACCCCATAAGTAGAAGTCGAGGCACGTCAAATCGAGTGATCTGGCCGGCCAAGGAACTAGACTTCCCCTTCCTATCCAGAGTTCTTGAAAATATTCGTTAACATGGTATCGCTCGTTAAGGGAAAAATGTGCTGGGCACCCGTCCAATTGTAGATACATGATTCGCCTAATGCCCAATGTTACATCTTTTAACAGGACTGGCAACTCATTTATTAATAACTCTAAGAAGAGATTACCAGTTAGCGCATCATCAAAAAACTAAGGCCCGATAATATTGCCGCCTATAATGCCACATCACACGTTTAGCCTCTAGCGGTCTTGGTGCTGCACTTCTCGCATACAGTACGGATTTTCAGCAGACCAATAATGCATATTATGAATGTTTACCCTACCATCACTATTAAAAATAGCCTCGTCGGTCCATAGCATTTGTGATAAAAAATTCCTGTGTTCACGAGTCAATCCTAACATCCGTTGACAAAAATTTGTCTGCGATCAAAATCAACTTCGTTTAGGGCCTGGTGCATAGCTATATGGTAGGGGTGTAGTCTAAAAATAAAAAATAACGCATATAGTAAATTGTGTGTCTATTAAAAAGGATGTGCTAATGCAATTACTTACGTGTGATCTTTTAATGTTTCGAACAATAGTTCGAGCTATTCCCAAATCTAAAGATAACGCCTTAGTTCCAATGTGTCTATTAAATTGTATGTAAGCTGAGACATTAATAATATTTCTTCAGTCCTTCCAATGCGACGCCGTCTAAACCTAGGACGACGAAAATTACCAGTATCACGTAGCCGCTGTACAAAGTGTGGAAACATTATTTTTCCATAATAATGGCGATCTGGATACCGGGCCGTATACACTCAACTATTGCTGCATTTTGAAAGCACTCGAGATATACCACAATCATATCAACGGCTTCATCACTTGTGAAAGGCATTTTAAAAAATATTCACAAACCAAGCTGACTAGAATTAAACTACGTCTAATAAAAATTTGACGCTTCCATACAATGTTATTTAAAAGTTTATTTTTTGTTTCCGCGACTTACTACTAAACATTGATTTGACATTTCAAGACAAAGCGTTAGATGACGGTATTTATTAATTTATGGAAGTAGTGATTAACTGAGTGCGTTTTATTAAAAAACAAAACATCTAAAGTGTAATATTTTCTACCTACTATATCTGTGTAAAATGAAAAAAATAGTTTAAGGAAGGTAAAAAGTTTAAGGTATCGAGGCACTAAATACCTAATATTTTTGGGTTTAAAATCGGATTTTTGATTTTATTTGAACTTTCCAGGGTGAACCACGTTAAAATTAAACTTTAATTTCGCTGTAACTCTAAAACTAACAACAATATTAAAATAAATCTTGTATCGTTATTATGGCTAAATTAATTTACTTTTTGATTTTGATATAATAAATACCTACAATTAATTAAATGTTAAAGAAAAAGGGTAAATACCTTATTTTTGTATTCTTAACGCCCCCTAGCGTTGGTCCCTAATTCGATTAACAACTATCGCTTTAATATGAGACCAACATTTATCCAATACGGCTCAGCAGTTAAAAAATCTTCATTTCGCTATAACTTTAAAACGAACAAAGATATCAACTTGCGGTTTCTACGTTTTTCTTGAAAATGTAATCTACTTTTCGAATACGGTGTCAAAAAGATACTGTCTGATTTAAATATTCGTAGTAAAATGAGACAAACTGTTATTATAACAAATTACGCCCTCTAGCACTTTTATTAGAAGCTATTGTGTAACAATGGGAACGAAAATTCAAAATACCTACATTTATCTTCCAAACAAGCTTTATTTTACTAAAATTAAATAAGTGCTTTAGAATTTACAGTGATTTTAGTGATTACACTTTCAATAGCTTCCCGCACTCTTATTATGGTCAGTACGCTAGTGAACCTTAAACCGAAATTATGTAGAGTTGTCTAGACTTTCTTACGATGCAAGCAAAGGTATATCTTAATGTAGGAGTTTTGGGAGAAATTTAGAATTTTATTTAAGTTTTAATTGCGCCCCTTAGCGGTAAGATACGGAACTTCAAAATAATTTCCAGCATTTTCTCATGGCCACATTCATTATAAAAATATTGTTCCCATTATTGTCAGATTGACAGGTCCTGAGATACAGCCGCTTAACCCGCTTATTTGCCCATCCGGTACAATTCCCCTAACTTTTGCGAAATCTTCTTACATATAGTTGATATGCTCCCCAAATTTCAACTTGTTACCTATTATTATATTTTATCTGTCCAAAAATTTGTATTCCTTTTCATCTATTATGATTTTAGTAGGAGTTCTATTCATTGTATGATCTTTACTGAGTTTATCAAATAACATTGGTTTTCTTTTCTCTGCATTGAGCTTCAAGACCATTGAGTTTCAGCCAATCAGTAATATTTTTGAAGTCAGTGTTGATTTTATCCCATATAACTTGGATGTCAATACTCGAAATGTATATTACAGCATCATCTGCAAAGAGGTGAAGTTTACAAGATTTCAGAGCATTTTCCATGTCATTTATGAATATACCGAACAGTAGTGCTCCAACAACACTTCCCTGCGGAACACTCGTTTGACGGTCACTCACCACACTGCACTTTTTGCGTTCTATTATTGAAATAGCTTTCAAACCATCTGAGAACAGTGCTCTGAATAATGAAACAGCTTCAGTGTCAATATTTCTCTATCAACAGTTTCAAATGCTCGCTGAAGTTCTAGAAAAACTGCCACTGTAATTAACCCTTTATCGTTATTCATTTTCCATTCATTAGTACACACTGACAGCTATAATTTTTCCTATATCCACATTGACATTTTGTGAGGGTATTATTCTCTGATACATGATGTAATATTTTGTAATATTTTTCTTCTGTTATAATCTGACGATAATGCTCGACATACAAATCTCGAGGCACTATGTGACGGTAATTGTATAACACTGGTCAATTCTGTGCTTCCTTCGGTGACGATAGCTTCCTGGCACGTAGAACGTATTCGGCTTCTTTACCGGAGAAATCACAGGACTCTTGACATGTAACCACGCTCTGATACCATTTTTTATGTTTAATTTTAATGTTATGTATCTGTTTCAAGTTCAAGTTAAAAGTCCAAGATAATAGCGAATAAGAAGCGAGCTAGATTTTTTCTAGATTCCACCGCCGACCATGGCGTTTCCCTATACATTAATAGCAAATTATAAAATACTAGCAACTTTATACTATGTGCGCGAACTAACAAATAGCCAATAGAATAGTACACATCTTGAACATCAAATTTAGAACAGGATCCATATTATGATTCTTAGAAATCTAAAAATACAACCATTTCATAGAGCTTTAAAGGTAAGTCAAGGATAAAAGAGACAGAAATAGTTATTCTTAAAAACCTAAAAATAACCCGGTTTAAAAGTTATTGACCTTTTCAAACCCATTGACTTAGGACAAAGTTTGCTCACCTGGGCAGGTTGTTTGTCTATTCTTAGAAATCTAAAAATAGAACCAGTTCCCGGAAACGGAAGGGGGTCTTAGGCTGAAGCTCACTGACCTCTTCAAGATCATTGTCTTGGCCAAAAATTCATTGATCTGAACGAAAGTTGGTGGATTCTTAGAAATCTAAAAATAAAACCAATTCAAAGTTTATCGACCTCTTCAATGTCACCAACTTAATCCAAATTTTATTAACCTGTAACTAGAAGCTAGTCGATTCCTAGAAATTCATGGAAACAAGACGGGGTCTTTGACCTAGTCCAAAGTTCATTAACCTTTTCATGGTCACTGACCTGGACCGGATGTGAGGATTGACTGACCCTTAAAAGTGACCTAATTACATTTTTTAGGGAAAGTCATTCGTACTAGCTGGAAAAACTAGTTAATCCACCGGTTCTGAGAGTTCATTGACCTTTACAACACTTGCAAATGAATTCTAAGAGTTTGCAAATTGGACACTCCAAAGTAATAACTCATGTTTTTTCTAGGAAATAGATAATTCAGTTATAACTGGTTTCTGCGCGTGTATACAAAGTGAAATTTTGTAATCATACATCAATCGTTTCGACAGCATCCAACTACTTTTTCTAAAAATCTATGTCTCTGGTGTGTAAAACTGAATTGTTTTATTATTATTGCTAAATACGTTGTTCTTGTACAAAAACAATTATTTTATATTTTTTGGACTATACGCTCTCGAAAGCATTTTAGAACTACACGAGTATATTCGATAAACATATGATGTTCATAACAAAACTTATATTGTAATCTTTAGCATTGTGTATTATCTTAAAGGAGGTCGTGATGACTGATTATCACAATTTTATTTGTCCAGAGGAGAGAATTGTATGCAGGTTTATGGGATAACTATGTAAGATTGCAAACTGGACAAAGGCCATCATGCCAATTGACAAGCTGACTAATGACCAAATTGGTAATAATTTTGACGGAGGAGTTTTGGGATACGGCACCAAATTTTAAAGACACGCCCTGTCGTATTCCATAACTGTAGTGGTTATGGCATACATTTCCTTATTTAATGAGCTAGTTATCGGTTTCCAGGAAAAGTATTTCTGTTGCCTTTAAAAAGAATTTTTATGAAGTTTGTAGAAAACACAAACATAAAATTTAGGTTTATAGACACCTTTTGGTTTATGTGTAAGAAGTATTGATAAACTATTCTCTTATTTAGATAACGACAAAAAGCTGATTACGAGATTTGCGTGTAGCACCGACGATGAGTTAAACTTGATAGTGCGCAAGGATATCTTCCCACAGGAATACATTGATTTATGGGACAGACTATAGGAAATCACTCTACCACCAAAAGTAATATTTTATAGTCACTTTACTAAACTATTTACATGTGATTCAAACCTGAAATACCTCTGGGGTACAAACATTAAGACAGTATTTAGATTTATATCTAAAAAAAGACGTGTTATTGGTAGCTGATATTTTTTAAAAATTCCGCATAACTTGTTTAGGCGCGTACTTAATGGATTTTGATATTAATAATTGTGATTTGGTCTATCTACTGGAGTTGCACAAGCTCCATAGAGATTTAGCCTTAACACCTGGTTCCAATTTAAAAAAATTATTACTCCCATTGTATCCGAAACGTAATTACATTGTTTACTATAAGAAAATAAAGATGTAGGTATTGGGTACTTGGTTTGAAACTGACAGAATTAAATAGTCTTGAACTTTAAACAAGCGCCTTGATTACGAAAGTGTATCGAAATCAATACTACATTACGCAAAGCTAAAAATGAACTTGATAAGAATTTCTATAATCTATTTTTTTTTATTTGCCCACTAGATTTGGGGTGTTTTATTATTAGACCAAAATTATGCTGTTATTAGACGGTTCTCACTAACCTCTAATCTGATTATATGTCAAAATTAATTACCAGTTACCACATTTAATTGAAATGAATAGTAACCACGGATCACAGTATAATAATAGAAGGAGACTATTGAATTTTGAGTGAAGAAGTAGGGTTCCGCCGTATTATAACTTACTCATACATTTATTCTGTTCTGCTTTTCAATTGAAATAAAAGATTTTCATTAAATTTCACAAAATAATTTGATACAATTAAAACACATTTATTTTCAACAATATTAAAAACTAAACACAAATACATAAAGGAACTGTACTGCTTTGACGTATACAGTTATTCAGGTAGTTTAAAAATACTTAATAACTGCAAATTGAATCGTGAGTTGAGATTCTTTCTGAGTCAAAAGTGTCTAAGTCCAGGTTCGTATTCCATCTCCATTAATTCTACATCTGAATTAGGTTCATCATTTTCAGAAGAAAGTTCTGAATCTGAATCTGATTCCTTGAGAGAAATAATGAATGGTGGAATATTTTGTTACAGATGGAACGGAACAACTTTTGAGTTACTTCGAATTCACTTACGTTTGTGGGCGGCAAATGCTGAACGCTCCACGTCAGAATACGCTTTTCAATCCAGAAATTTGGAATTACCGCACATATGTCACAGAAGGATTAGCAAGCACTACCAATTCAATAGAAGGTGTCATTTTGGATTGCAGTCGTTATTTCAATGCAGTCATTGTACCGGTGGCCTACGAAAAAAAAATTTCATTGTAACACACATATTATTTACAGCATATAAGTGGTCAACGCATTCCGCAGAAAAAAAAGTGCAGAGATCTTAACACCAGAGTCGAACGAATAGTTGCAAGCTACCACCCGGCTAATAAAATCCAATATTTAAGAACCCTTGCCTATATACCGTGAGATCATTATTGTTTGACCGTGCCGCTCCTAGAACAGTACTACTGTTCCGCATTCTTTAAATGAAAATCGTGCTATGTCCAGTGACGTAAATGCAGATATTAAAATAAATACTACCATAAATGACAAAAACTTTCGTGAATGACGAATTGCCTATTATGTAGGCGTACAAAAACTTGAAAAATTGTAATTTACGCGTATTTTGAATTAACATTTAATTTTTTTAAATTTAGCTTTAATTATATTTACGTACATAATACGGTAGGTATATGTTTATTATTACAGTTAAAAATAGAAAAATAAAATCTTTACAATTATCTATAAAACAATTTCGAAGTGACCACCATTGTTTGCATTACAGGAATCTACTCTTCGTTTCATATTTTCAAATACATTTATTAATTGAGCTTCTGTAATATTTTGAATTGCGTCAGTTATTGTATTTTTTAATTCATCAACTTCGATGTTCTCAAAGTGATTTCGATATTCTTCGACACATGATCGTTCTGAATACTTCCAGTTTCAATCTACATATTTTTGGCCGTTTCGGAAATAAGCTTCCAAAATAAACTTGTCTTGTCCGACACTAAAAGCCATTATAACCTAAAAAAATTTATTTACGAAACATGCATAAAATACACGAATTAACTTACCTTGAAACTCCTGGTTAATTTATTGAGTTTTGGAAAAAACTATTTTATTGTACCGTAAAACGGGGTGAATAGAAATATATCTTCATATTCTTGACGCAGTAGCATCGAAACCGCGACATATAAAAATACACAAAAATAACTAAAGTGTGTGTCATCCTTGGTAGTTGAAACAGTGAATGTGGCGACTTATCAAAATAAAAGGTTTAAGATATAAATGTAAATATATATATATATATATATATATATATATATATATATATATATATATATATATATATATATATATGTATGTTTCTATTTAGATTTCCACAAGTATTAATGTTTAAATAAGACATTTTTCTTTAAAACTTTGTAAATAAACGTAAAATTAATTCTTTTATTAATTAATTTTTACGTTTATTTCACAAGTTTTAAAGAAAAATTCTTATTTAAATATATATATATATATATATATATATATATATATATATATATATATATATCTATATAAATAAAAATGAATCGCCAAATGTGTTGCTAAACTCAAAACTCGAGAACGGCTGGACCAATTCTGCCAATTTTTTTTTCGAGTAATGGTTGAAGTATGAGGAAGGTTTTTATGAAGAGAAAAATTGGTAAAATCTCCCGGAAAAACGTGATAACCTAATTTTCGTTTTAATTATTGTAACACGGCGCGCGCCCAAGCCATCATACTTTCTCTCACACACCGACCATTTATCTCACCGCGAATGCGAGAGTGCATTTATTTGTTATTATTAAGCCAATGGTATCTGTGCATGGTGTTGAATAATTAATTTTTATTCTTCAATTCGCTAATATAGCTTATATGACTGTTTTAGCGTTAAGCAGAATAAGAGAATAACCAATTATTTCAGTTCATTCTGTCTACATGAAACAAAAGTGACGTAATGGTGTATCCAGTTTCAGTAACCATGTACTACAACGGAGTTGTAATGTCTAATGAACTGTGAATACACCAAATGGTTAAATGTTCAGTTAATGCAGCAGTATTTGTGTGAAGTACCAAAAAATAATTAAGCTTAGACTCAAATCAAGTTAGAGAGCAATTTAACTTTAACTTGAGGTATTATTAACTTTAGGGTATTGATTAGTAATTTTGTAGCAATTTTAATAGATAATCTGTGTATATAAAATTCAAAGTCATGACTGACTCAGTGACTGACTGATATATCAAAGCACAGTCTAAACCGCTGGTTCTACATACTTGACAGAGGGTGTGTTTTTGAAGTGTAGGTATCCACTAAGAAAGGGATTTTCGAAATTCCACCCTAAGGGGTAAAATGACGGTTGAGTTTTTTTAACTTTTTATTCCATGGGTCGATTGACTCGAATAATTCTGAGACACAAAATTTAAATATCCCCTCCCATTCTGAGATCGCAGCAGCGCGACGGTGCAACTAGTATATATATATATATATATATATATATATATATATATATATACACAGGGTGATTTTTAAGTTGATGCTTTTTTTAAACTGTGTATAGAACTAATTAAAATAAAAACTTTTTCAAATAACATTTTTCGTTTTGCTTTAATTGTTGCTGCTGCCTATCCTATGCGCCCAATTAATTATTTCCGCGTGTTTACCGGTGTTTATAGTCTCACCACGCATATTCGGGTTGTTGTGGAACTGCAAACAATCTCTGTGATAGGACGGCTGTTAATTTTGTTTGTTTCTGTTTACACTTTTTATATCAAGCAGAAATGTGCCAATTTGTTGTCAGTTAATCGCGTGTTAGATTTCAGTCAGTTTGTGATTATTGAAAAATAAAGAATGGCTCATGTGTATGAAAATAATGAACTCGTGGACATGCTGTTGATTTATGGGGAGTGTCGTCAAAGTGCGGCTGCAGCCGCAAGGCTGTATACAGAACGTGTTCCATTAAGAGTGCATCCGACATCCTGTAGCTCTATAAATTTCGTTCAGAGGGCAAGGGATACTGGTTATTTAAGAGAACATCGTGGAGGGCATGTAGGAAGACCGAGACAACCTGTGAATATGCAGAATGAAGAACAAATTTTGAATATTGTTGAGGAAGATCCATCGATAAGTACTAGAGAAATTGCACGTGAGGTCGGTGTAAGTCAAACAAAGGTGTGGAAAACATTGCGGGAAAATCGGTTGTACCCATTTCACGTTCAACGTGTACACGCTGTACTTCCTCAAGACCATCCTCGTAGAATTGAGTTCTGTGCATGGCTTTTACAAAACAATGCAGATCATTTGAATTTTACAAGAAAAATTTTGTGCGTGGACGAGGCAATATTCACCAGAAATGGAATCAACAATTTCCGCAATACTCATGTTTGGTCATTTGAAGATCCCCATACTATACGGAGATCAAGTTTCCAAGAAAGATTTTCCGTTAATGTTTGGGCTGGAATTGTAAATGGAATACTCATTGGTCCGCACATCTTGCTAGACCGTTTAACGGGCGAGAATTCTCTGAATTTTTGGAAAATCATCTACCTAATCTGCTGGAAGAATTGGCATTGGATATAAGGCAAAACATGTGGCTTCTACAAGACGGAGCACCTCCTCATTTTAGACGAGAAGTGTGGGAGTTCTTGAATTATACTTTTCCAAACGGGTGGATTGGTCGAAATGGGCCAGTTGCGTGTCCACATCGCTCACCAGACCTTACACCATGCGATTTTTTCTGTGGGGTTACATGAAAGCGTTAGTTTTAAAACACCGTTAAACACGAGGGAAGAATTAATTGGGCGCATAGAACAGGCAGCAGCAACAATTAAAACAAAACGAATTTCTTTATTACGCGCTGTCACCGAACAGTGGTTACATCGCGCACAGCGTTGTGTAGAACAGAATGGTGACAATATTGAACATGTCATTTGAAATAGAACTTGACTGCTTATTCCTTTAAAACGAAATACCTCTTTTATTTTTGAGTTAATTAAAAATGTTATTTGAAAGAGTTTTTATTTTAATTAGTTCTATACACAATTTAAAAGAAGCATCAACTTAAAATCACCCTGTGTATATATATATATATATATATATATATGTATGTGTGTATGTCATTTTTCTATTCACCTGATACCTGTGGTGAATCGAAACAGCCATTTAATTTTCATGTTGTTGGCCAATAACCCGAGTGTAGGGCGAATAAAAACACCCGCGCTCTTTTAAAGTATTAATTTCAATGGTAATGTATAATATTATGACAGAAAGAAGACAAATCAAGTTTGGAAAAACGCTTATTAAGCATAGTTGTATCGAGCACCTTTTATGCCTCCAGTTGTCCAGGATTCGTAGAGGTTATGAGCTTTATATACTACATAAGGAGGAAGTAGAGTTCCTTCCGCATTGCCAGCGAACATTACAGAGGTGCGAGCTTTTGAAAAATTACAAACCCATTCTGGATAACGACAGCCACGTTTTGATATAACCTTTTTACGACCTGGATCGTCCGATATGTTTGTCTCGTCGTAGTTATATATATGGCTTGGAGGAACATCTTTCAACTCTTCTTCCAAATGGTCAAAATAATCATTTATAACATCAGGTGAAACTTCCGCACGTGACCTCTTGATATTTTGGGATATTCTCGTCCGTAATGAATCTTTATGACGTCTCATGAAATGATAGGCAAATTCATAACCCGGCATGCTATTTTTAAACTTTTTTATTTTTATTTCCTCTTGTATCAAGATAGGATTTGACAATCATTCTTAGGTCATAATAGTCCATTGGATAACCCCACTCCGAACTTGTGACTACTTGGTTCACTATCAGGCGTTCTTCTTCATTTGTTAGAACAGTTTGTCCACCATGTTGTTTCATATTAGGGTTTTTCATCCGTCTATATAAAACTGAATAATGAATTTTTTGTTTATTGCTTGCGTCTCTGTAGGACATGCCTAGTCTTATGTCATTCAGAGCTGCTTGAATTTCTTCAATAGTATGTTTTTGATAAGTTTTGCAACGTGGATCATGCTTATATATACGTGGCATAGCCATAAACAAAAAATATATTAAGTTAAGGTGAATAGAAACAATAGGGTGAATAGAAACAGGTGTTTCTATTCACCCCATATCCAACAAAAAAGTGAGGTTAAACTTAATAATAAGTATTGCAACAAAATGAAAAATCACATGGCAAATCTCAATATAAATTTATTAAAAGGACACACATAGGCATATTTGAAGGAAAACTGAAAGCTCTCACCTGTTTTTCTCGTATTGCACAAACCAAAGTTTTGCCGGTTGAAAAAACTACATGTTGACAACAGCTGACTGAAATGATATCTCAGGTCGCCGCGTGTCAAATTCAAAACCATATTTGCGCATATCTCGCTATGTACCGGTAGTGTCTATGGACCCGACTCTATGCGTTTAAGTTGCAAATTGAGAATACAAGAAAAAAATTTTTTTGGTAGTCATTTTCGTTTCTATTCACCTTTAAGTTGCGATTCACCTCACTTTACTGTAATACAAATGTAGATAAAAGAATAATTGAAAAAGTAAAAATCTATGTACGTTTATGAAATGTCAATCGAAGTTGCAATAAATATTTGTGCCTAACTTCACCAGAAACTTGGAATAAACTTTTGACAAAAATTCTGTAAGAATCAGTTTTTTTCGGTCAATCATTGTTGATATCCGTGTATTTTAATATACATCTTTGCATGTATAAATAATTTTATGTATAATACTCAATAAACTCCATAATTTTTTTATATTTTAGTTTTACTGCAGTCTTGGGAAACGTTAAGTTATGTTTTTGTACGTTACTTAACACGCTATCACTATTCTGAATTAACTTCACACGCAATGTGCTTATTTGCCCATGTGATTATATGTCTCAGTGTTTAAATGTCCGTGTGCTTAAGTGTCGGCGTGTTTAAATGTCCATGCTTAAAGGTCTCATGATTATGTGTCGCGCAATTAAGTATGCGGACACTCTCCAAAACATGGTTTTCAATAGCTTCAACAGATGGAGAATGGCACGACTTTTTGGTTGTTATTCCTAATTTTATCGACGACTTATGGCAAACACATTGTCGTATACCATTCAGTGTTAACTGTTCTTCAATCTTTTAATGGAATGGTTGCGACATGTCCATTACAGCCGAAGAAACAAGCGATCATTTTCTTGGAGGTGTTTCGTGAACAAATAACATTTGTCGGATCCTGAACCACCCAAATAGTGGATCCTTCCGGTTCATACGAGTATATCCAAGCTTCGTCACCTGTAAGGATGCTGTAGAAGGATTTTACAGACTTTCCTCTGTCGAATTTTTTGACCATTGCCTTACACCATTTAGCGCGAGCCTATTTTTTTGTTTCTTTCAAATTATCCGAAAACCATCGGGATATTCCTGACAACTAATTATTGATGCAAAATTGAATGTATTGCAATCCGTAATATGCTAAGGGGTGTCTATATCACGGTACGTCACATGCCGATCTTTTACAATCATGTTGCGCACAACATCGATGTTTTTTGGAGTCACAGTCAATCTTCACGTGATTCAGCACTGACGGACCACAACAAAATTCTGAAAACCAATTATGAACAGTTATAAACTAAAAATGGTGCTTCATTACCAAAAATTGAACGAAGCGATTCTATGTTGAGTTAGGCCTTTACGAAAGTCGTAAAAAATCATCCAACGAGAACCTTCACAAGTAATTTCTATTTTTTCCTAAAGTACTTTCTTCAGCCAATTTCTAAGCCGCTGATTTAACAATAACAAAGCTGAAATTTTACAAATATGTGGTTACATATTTCAATGGCGCCACCTAGTGGTCATTTGTAACAATATAAAAGGCAAACTTCGTAGACATTTAGCATATTAGGCGTACTGGGATAGATAGCCAGCAGCTTAAACTGTTTTATACAAAATTATATCCATTGGAATTCAGAGAAAAAAAGTTCTCGTGAAATGCTTTAGCTACATTTTAAAATAATTTCAGGTTACTGAATAAATATTTTGTTATCTCTATAAATATCATAGACTTTGTTAAATTCTTGGCATAGTTTAACAAATTAATTTATAAAAACTGTTGGAGGTGCCGGGCATCGATCCCGAGCGAGCGCTCTACCATCTGAGCTACACCCCTGTTATAAAAATTCATAATCGATATTTTAATCGAGTGTATACTTAGTATACTTTCATTTTCATCTATTCATGAATGAACTACTTTCACTAAGTTGTATTAACGAAATGAACAGGTATAACCTACTTAAACCAAGTAATTAAATATTATGTAATACAACACGGTCACGAAAGTTCGTAGAACTGCCATAAATTTTAGTTATACAATCTCTGTTTTTGTTGAAAATCTTTAAAAAATGTATCTAATATTTGCGTGTAAGACTACAAAATAATTCGCCCCCGCCAACCCGCCGTTCCGGTTTGCCAATAATACTACTTACAGTCCGCGCGGCCAAAGAATGCCTGAACGTTGGATGCGCATTCGTCCAACTTCAAGACTCTTAAGCGCGGCATGTCAGTGGCGTCGCTACCAAAAGCGCGTTCCGTTTATTATCATGTATTACACTAATTAATTATTTATTTCTGTTATTAATTTACATACGTACTTGTTAATTTAACTTTATTACAATTATTGCAACAAAACGACAGCGAACCATTTTGTGTCCTATGTGAATTTTAAAGCTCATAATTTCTTGTGGTTTGGTGACGAATAATTGAAAACGCGATACCGACGCGACTGGTAATGCTTTCAGTCGCTATTGCGTTGACGAGTTCGGCCGAATGCACGAACATCCATGCACGACACGAGGCATTCTTTGGCCGCGCGGACTTACAGTAAGCGAAATTCGTCGTTTCTGTAATTAGCCATTGTAAACATTTTGTAACATAATTTAGATTAACACCAGAAATTGCAATGGCGCTATTAGGTACACAACATAATAGTCGTAGTAAAAGAACCTTGCATACGCTACTTTCCAGAATTTGAAGAGGTAGTTGTTACTGAATAAATATTTTGTTATCTCTATAAATATCATAGACTTTGTTAAATTCTTGGCATAGTTTAACAATGTAAATTATAAAAAACTGTTGGAGGTGCCGGGCATCGATCCCGGTACCTCTCGCATGCTAAGCGAGCGCTCTACCATCTGAGCTACACCCCCGTTTAAATTGATTTGCTTAAACAATAGTGAAATTGTTTCAAACGTATTCAACTTTCACGTGTTGTTCAATCAATAAATGATATACACTGAATGCGTCCTTCACGTATGAAACTCTCGATAACAGACACCTTCACATTGTGCTTAAATTTTTTCCTCAATGTGATGCTAAAAAGGCAGGCAGATACCTAACTTATGTAACAGTACACTTTGTCTAATAGTATAATAATGTTTAAATAACACTTACCTAATACTAAAGCATTCAATTTTCTTGTACAAAACTACGAATACTTATTTTTTTTTAATTATGTATTTTAATGTAAATTGTGCAGGTTTATACGTTTCGGTTATTGTCAAGATGCTCAATTTCATCCACTGTAACAATTGCAGTTCTTTCAAATTCCTCATTTTTAAGTTGACACTAACGTTTATTCAATCTGTGCTATAGGTTTGGCACTAAAAGTTCACCTCATGTACTAGCAACCTCAAAAATAGCATCTTTTACAGTGTAAGACTTCCAAAACTGTTTTACATCAGATGAAAGTACAATAAAGATTTTCCTATACTGACGATTCATATTTTTGAGGATGGTGTGTGTTAACCGTACGGACGAAACAGGCTATTATAAAGGAATTAGTGTTTAATGCAAGAGTCGCCATATAATAACATAATAGAAAGGGCGTAGGAGTACATATAATAAATTGGTTGTATATAATTTAGGGATTCTTATGTTGTGGTTATAGGTTGTATTTAAGAAAATTACTAGTTGGTCTTAACTTACATTTGATTTATATTATTATACACATATTATTAGGAGTCTCTGTTACACGCCTACACCACCACATCTTCAACCATACCTTGTCACCGTTCTACTTTTATTTATATACTTTCCCTTTTTCCCAATCATTTTCCTTTTTGACAGAAGTTTGAGTAGACAATAATCTTGCCTTAGTCTGCTACCAGGGAAGTTTACAAGGTTTTTAACTTAATACTAACATTATTTCGCCATCGCCACTTTTCATTTCACATATGGGGTGTTTGTAAAACCAATCCGAAAAAAACTATTTAATCCATACAAGTGTTCTGCTGGGCGTAACGTTTTTCAGAAAGAGCGTTCAAATTTAAGTTCTTGAATTCGCGCGTTTTTTTATTTTCCACCAATAGTCAGGGTGCCAATGTATTTTATGGCAGGGCCTTCCAGTTGAACCCGGTTTCATGATAACTGTACATTTATTCCCTAACAAGGTCTAATTCATCAATTATTATTGAACTGCTTCATGAACGCAGCGATCACAGAGCTGTTTATAGAGTTTTTCCCCATTAACCCGTAATACGAGTGTATTCTCCATACAATACAACCTTTATAGGAGAAGCAGCATTTAAAGTTCAAATGTTGAATATCATATATTCTGTGTATGCATAAGAGAGGAAAATAATATATCACATTGTCTTTGTCGTTCGAATGAAAATGCATATAGTGCGTCTTTCTCGTACACAGTACACACTGTCGATACCTGTTCGACACACACACACACACATGCAACAAACTTTGTTGCTTATTCGTTCAAATACAGAATTTTACGGGGTCAAGCGCAGGAGGTCAGGTTGCGAACGCTTTGTCACTGAATAAGCAATTTTAAAATTAAATACAAGCGTTTTAGTGCAGTTTCGAAGATGGATGGGACAAGTACGTCTTCACGAGTCGTAAAAGATTTATCGGTAGACGTTGCAGCAGTAGCGGCTGTGGGGACTGCAAATCCGTGTAATTGTGTATCGTGTTTTGTATTAAATAAAGGATTTTCCTCTAAAAGTTTTTCCGATAAGAGAATTATTATTAATACGGGTAGGTCAAAGCCAAAATGAAAAATCTGACCTCAAAAATTAAAACGTGTACTCGACATTTTAGTGCCGATAAATATTATGAACAGTATTTGTGGCTGACGGGTTGCTTTTGTTAATGAACATGGTGTGGAATTACTCCGGTTTTGGCGATTTAAATAATTTACATAAAGTAGTAAAACGTCAAATTAGCTGTAAGAACCACTTGCAAGCTGTTATCAAAGAAAAAGTTTTTGGAAAAACACGATTCGAACACGCTTTAGATATACTGTTACAAGTTAGTGATCAACAACATAATGAACTAGTTAATAAAAATAGAGATTTGCTAAAAGACTTATTGATTTTGTGTGTTTCCTTGCCCTTCATGAACTTGGATTTCGGGGTCACGGTGAATCAATGTATTCTGTAAATAGAGGCAATTATTTAGACCTTGTTTCTCTATTATGTAACTATGATCCTTGTTTAAAAAGTCATTTAGAACAGAGGCACTTCAAATCGAATTCAAAACGATCTAATTTCTGCAACATCGACTGTTATTTTAAACAAAATTAAAGAAGAAATTAAACTATATAGCTATTATTTTGGACGAAGGAACTGATGTTACGAATTTGAGTCAGCTTTCTGGTGTGGTGCGATTTGTAAATCGAGACGGTACGTACAGGAAAGATTTTTAGGTTTTATTAACGTGCCAGAAGACACAACGGCCGACGAACTTATAAAATTGTATGTGAATTTATTAAAAATATTAATGCCTCTGAAAAATTGGTCGGACGGTGCTGCTGTAATGTCTGGACACTTAGGTGGCCTTCAAGTAAAAGTGCGAGAAACTTATCCGTGTGCGATTTTTATACACTGTTGTGCGCACAAATTAAACTTAGTTTTGTCCCAATCAGTTATGCAGATTAAAGAATGTAAAGTGTGTTTTTCCGAATCTACTACACGCACACAAGCATTGGATACAATTGTAAAGCGAAGACTACCGAAAGTTGCCGCTACGCGCTGGAATTACAATGGCAGGCTAGTATTAACAATTTTTGAACATCGCGAGTCCTTAATTGAATTATTTGAAAGCATATTGGAAAATAGCAATAAGTGGGATACAGACACTTTAAATAGTTCTAGAGGATTTTTAGATAGCTTAAAAAACGATTTTAACTTTAACTTTACACTTCTTGTTTTTTCAGAAATATTTCCATTTTCGGATATGTATTTAATATATTACAATGTAAAACAAACGATATCGGATTCTATATAAAGAGAATTTGTGAATTTAAGAATATTATAAACAAAAAAGGAGAAGACTTTGATAAATGTTGGGAAAACACGACTAGTATCGGTATCGGCCTGGAACCACAAAGAAAACGCGTGCGCACGGATAATGTTGGAGATATTAAAACGTGCTGTTGACGACTTTTTATCAAATTCTGGATCAGATTTATCAAGAAATAGACAACAGGTTTAAAACTTTAAAGAACTAATCTTTCTTGAATTGTGTAATTTTAACGCGTTTAAGGGAAAACATTTTCTGGAACACCAGCAGCTACAATGTTTAATGCATCATTATGGGCAGTTTTTGATTTAGTTTTGTTACGTTCGGAATTTACAGTTATATATGACACTGAAGACATCGATAAAAAAATTCTGCTTCTGGCTGTCTTGAAAGATACAGATTTGACAAACGCATATTCAGAGGTAGTAAAATTATGTGAGTTAGTGTTGACAATCCCAGTTACTAGTGCCTCGGTTGAACATAGTTTTTCTGCGCTTAAACGAATTAAGACTTATTTGCGAAGTTCGACAGCACAACATCGTCTGAGAGGTGTGTCCCTGTTGGCTATTGAAAACAATCTTGTTCAGGAATTGTCACAGCATCTGCGTTTCTACGAAGAAATTATAGATGAGTTTGCGAAAGAAGATAGAAGAATACAACTACATTACAAATAGGTAAGTTTTGAAAAACTGCTTCCCTTGTCCCAAATCTCACCGCACGCCCCTGATATCTCTATACGCACTGTAAACATGTTGGAATTTGTTAACACCATGTTTTATATCATTCTCAGTTGTTGTCCCAATAGTCAAAAACCCGAGTTATATTCGTTGCAGTTTCGCTTTTTCTTAAGCGCTTCATAAATTTCCAAACATACTGTATTGTTCCGTTTAAAGTGTGGAATAATTTGAATTCAGTTATTATTAATAATAATTCAAGTGATTCAAGTATCAAAGAAGACGTCCATCAGATAATAATGTAGTTGTATCCCATTGGATTATCTTATAAAAAATGAAAACATATTGTATACTTTTGCAAAATATGACTTAATTATATGTATATTCTCCTAAAATATTATCTGAAAAAAGTGATATATTTGTTTTAAAAAAATACTTTCAAAATTATAAACCTATACCTATGTATAGGGGAGAGTCTGCAACAGTGGCCATGAGGGTACAGTGGCCACCTACCCACAGAATTTTTATTTACAAAGACTGTGTCGCCATCTAGCGAGTTAGGTTATAATCAATTACTGTTTCTTACATACTGTTAGTTGCAGTATTCTTAAATCCTTTTCTTGGGTATCCATCTACTGTAGGTACAGTGACCACTCCTTTGTAAGTCTGAAAAGGTGTGGCCGCTGTACTTTCACAATAGAAGAAATCTTAAGTGAATACTTCCAAACCATGGTAAAACTACATCACGGCTTGAATCCTAAATGTGCAAGAAAGTTAGCGTATGATTTAGCATTGGCAAATAGGAAGAAAATACCACCCTCGTCGGTAGAAAATGAAACTGCCGGTAGATTCTGGTTTAACGCTTTTCTCAAGCGGCGAAGGTAGATCGGCAGAAGCGACGCCATTAGGTAGAGCCATGGGCTTCAACAAGCCAGTCGTCCAGCGATTTTTTGATAATGTTCACGAAATATATGAAAAGTGCAAATTAGGACCCGATCAAGTTTACAACGTGGACGAAAGGGCTTACAATTGTACAGGAAGCAGGAAAAGTCATTTCCAGAAAAGGTCAAACACAAGCTGGCCTAACAACATGTCGTGAACGGGGAGCTTGGTCACCATGTAGGTTGTGTCAACGCGATTGGAAATAATAGTCCCCACTTTTAATTTTTCCTCGAAAAAATTACAAGGATTACATGATTAAGAATGCTCCCCCCGGAACTGTCAGGTCGCTTCAACGTCAGGCTGGATAACATCGGAACTCTTTGTGCAATTGTTTCAACACTTTATTAGACATGCCACACCCACAGCTGAAACACCAGTATTACTAACCATGGATAACCATGAAGCTCACATTTTTTTGCAAATAATAAAGTTGGCTAAGGGCAATAATGTAATATTAGTAACTCTACCACCAGATACTAGTCATAAGTTGTATTCTCTCGAGAAGAGTGTTTACTATGGTTTAAAAAAATATTACAATCAGCATTGTCAAGCATGGCTTCTAAGTAATCCAGGGAAACGAGTTACCATTTACGATATCGCTGACATTTTGGGCGAGGCTTATCCTTTAGCATTAACTGCTCGAAACTGCATTTCAGAATTTCGATCTACGGGGATTTTTCCGTTCAACCGAATCACATTTAACGACGATCGCTTCAACCGTAACAAACATACAAATAATAAATAAAGACAGTTTGGATGAAGACAACTTGAAACAAACAATTGGCAATAACGAAGTCATGATTGATATGCCATCAAGCGCTAGGGATGAAAATTCAATTAGGAACCAGAAATTGCTTGTTTTACCCACTGACCTTAAACCACTTCCAAAGGTAACAGCTTCGAATGAAAATAGATAGTTTCAGAGTTTGTTTCAGCTTTAGAAAACACTAAGAGTAAGAAAATTTGGAAAAAGCTAAAAAATCTAGTTTAAACAACTTGGAGATAGCTTAAAACCTTGCACCAAAGTCCAGTAAAGATTAAGCTTTCTAAAGGTAAACTTTCTGAAAGCAATTACTCAACTAGTGAGAGCATTGAACAGTTGACAGATTCTGAAGACATTAATATCTTTGCTCAGTCAGGAGAAGAATATACTCTTCTAATGAATGATCTGTCGGCGAAAACTAAAGGCTAATTTTTATTAGTCAAGTTTCCAACGAAAAAACGGTTAAATATTATGTTGGTCGCATAATGGATAAGTTAGACAATGAGGAGTTCAATATGCTTGGGCGCCACGGAAGCAATTTTATATATCCAAATGTTCCAGTTATTTTTCTTCATTTGATGCAACATGAAAAAAATCGGGAGAACATCAAGAACGGCTAATCTTTTCTCTTTTCCTGTAGATTTGTCGTCGTACAATGTAAACTAAACTCCTAATATACTTTTTTTCTATTAAATTGCATTTTTTGATCCATTTTTAACTTATTTGGAAAGCGGCCAGTGTTCCATGCAGATATGGCCACTGTATTATCATTGATTATACAGTGACCACCTTGTAGGCGTTTTTAAATACTAGGTACTGTTTTTCAGAAAAATTGTTTTTTTTAAATTTAAGTAATAGGTTGTTATGATGCCAAAAGTTCTATAAAACTAATTTATGGCATCACCTTTTCAAAAAAGTAAATAACTTGAGTGGTTCTTATTTTTATATAAAAAGGTAGTCACTGTTCCAGACTCTTCTCTACATCGTAATTTTATTCTTGAAAATGTACTTTCTAAGATAAGTAATATTTAGCAATATGTATTTTTCTGAAATTCATTACATTTTTTAAAAATAATAATGCTCATAGTCATAACATTAACTTTTTAAATTTCTGTCGAAGTTTACTCATATTACAATTTTTGATTAAATATCTAACCTAGATCTAACCAACTGACATGCCAAAATACTATTAAACCAGAAAAGTTACCAGAAACGATGGTTCTAAGAAGCTTCTAAACGCACTACAAACGATGCGTTTAAGAGCCCTTAGACCCACCGAATTAGAAAATAGCCACTCTATTGGTGCACGCATCTAGTTTAGGGCTATAGGTGCGTAGCAACGAGGGTCCCAATTGGATAAGTACGCGTGTGTTTTAAGCTATTTTTCTTACTGAGGAAAATAAAAATATCAACAAAACTTGCATCAAAACTCACTAAATTCATTGAATAGAATTTTTTAGATGTTTGTGTTGGTAATACTCAAATGTCATATTTGACAGCTCTTTGAAAAGAAGTTTACGCATGTTATAATTTTTGATTCAATTTCTAACCTAGATCTAACCAAGTGACATGTCAAAACAATATTGCACCAGAAAAGACGCCAGAAAAGTTACCAGAAACGATGCTCTAAGAGGCTTCTAAACTCACTACAAACGATGCATTTAAGAGTCCTGAGACACACCGAAATAGAAATGATAAAGTTACGTTTTTATGTTTCAAAAGTCATGGCTAATTAAATCCAACGTTAGCTTCGCTTATGGACATGTCAATTTTCTGCTACTTTTCTTAAATTAACAGTTTCAATTTTCAAGGTTATTCAGTTTTCTACGAAACCTTCTGTAAAGCAAACGTGTGTACATGCACACTCACTAGCACACACGCACACATGCATTCCCGCTTGCACACCCGCTCGCACGAACACACGCGTTCACTCACTCTTGCTTGTAAGCACACATCTACCCGTTCGTTAATAGTTCAAGTTGTAAATAACTACGCGTCATGTAAAAATTCATAAGTTGGTACTCATTGTATGTATGAGTGTCTTTTTTAATATTTTTATATTGGGGGTTGAGCAATAAAAAGTGGAAGATGATCGTAATGTGTAAGATGATGTATGAGTATTAAGCCGTTGGTGAACAGTCTATTTTACTGTAATAACGAAAATAAAGAAAAGTATTGCCAATGCTAGTTCTACTTTCCTCTAGCGAACGAAGATTGCATCGTGAGAGCAGTAATGAGGAAGAATGACCTAGCTCTGGGTATTTACTATCAATATGTGTACGATAAGAATTTAAAAAAATTGTGTGGAGGTTGGATATTTCGTATTTGTAAATAGGATTTCATAGTAAAGAACAATAATCCATTTTAAACCGATCCAAGGAAAATACAAAGTGGTCGGTGCAGTGAAAATTATTGTACGTACTGAAACATTGCTCAAAAATGGACTTTTTAAACACAGTGTGAAAAAAGTTAGGATTGAAGTGGATACCGGGATTCTTAATATAGACGATATGCGGTTTAATATATTATATTGCATATGAAAAACTTTTTGGCGAAAGTACACTTGGAAAGGTTTAAGGTAAAATAGTTAACGGTACACCAGTTACCTTATTTAACTTATTAACTTATTGAGTGTTGACGAACAATTGTCAATGGTTGAGATCGACGTATATAAGTTTGAATCCTCTGTAAGTAGCAACAAAGTAGAAGAAAGAAGTACGCATAAACCGTTCATAAACAGAAGAAACTGTAATGGACTTAGGTTAGAAACCTGAGGCACAACTGAGACGGCACAAAAATGATTTAGATTTAAGCTGATTATAAATAATGTTAGGAAGGTAAAATATTCCACAAGTAATGACGCCGTCCTTAAATCGGAATAGACGTAATTTTCGTTCGATAATAATAATTGTGTGTGTGTGTGTGTGTGTGTGCGTGTGTGCGTGTGTGCGTGTGTGTGTGTGGGTGCGTGGGTGCGTGCATACGTGCGTACGTGGGTGCGTGAGTGCGTGCGTGAGCGCGTGCGCGTGTATGGGCGTGTCGCCGTGTGCGCGTGTTCGCGTGTGCCGTGTGCGCGTGTGCGTGTGCGTGCGCGTGCGGGTGTGTCTGGGTGATCTATGTTAGTATCTACGATAACTCTTGAACCACAATATGTGCGCCCTTGGAACTATGTATTTAAGCTTCATTTAATTTCTCCTGGAGCTGAGAGAGAAAAATCCAGTGGCGGAGAGCAACAGCTTATTAGGCGTAGTTTTTGATTTTTATCAATTATTATATAACATGATTATTATATAACAGCTGCCTATTTCAAAGATATAAAATACTTAAACATATCGATTAATTATGTTCTATGAAATTTTTGATATGACTCGTAATTTGGCGACAAAAAATTGCTAAGGTGCAGTTTGTTTTTGAATACCTGAATAACGACCAATTTGATCAGTTTTAAAGAAAGTTTTGATTTTACATAATTTTTCGTTATAAAGTATCTTAATACAAAGCCAAATAAGTCTAAAACTTAATTAAATAAGATGAAAATGTATTATCGATATTTTATAGAAGCGAGAGATTTTGGAATTTTTTTCCAAGTTAGCTTATAGGTATTATGTCTATTACATTCTATCTGACAAGAAGTTTTAATCGTTCATCTGACATCGATTTTTTTCTTATTTTTACAATATTTCCTATTTTCGTTATGAACATATTAAAAAGGAGGTTGTAATTATCCAAAAAATTACTATTATTATTAAAATTACTCCATTTCTTTCTTTAGGTTGGAAAGTCGTGTGTTGTTTTACACCAGATATTTTTAGTTCCAATTATGCATTTTAAATGTTGTTTGCTAATTTTTATTTATAATTTCCGTACGAAAAAGGGAATACTGTTCCTGTCTAGGCGATAAGGTAGCGGGTGTCGTTCAATCTAACTTAAATTGAAAAAGGGGAGGGTTAACATAATAAAGATGAACTTAGAAGACCATGGAACGTTTTTCATCAATATATACTGAAATCCTATTTGTGTTAGTTCGTAAAAATGTTCCTGTATTGAACATCGTGTGCCTTGTTACATTATTGGATGTTTTGTCACTTCACTGCCTTTGAACTTCTTTAAGACCTTCTTTAAATTGCAAGATCGTTGTGGCGTTATTTGTTTAATAAACAACAGTTTTTCTGGAATTCTGGAAAGTAGCGTATGCAAGGTTCTTTTAGTACGATTTTTATGTTGTGTACCTAATAGCGCCATTGCAATTTCTTGTGTTAATCTAAATTATGATACAAAATGTTTACAATGGCTAATTACACATACGACAAATTCGCTTACTGTAAGTAGAATTATTTTGTAGTCTTACACGCAAATATTAGATACATTTTTTTAAAGATTTTCAACAAAAACAGAGATTTTATAACTAAAATTTATGGCAGTTATACGAACTTTCGTGACCGTGTTGTATTACATAATATTTAATTACTTGTTTTAAGTAGGTTATACCTGTTCATTTTGTTAATACAGGTTAGTGAAAGTAGTTCATTCTTGAATAGATGAAAATGAAAGTACACTACGTATCCACTCGATTAAAATATCGATTATGCGTTTTTGTAACAGGGGGTGTAGCTCAGATGGTAGAGCGCTCGCTTAGCATGCGAGAGGTACCGGGATCGATGCCCGGCACCTCCACATTACCTAATTTTTTGTGATATATACCATTAAAGAAAACAGAAAAACCAATATTATACATTTCATGCATAAAGAATGCTTAATCTTTATAACTAGCTTTGAATTTACATAATAAATAAAACAGAAGAATTATTTCACGTTTATTTCTTTAGTGTATTTCTTATATCGAAACAAGAGGTAGGTACGGTTTTTGTCTAAATATTATTGGTTGATAAAAATGTCGTATTGGTCTAATTTTTCATTAAAAACAAACTCATCTAATAGACATTAAGCTTTCCATCTACCCGACTCTCAGCTGTCAGGCACAACTTTTGAGTATCAATTTTCACGCTAAACACTTGTGCACAGTTTTTAAAGTAAGAATGTACGATAAGGAAAGCTAAATAATCGAAAGACTTACGTAGTCTGTTAAATTATCAGAAAATATGTGCATTTTGAAGATATTAAGTTTTGGTAACCTAGACATAAAAAATCAGTAGTGACTCCACTCAACATTCCGTATATATATATATATATATATATATATATATATATATATATATATAATAATAATAAAAATCAATTGTGGCTACAACTTAAAAATGTTTTTCAGCATACAGGGTGTCCCAGAAAGTGAGACACATCAAAGTTATGTTTTTTTTATGGAACACCCTATATCTGGCTGCAATTTTGAATTTTATCCAAAAAATAAGATCAAGTTTTATAAAGATTCCCTATGCCTATCTAGTATGGTTTTTCAGATATTTTCATTTTTCGGCAAATGTGATAATTTTGAAAAACGTCGTTAATTCACGAATAAACTAATCTAAGAAAAAATCATCAAAACCTGAAATAGTTAGATAGTTGTTCAATCGGATAAAATATTTAGTACTCTGGAATGTTGTACAGGGTGCTAATAATATTATGCTATTTCACGAGTACATGTAGACCCCATTACCTCTGTTATGTTAAATGCAACACCCTATATTTTATTTATTAAAACATATTGTCATATTAATTCCCTTTCAAACTACTATAGCATTCCCTATACCTAAATGTTAAACTTTTCATGTAATTTACGTACATATTAGTTTTCTCTAAAATCATAATTTAATCTAGGAAGCGGTGGTGGTTTTATGACAAGCTAAGTAAATCTAGAATTATGCTGTCATTTTGTTGAATTTAAATGACAATAAACAATATTCTTGATGTAACTCCATTTAAAGAAGTCCATAGGGGTTATTTCTGGGGATCTAGGAGGCCACTCAGCAAAACCACTCATTTATCTGGGAACTGATGAGCAGGTGCGCCATCTAACTGAAGTCACATGCCTTGTCTGATGTTAAGTGGAATATGATGCAGAAGTGACCAATACTCATGTTTTAAAAATCTTCAAAACTTTTTCCCATTCAAATTTCCATCAAAGAAATAAGGTCCAATAAGAAACCTTAACCTCCTACGATTTTGACGGTCGACAGTACGAAACAAGTGTTCATTTTCAGTGTCATAATAATAAAAATTATGTCTGTTTACCAAACCGGTATTATAAAATGTTGCTTCGTCACTAAATAGAACATTTTTAAAAAACCATTATCTTCTCCTACGCGATCCACTGCCCATAAGCAAAATTCTATGCGCCTATCGATTCGGTATAAATGTTGGTGCATGATGTGAAATGGGTGATATTTTTGTTTCTTAAGGATTCTCCAAACAATCTTTTTATAAGCAACATAACCTGTATCCCAAAACCTGATCAGCAAACGTACAAATACTTCGTCCTTTGGATGTTCCCTATCAAGATATTTTCCACCATAAACACTTGATGCTGAGACAGTAAAATTCGTAAATTGCATGAAAAGTTTAACATTTAGGTATAGTAGTAGTATAGTAGTTTGAAAGGGAATTAATGACAATATGTTTAATAAATAAAATATAGGGTGTTCCATTTAAAATAAACAGTGGTGATGGGGTTTATATGTACTCGTGAAATAACATAATATTGTGGGCACCCCGTACAACATTCAAGAGTACTAAATATTTTATGCGATTGAACAACTATCTGTTTCAGGTTTTAATGATTTTTTCTTAGATTAGTTTATTCGAGAATTAACGACGTTTTTTAAAATTATAACATTTGCCGAAAAATAGAAATATCTGAAGAACCATAATGGATAGGCATAGGGAACCTTTATAAAACTTGACTTTATTTTTGGCATAAAATTCAAAATTGAAGCCAGATATAGGGTGCTCCATAAAAAAACATAACTTTGATATGCAACACTTTTTGGGACACTCTGTATGTTAAAAACATTTTTAAGTTGTAGCCACAATTGATTTACACAATTCGACTCTCTATTATTCATTCTGAGGCTTTGTTCGCAAGGCGGTCCGAGTGGCAAAGTTTGTGTCATTGATTTTGACATATTTATTGACAAACGAGAATTTAAATACATTAATTGAAAAGTTTATATATTAGTTTAGATACCACATTTTGTCTTTATATATGTTTTTTTGCCATGAAATAGTGTTAATTGGAATCGCCGGATTCTTCTGGTTACTACGCAATGTCTTCGGGAGGCTTACATTATGGAATTTTGGTCGGACATTACACCGTACAAAAGTATAATCAATGATATTCCTGCTTCGGAAATCGTGAGGAGCATTTGGGATACTTTACGGCCCCTTGTAGAGTCGAGCTTTCTTCGAGCACTCATGAATTTAGTGTTGCTTTGGCAATCGCTAAAGCCAGTAATGAACGATTTGTGTTCTGCCACGGCTGGATATTTAAAGCTGTTAGTTGAAAAAATTGTTTTTCCGATTTTTACTTGGCCAAGTTTTTTGAAATAAGTGTTAGCTATGGATTGTCAGGCCTGTCGCTCTATTTAACACTTTTATTGTCTTTCCTCCATCTACTTAATTGTCTAAGACTGTTTATTTCTCTCCGTTTAACATTTAGTTTCAGCTGCACTCAAAATTATTTCACACATAACACATATTCTGCCATTATTGTACTTGAAAATTGAAAAACTAGAAGATGTACGAAACTACGAGAACAGTACCTTCTTTAGATATACACGATTATAATTCAGAAATACTCTGTCTACTATTTCTTTTTACATCATACTAAAAGGACAGATGTTGGCTCATGATATATACATACTAGTCACTAACGTATTATTAGATGGATGAATAGACCAGCGTATATACCTCCTTCGGAAGGACCGTCACATAATATATTTGGTGAATTTAACGGTTGTTGTTTAAGTAGGTAAGATTGGAGAGTTCTGGAGCACACAATTTCAAGGTCCCACATTTAGAAGGTCACAAATTTCTAAGACTCCACATTTTCAACGTTCCACATTATCAAAGCCATTAATATGCCCTACTTCTTGAAGGTCGCACAGTTAGGTCACATAGTTGCTACACTTGTGCGAGGCCACACTTACTCAAGGTTACTTTTTATACATGACCGAAACTAGTCAAGGTCACATAACTCAAGAATTTGCGTTCTAGAACATTCCAATCTTGCATAATTTAATTCAACTCTTAGAAGGTCATTAATTGAAGACATACAAACCTGATGAGAATTTGGTACGGTACCTTTTCTTTGGAGAATGGCACAACACTTTAATTTTGTCCTGGTTCAGCTTTTTTGTAAAATTCTCAAGGCCTCCCCTCCTCCTAGAGGGGACACGGTTGTGGTTGGAAGGCGAAGGCTTTTACGTAGTACAGTTTTGAAAAACTAGTAAACTTTTTGTAGCAATCTTATTTTTACATGAAATCACACACTTTTGTCTACTTTTTTACATAATTGCCACAAATATTAAGGCACTTACCATATCGAACAAGTTTTTGTATTCCGTTGTCATAGAAGTTTACCGCCTGACTTGACAGGCATTGTAACACGGTCGTTTTGACGCTATCGTGATCATCATGGCGCTGACCTCCAAGATGTTTCTTCAGTTGCAAACACACGTAGTTTTTACTTTTTGTTTTTTGTCGAATTTCTGCACCAAATCGTCAGTGACCACCTAGGGTCGTCCACTCCGTTCCTCGGTATGAACATTATTTCGGCCATCTTTGTAAGTTCTTACCCATTTGAGGACCATTCCACCACTCATGTTTTGTCTATTCACAAATCTGATGAATTTCAACTACTTTCACGCCTTTAGCGCTAAGAAAACGATAACAGCGCGTATTTAATTGTCGGCGGGATTATTAATCTGTGGAGGCACTGTAAATACGTAAAATGCAGACACGACCTATTGTTGACGTAATGGCATCTGTGACTTGTTAACATATGTAGGTGCACAGTGCGCATGCGCGGGATACTGACCGCAGCGCGGCGTAATTTCAAAACTGCTTACCTAAAAAACATATCACGTATATTAACTGTTGAACTAAATTTAAACATTGCACACTCTTGGATATGAGCATAAATTAGCGTATTAAAAACAAGTGTTACAATAAAAGTTATAATTTAAATATATCGTCATGAATGTCCATAACATACGAATATTATAATCGATAACCGGTTTTTATACAATTTTTTTATTTAAAATTAAAATACTAGTAGCTAACTACAGCGTTTCATAAGTTACCACTTTCGATAAAACAGTATATATATATATATATATATATATATATATATATATATATATATATATATATATATATATATATATATATGAGTTCTAAAAATATACATTGGATTACTCAGTAGCTCAGCGGTAAGGGTGTCAGACTTGTAAGTGAAAGGTACCAAGTTCGAATGTGAGAGTATTCAAGTGTTTGGGAAAAAATTATAATATATAAATTCGACTCAAGTGCGAAAACAGTTCTTCTCAGAACTAAGCCTGATGACGGAAGCAGAGTCCGGTTCCGTCACATCACGCTGTGAAAGCCGATCAACTCATCTAATATGAAACCACGAAACACTTATAGTACAGAATTAGTAACTCTGTACGGCCCCGAAGTCAAACAACTTTTCAGGGAGCTTGAAACATCCATGAACAATCTAGCACTAGGGAAGAACCACCTAACCTCCTTCTACAAAACCCGTGATAACAACATAATACCATCCAGGCTGAACATCAAAACTCCGATACACAGCCCAAAAGTATCACAAATCGCAAGATAGCTAGCGAAGTGTTAGTTAAAGAACAAACCAGACAGCACCGTTTCAGAAAATACCAGCTCGAACAACAATCCAACGAGAGCAGAGAAACCGTTCGAAATAGAGTGAACGAAAAAGACTTTGATAGGATAAATACGGCCACCAGAAATAGATATTCAGAGATCAAGACTCAGGAAAATTCAGAAGAAAAAATACGGGGGATAGGCAGCAAATACAAAATACGCACTGACTTCAAATCGGCAAGAATGCTTAGAGGAATATTAACCAAAAACAAACCACACAATGAAGACGAGAATTCCAAGAATTGTGTGTATAATCTACCGTGCGAATTCGGCAGACCATACGTAGGAGCGAGCAGTAGACCACTCAAAGCGGAAACTCAGAAACAAGTTCTAAAAAATATATATTGGATTACTCAGTGACTCAGCGGTAAAAGTGTCAGACTTGTAAGTGAAAGGTATCTAATTTTGAACTTGAGAGTAATCAAGTGCTTGGAGAAAATCATAAAATATGAATTCTACTCCGAAACGTCGCGTTATGAAAACAAAAACTGTGGAAATAGGCCGATAGTTTAATATGAAACTACATTTACAAAACACATAATACAGAAAATGATCACTGTAACACCCAAATAGAAAATAGTATATTGACCTACAAGTGTTACAATTTTGATTTCAGGGGTTGGCAGTATTGTAAAAACCTGTACATGTAAAAAATGTTACTAAAATACAACCTAAAATTTGCATTAGGACGGCAGGTATTGTCAACTACGAGGGCGTATTTTTATGTTATCTAGTTAAACATGAAACAAAAAGTGAAAATGTCAAAGAAATTATTAAAAAATTGCTATCACTGTTAGAAGTACACGTGCCAAGTTGTGTTTAGTTTGTACCGCTTACAGATTTGAGATAAAATGTCGATAAAATGAGTGAAACTAAGATTGGACATCTCAGCGTAATAAAGTTCCTGACAAAAGAAGGCAATGGGGAAGATGAACCATCTTATTTTCAAGTAAAATATTGGTCTAAACTCTTTCGATAGGGTCGAGAATCAATCAATGATGACCCTTAGTCCGGACGACCCGTTGAAGCTCGAATTGAAGATCGGCGTGTAAAGATCTCTGTCATTGCCAATGAAGTCGTTATATCCGAAACAAGTGTCCTCAAAATTTTGCGTGACGATTTGGGTATGAAGAATCTGTCTGCACGGTGGATACCCAAAAACTATACAGAACAGAAGGTTCTCAAGAAAATTTGGCCGAGTTGTAGAGGGACAAAAAATTTTGTTCTCAAATTATCACCGGGGGCGAGACTGGGACACTCCTACTAAACAAGAATCCATGCAGTGTGTTTATAAGGACTTTTCACCACCAAAAAAGGCCAAGACACAATTTTCTGACAAAAAACTGATGGAACCTGTTTTCTGGGATGCTGAAGGAGTCTTGCTTATTGAATAATTGCCGAGGGGGTCTACCATAAATGAAGAGGTCTACGGAAACGCAATCAAAAATGTAAAAACTGTTCTGGAGGAAAAACGCCCGCCTTCTTATGCACAAAAAAACTTGTTACTGCACGACAATTGTCGGGTCCACAAGGCAATCAAAGTTCAGCAGATAATCAATGACTGTGGGTTTATAGAGTTAAGGCATTCACCTTATAGCCCCGACTTAGCTCCGTCAGACTTCTACTTATTCAAAAATTTAAAAAACCATCTCAGGGGAAAGCGTTTTGTTTCTGATGAAGAAGTCAAAGAAGCTGTTGAGGAATATTTTGCAGGGTTACCGTAGGAATTTTATTTCTTAGGGTATGGGGCAATTGAAAAAAAATGGAATAAGTGTAGTAGTGTTGAACGGAGTTATGTAGAAAAATAAATTGTTTTTGTTCTCTTATGTGCTTTTTTCATGGCTAGGTAGATAATATAAAAATTCGCAATTTTCGGTTTCACAAAATGTTTCATTCTAACAATGTGTTTAGTAAAAATAGTTGCACGACATTCTCATTATGACACCGAAATAGAAAAAAATATTTATTTAACTTTGTAATGTCAATTAAACAAATGATTAAAAATAATATCGTGGAGGTGCCGGGCATCGATCCCGGTACCTCTCGCATGCTAAGCGAGCGCTCTACCATCTGAGCTACACCCCCTTGTATAAAATTTAAAATTAAGCATATAATCGATTTTAAGTTGTAGCTACTTTCACCAAAAACGATTTTAATGACATATGTACGTTATCTATTTACAAAACTGGTTCTAATCACAAGCATTAATATAATCAGGTATACCTTATAGGTAATTAAAGTTATCCAGATATGAGTTTGATAAATATGAAGCCGCTAATGATATCAAATTTAACTGATCCTATTTCATTTTTCTCCATAAACTTATTTTTTTTCTTATTTAACTTTTACTGCTTTTCTTCTAGATTATAATTTTAAATCAATCTTAAATGGATAATGTGCATATCATATTTGTATGTTTGATAAGTAAAATTGTTTGTAAAATTATGCTAAACAGATGTATCGAAAACTGTCAACTGTAAACAATTTAGCGATCTTATTCAATGTTGATTTTACACAAATTTTCTTAGTGAAGGTATTTTGTGGGTAGTCAATAAGTTCTCAAACTACGTACATCTGACAAACTATAAACTTTAGACTTATTTAAGGATGATTCAATTTTAGATAAATTTCCTTTATAAAAGCTTTCGTAACTAGTCTTAAAAAATTACTTTAATTAATCACTCTGAATTATTGCACTAATGGAACCCAAGCATTAAATATTTGTGGCCATGAATTTTATATTTGGCGAATGAATAACAAACATCGTTCATTAATAATCCATTATCATATGTTTAGAGACTCTAACAAGGTAGTTTCGTAATCTTTTTAGTTGACATAATATAAAATTATAAGTTATTTTGGAAAAATTACTCGGAAAATGATAAAAATTGTACAGTTTGATTGAGCAATGTGACAAGTATTATTTTATCTTAGATGTATCATTTTTTGGAAATTTTTGTGAAGGCTTATTTCAAGCTAAATAATTTTAGATACTAACAAGAAACTAACCCTCGAACTCTATCTAGCGATTTACCTAAAATTCCCAGAGCTAATATATCCCCGGGGTTCCCTTTTAAGCCCGGTATTCACCTACGGCACGAAATAGACAGACGACAATTTTAATTTAACTCTATGTGCCACCGAGCTTTCCTGTGACGGGATCAAAAAGGTGGTTGGCGTAAAACCCAATAACTCTGATTTTCTTGCAAGTTTCTACCAAAGTAGATGCTTGAACTGGGATTTTCTATTTCTTGGTTTTGTCTTTCCTCTTTTTGAGAGATTGGCACAACTTTATTATGTTTGGACTCTTAAATTGGTCATAGTTTTCTTATGTTTCCATAGTATTATTCATTTAATTTTTAAATCTATTTTCTTTACATTAAAAAACTTTATAAAGAAAAGTAATGTAAAATTTAATTTTCTTTGAAAAATATGTCTTCACACTTTATTATAAAATTAATCATTATTCAGATATTGAAAAAATTTGAACTAATACTTAAATTATGCCTCAGGAATTTTTTTGTCCCTAAATTACGCGTCGTATTAGAAAATTGCAAAGAATATAATTAATCTTTATGATGAAGGTCGATAGATTGGTATTTTAAACTTATGAAATATACAGCTGTTTCAGAAGTATTTCACAAAAATTAAAAACAGCTCCTAATAAACCCCCTCTGGCTGCCGCTGTATTTCTCCCAACATCTAATCAGCTCCAGGAGAAGTGAAAACAAGCTTAAATACACAATTATAAGTACGTAGATATTTTCGTTCTGATATCGTGGATACTAACATACATTCACACACACGCTCGCACGCACATACGCACACATGCACACACGCACACACAGACACACACGCACACACGCACACATGCACACACGCTCCCAAGCACCCACGCACGCACCCACGCACGCATACACGCACACACACGCACACACGCACACACGCACACGCGCACTCACACTCACACGCACACGCACACGCACGCCCACACGCACACGCACATGCACACGCACACTCACACGCACACACACGCATACGCACACGCAGACGCACACGCACGCGCACACGCACACGCACATGAACACGCACTCGCATACGCACACACACATGCACACGCACACCCACACGCACACACATGCACACACACGCAGACGCAGGCGCACACGCACACGCACACGTACATGCACGCACACGACACATACACACACGCACACGCACACAGACACATGCACACACACACACACACACACACACGCACCACACGCACCCACGACACGACCCACGCACGCACACGCACGCACACGCGCACTCACACACGCGCACTCACGCACACACACACGCACGCACACACACACACACACGCACACGAACGCGAACACGCACACGCAGACGCACACGCACACGCACACGTACATGCACATGCACACGCACACGCACACGCACACGCACACTACACACACGCACACGCACACAACAGACACATGCACACACAGCACACCCACACGCACGTACCCACGCACGCACGACACGCGCACTCACGCACGCGCACTCACGCACACACACGCACTCACGCACACACACACAGCACACGAACACGAACACAAACACGCACACACAACACACACACACACATATCCAGACATAATGCCGATCTTGACGAAACTTGCCCAAAGGTTGTAAAATGAGTTAATAAGTCGATTTAGCGAGAGTGAAAAAAAGTCCATTGTGCAACCTTCTATACCTGCATATGTATATGTAGGCTGGAAGGTAAAAATTAATAATTACGTGTGCGCGGATGTCACATCACAAGTTACGAAGTCTGGCCCGCGTCCGTAAAATTTTCAGTTTAAAATTCACTTATCAATCAACAAATATAAAATTTGCTATGTCCGTAAACAAAGAATCTGAAAAAGTTTAAAAAAAGACGTCATTTAAAAAATAGAAAAATTAAAAAGTCATTAATGGAAATACATTTTAAAGACATCCGCATGCTTCCAGCTGGCATGAATTTATTACAATGAACACACGCACACACGCACACACACACACACACACATTCGCACACACACGCACACACGTTTACACGCACACATGCACACACGCACACACAGACACACACGCACACACACGCACCCACGCACCCATGCACCCACCCACGCGCCCACGCACGTGCCCACGCACGCACACGCATGCACGCACGCACACGCACTCACGCACACGCATACGCACACGCGCACGTACACGACACGTACACACACGCACACACGCACACACACACACACACACACACACACACACACACACACACACACACACACACACGACACACGACACACACGCACGCACGCACGCCACCCAACCACCCACCCAACCACACCCACCCACACCACACGCACGCACACACGCACAGCACGCGCGCGCGACACGCACGCACGCACACAGCACACACGCACACACGCACACACGCACACACGCACACACGACACACGACACACGCACACACGCACACACGCACACAGCACACACACACACACACACACACACACACACACACACATCCAGACAGCATGCCGAGCATGGCGAAACTTGGCCAAACATTGTAAAATGAGCTAATAAGTCGATTCAGCGAGAGTGAAAAAAGTCGATTGTATAACCTTCTATACCTGCATATGTCTATGTATGGTAAAAATGTATAATTACGTGTGCGCGGATGTCACATCACAAGTTACGAAGTCTGGCCCGCCTCAGTAATATTTTCTGATCAAAATTCACTTATCAATCAATACTCACTACAAATAATAAGATAAGATAAGAAGAACGTAAACAGGTAAAACCGTGCGCGCGCGATAGTATTTATCGTCTGAATCGACAGGAATGTTAGAATTGTATGTTCTTACATGTTGCGTTTTTAAAGGATAGAGAACAGATTTTGACAGTAACGAAATAATGTATATTTCTTGAATAGCCCATAATACAACAGCTAGTACGTTAGTAATGGAATGGTAATTGAAGATACATTAACAATTAGTAAATGAAATGACATTCTAATTTGGACATATAGTATAACCTTTGTAATTTTTTTTTTAATTACATTCGACCAAAAATGTCCGACGTACATTCTATACAAATCAGTTATTTTCCAACTGCCATGTATCCAAAGTATACATGTATGTATTTTTTTAAGTTTAAGAATATTGGGGAGTAAGCGCTTTTCTTACTTTTCCTAAATAAAATGTGCCCAAAATAACCGACCCCCAAAAAAGGCCACCCGGTGCAGGGACACCGACCCTGGCATTTACGCCAAACCATGATTAAGACTGTAAAATCATACAACTTAACACTTAGTCATGGAGATTACAACCACAAATGTAAAGGAAAACATAGAATCTCCGACAAAGTACAGAAAATGTTTATTATCAAAACATTTTTTTACAGGTTTGAGTAGAAGAAAGTATGCCATCTTATGTCTTAAAAGTAATTCCGCTCAAGTGAGAGCTATTTTTGTGTAAAGACTCTTCTAATCTAGACTGAAAATTTTCCATTACTCGAGTAGCAGGACAGGTTGAATTCGCTCAATTTCTTGTGTAATGTTTATTGCTAATTCCGGTAAGATTTGTGGTCTATTACTGTATACCCTGCTCTTCCCCAAAGGAAAAAATCACATGCTGAAAAATTAGGGGATCTTGCGGGCCACGAAATGTCATCATGTTTGAAAATGAGTCGGCCCGGGAAAAATTCCCTTAAAGCAGTCATAGACACGCGAGCAGTATGACTTGTAGCCCAGTCCTGCCGAAAATAATTGATGTCCGGAGACCCTGTCACAAATGTTCTGATCATGCGTGCGTATCGGTTTGCCGTAACAGTTGTGGTGTTTCCTTTATCGTATTGGAAAAAAATATGGCCCAATAATCCCAGATGATGAAATTGAACACCACACTGTAAATTTCAGACTATGTAATGGATTTTGGTGTATCTCTCCTGGGTTTTCGTCATTCCAATATCGACGATCATCATGTATACGTCGCAATAATTCTTCGCTGAAAATCCTGCGAGCAAGCATATCACCATTTTTCAACTCTTAGACGACTTGAATTTTGTAAGGGATAAGTCTATAAAAAAATTTGTCGTAACGATGTGTCGCTATTGTATAATGCAGAAGCATGTTTCACTTCAGAACGCAGTGGACTACGTGTTAATGCTATTCGCACTCTATCAATGCTTTCCTCCGCTCTTACAGACCTTATTGCCCCTTTACGCTTCAGTTTAATGTGGAGCCAGTTTCTTCAAACTTTCTTAGTCACTGTATAATTGCATGAGCGGATAGCACACTTCCATGTCGTGGAACTTTGAAATTATTGCGAAACGATCGTTGTACCGAAGTTACACACTCGCCATTTTTATAAAATGATTTTACGCAAAACGGATGCTGAACGTCTGATCACTTCTCCATGTTTCTGTTTAAATGTTTGTAACTGTCAAACAATAATAAAGTCATGAAAACATTGACTTTTGGCAAAAAAAAATTGGCCGCAAAATCTCTTGATCTTTTGACATGCGATGTTTTTTTCGGATTTCTGAAGAGGGGGGTATAGAGTAATAGACCACACACCTTACCGGAATTAGCATCGAATATCAAACAAGGAATTGAGCGAATTCAACCTGTCCTGCTCCGTCGAATAACCGAAAATTTTTAATCTAAGTTAGAAGAGTGTTCACAAAGGCATGGTTCTCATTTGAGCGGAGTTATTTTTAAGACATAAAATGGGACACTTTCCTCTACCAAAACCTGTAAAAAAAAGTTTTGAAATAAACATTTTCTGAAAAAATTGGGTACTTCAAAATTTCCCGCTTCACTGGCGGGTTCTGCATGAACTTAGTTTTTGTTCTGTAAAATGATGATTTCTGTTTACGTCTAAAATTTTAGCATCGTAAAGATTGATCTTAAGGTTTTTTACTAATATATAGATAGTAGGTTATACTATATGCGATAAGTTGTGAAATATTAGAACTAAATCGGTAAACCTGAATTTATTAACAAATCTTCATGCACTACTACAGGCCAAGTTTTGCTGAAGCGTCCCCTACTTAATAATGCTTCATGTTTACTGACAGCGACAGCTGCAATTACTGTTGAAATGTATACGTTTTGTAATTATTTCTATTATTACACGGTTATCCCATTTTTTATTGTATCACGTGAAGTTAATCTATATGTTTGTCCCTTTAATTAATTGTTCAACAATAAAACTTATGAAACGGGTATTTGTTAAACTAATGAGGTTGTTAGTAAAAAATGTTTATTAATGTACGTCAGTTCAATAAAGTTAATTATTATTTCTGCAAGAACTAAGCAAAATTAATTTTATTTCTGTAATATCGAATATGCAAAAAAAAACAATCATTTGGAGGTGCCGGGCATCGATCCCGGTACCTCTCGCATGCTAAGCGAGCGCTCTACCATCTGAGCTACACCCCCTGATAAAAAATTAAAAGGCAAGAATATAAACGAGTTTACATTTGAACTACTTTCATTAACTTTCAATAATAAAAGTATTTTGATATACGGTAAGTTATGTTTGCTTGCCATTTAAATAAACTGGTTTGTATTATTTAGGTTAGTTATGAATGTTATGATCTAACAAAGGTTACGAAACATTGGATAATAATAAGAATTGTAATTATTATTACTGCAAAGACTTTTAGGTAATCAAAAGTGGACGATTATTAAGCTAGAATTGTAGTCATATCAACAATATACAGAAACGTCCAAGTTATAATACAATTTTATTTACATACAGGGAGTACCAATCTTATTGGTACCCAAAAGCTTATAAAAACAAAGTTATTTTGTAATATTTATTGTAAACTATAATTAATCTATTACAATACGTTATTAACGTTTTCTCAGTAAGCGTTGACAAAATTTAACAGAAACGTCAGTTGCATATTTTACTTCTTAAATACAGCAGTAATAGTCGCCTGCATTTTTACAAATTTTTTCCAATAACGTAAGAAGTGTTGTAAGATGAATAGTGTACAGCAATATATATGTTATGGCACGGTTAAAAGAATTCTTAAAAAACATAAAATGCATCCGTATCATATTCAACTCCATCAAGAGTTACTTCACCGTGATTTTCAAAGAAGAATAACGTTTTGCGAATGGGCTCAATCTAAAATCAATTGCTGGAGAAATTTTTTTGATTTTGTGCTTTTTTTTCACAAAAATGGATGTGTGAATCGACATAATTTTCATTATTATGCAGCTTCTAATCCAGATTTTGTTTCAACCCATAATAGCCAATTGAGGTGGTCATTAAATGTTTGGAGTGGAATTGTACGTAATCATGTAATAGGAACAAACTTCTTTGATCAACGGGTAACTGGTGTGGTTTATTTAAACTTCAGAATCATTTGCCAGTGTTATTAGAAGTTCCACTTAATATTCGGCGACAAATCTGGTATTTGCATGATGGTGCGCCTGTCCATAATATTGCGCCTATACGAGATCATCTAAATCAGGGCTGTACAACTGCAAGTGCTCCAAGGGCCACTTTAAAGAAAATGCGTTTTGGAGGGCCGCATTACAAAATACTTCGTATGCAACTTTATCAGTTAGGTATGGTATATAAAGAAAAAACGCGTTTGTATTATTATTTTAATTTATTCAAAAAAATATCTACTTACAAAAAAATTAGTGAGAAATTTGAGGATGTTGATTTTCACTAACTAATGCATCAATATTAACTTCAATATTTGTTGTTGATAAACGAAGCAACTGAGTAAGTGACTTATCAGAGAGGGAACATCTATATTTTGACTTTATAAATTTCATATTGGAAAAGCTGCTTTCGCAAAGATACCTGCTTCCCAGCATTGAGCCCAGTGTAAGCCCTAAATTTCGCAAGTTGGGATATCGTTCTTCTGGCAGCAACTTGAAAAGTCCAATCCAGTTTCAGTTCTTCCTTGGATCTGATTGCAAGTCACACAATTCCAGTTGAATTTCTGCTCTGCTTACATTCTCAACTGAAATTGTAAGGGGCTGGGTGAAAACTAAAATCTCTCTTTCTATTTGTTCAAAATCGCTAAATCGTTTATCAAATTCTTCTGAAACTGTGTCAATGTATTTTATTTGAGGTAAATTTGAAACTTCCTCAAAATTCTTTATTTCTTCAGAATGCTCTTTACAACTTGGAAAAATGAAAACCTTTTTTCTAATGAAGACTTGAAAAGCTTAATCTTATTCTTAAATCCATTTATGTGCCCAAATAAGTTGGCAATATTCTGCTGTTTTCCTTGTAGCTTCAAATTCAATTCGTTAAGGTGAGATGTCAGGTCTGTTAAAAATGCAAGGTCTGCTAAAAATGTGCATCTACCATTTGATTTTCCAGTTCCGTAGTACTATTGGACTTGACTTCATCTTTAAGGAAAATAGGAATCTGCTTGCGTAGAGCGAAGAATCGTTGCAAACAATTTCCGGCGCTTAACCAATGAATATCGGTGTGAAGTAACAAGTCCCCATATGTAGCATCTACTTCGGCTAAAAAATCACGAAACTTTCTGTGGGGTCAAAGCACGATTGCCCCTCTAATAATATTAGTTATTTTAACAACCACTTTCATGACATTCATTTGACGTAAGGATTTTCCACATAGGGCCTCTTGGTGAAAAGCTTAAGTGTATCACAGGACAGTTGATGTTATTTTGTTTTAAGAGTCCTGCAAATCCAATTTCAGTTCCTATCATAGCCCTGGCTCCATCGGTAACAATACAGGAACATTTATCGAATCCCCCGTAGTCTGATACCACCTTATTTACAGCTTCAAAATATCTGTACCCTTGGTTGTACCATGGAGAGGAATAAGATAAAGCAACTCCTCTAGTACACTGAAGTCGTTTTGAATAGTTCGGATAAAATTACAAGCTGACTAATGTCGGGCAGATCAGTGCTTTCATCCAGGCACAGCGAAAAATATTTACATCCTTCAACCATGTTATGCATTTTTTGTATACATATTGATTGATATTGGTCCACCCGTCTTGCAATTGTTTGATGCGACACTGAGACTGTTTCGAATTTTTCGGCAATTTTGTTTCATTGAATTGTTTTGCCATTTTGATTGCACAATTTTAATTAGCACTCCATCACTAAAAGGTTTCTTCGCTCTGACAATTTCCAACGCTACTTCGTAAGAAGCGGCAATACTGCGCTTGTCAGATTTTTTAAAAAATGTTGTTTGTTGTTTGAGTTTTTTCTTATAATCCATAATGATAGCCTTTCTTGACTCCCCTGTATATTTATGAAATGTTTTCTCGTGTAACGTAGTATAATGTCTTTTCATATTATATTCTTTGGGAACCGATAGTACTTGCATACAAATAATGCACTGAAATTTATTATTGTTGTTTGTGATTAAATAGTCTGATTCCCAACGGTCATTATATACTCGATGTTCGTTCGTTATTTTTCTTTTCTGCGAAGACATATTTCATCGAGTATTTCACTTTAAAAGGCTTTAGAATTGGTGCGTACTACACAGTAGAACAATTATTAACTAACTCTGCCCGTCCCGCTTGACTCAACCTCTTTATATATAGCGCGTGGCTTCCCGAATATTCGAGAGTGACCGAGTAAGATCGGTCCGATTTCCAGTAACTTCGCTGCGACCTTCTATCCGTCGCCAGTGGTGTCACACGTTATTTTATTTGTATTTTATGATTAATGTAACAATTGTGCATATTTCGTATTTGAAGGTAATTTATACATTGAGAAGCCTCGTGTTGGACAGCAATGATCTAAATAATGATTTGAAAACAGAGGGGGACCATTTGAATAGCCAGCTCGGTCTCACGATTCAACAAAAGTTTATTTCTTTTTTTGGGGTTTTATAAAAAATAATATCTATAAAAATCCCCCGATTATCAGAGAGGACAATCAGTTAATGTTAATATGCTCAGAAATGTGTCATTCATTTGAACTTAGACTGCAGCGTTGCATTGATGTTAACGGTGAACACTTTGAACATTTAGTTTAACATTACGGTTAGGATTGTACTTTTGATATCTTGTTTTATTTAGTATAAATAATTAGTTTCTCTACTTTAAATCATATCGGTATTTATTATTTATGATTTTTTGTTAAATTCAACGCCTGCTTTTGCATAATAGATTAATAATATTATAGTTTACAATAAATACTACAAAATAACTCTGTTTGTATGAACTTTGGGTATAAAATTAAAGCTACATCATCAAAGATTCTATTTGTGGTATTAAATACAGGGTGTTCCATTTAATAGAAGAAAGAAAATGAAAGGCCTGAGTTTCGATCTACCCTGTAGACAAAAGAGAAAATAATTGAAATTTAATCGAATGAGGGGATATTACATCATATTACGAAATTCGATTAGACAAAAAATTGTTTTTTCTGTAACGTACAGTAAGCTAGAGGGCGTTGATTCAGCTACGATTTTAACATAAACGTGTCCATAACGTTTAAAGGACTCGGTATAACGTAGCAGAGCCTTACATCAAAAGATTGGAAAAAATGTGGGCAATCCGAGTTTGGAATAATAATCAGGGGTTCACATTTAACAAATCATATGTTTGGTTTGTAACGGAGTTATGTAACACCCTGTATAGTTCACGATAATTTCAAAACAAAGACATCTATTATTTTTCTTAACAACATTTTTTTATGTCTCTTGGAATAAGCCATGCACCGAACTTTGTCGTGAGATTGGTACGCCCTGGAAAATATTAATATTACTTCAGTACAACCTAAAGCTAACTGGAATCTTGTAATTTAAATAGAGTTGGTGGCTCATACCAGCTACAAAACCAAATATAGTATGTCTACCGTAATGGATCATTTCTTATTTACACTAAAATGGAGGGGGGGGGGGGGGGCTTAGGATAAAACCGTGCATGTTTCTAACTATAATGCATAATGTCAATCTCTAGAGATTCGTTTACGTGATCAATCAAATTAATTTACAAGTGTGAATCATATGATGAATATAAATAAAAAAGCTTGCAACTATAAACAGATAAATAATTATATTGAAATTGTACATCGCTGGGATTACCAAAATTAGGGCTGGTATATTATAAGGACTATAGCGTATTTATTGCGAGATTAATTTCTTATAAAATGTCATACCTAATTTTGGTAAGCCCAGCAGCAGCAGTCGACAGGTTTCAATAAATTGTAATACAGTAGTCATCTACAAATCTAAAACCTTACAAACAGGAAAAGGCAAGAAACAAAGAAAAAAAAAACAATGCGGTTTACGTACAAACTTTGCTACACATTAAGCTAGCGGCCGAGCTAGTAGGTCAGTGATAACACGATCTGCTTAGCATTCGGAAGGTTATGGGTTGGATTCCCGTTACCGCCTACCTGTATGACGTTTTCTCAGGGGGTTTTCCTCATACACATATAGCGACATGATAACTGCGTATACGCACATCATGTGCGGCTATTTAGGTGAATGCTGCGGTAGTAACTTCCCCCTCAGAACCCTAAATCCGTTACAATCCTATCCTGACCGCACCGATTCTTAATCTCACTACGCATACATACATAATGTATCTATGTACGTTGTGGGGAATCTATCATGAAGGAGCTTGGAAAGCTCTAGCAGCCCTCCTTACGACGTGGGGAGGGAAATAAACACGTTGCCATTTCCCTTTTTCTTAAGCTAGTGAGACCAATATAAAATTTTACTGTATCTTAAGTGCTTCGTCAAAAAATCGGCATATCTAATTTTAGTTTCTTATTACGTCGCTTCTACAAAAGTAAAAGATAGTTTCTTCCATAGTGTAATACCTTCATTATGTGCTAAAGCAGTCTGTAAAAAAAGAGTAAAAATTGAACATAAAGCCGTAGAGTGCGTGCACTTTTGTACAAAGTCACGGAACAGAGCAAATGCTTCGTTTCCCTACTATGCGCTTCCAAAACACTTTCAAAATATTCCCTAGAGAAAATTTTGCCCAAATATACTTGAGTGACTAATTTTTTGGGTACGCGGCAAAATTGAATCAGTGAATAACCAAAAGCCAAATACTGTGAGTATTGGCTAGTATTTGGGATGAATCTTATCCAAAATCTATGGTGATACATCAATATTTTTGGTGATGCAGAAAAATTGATACTCTCGGTGACCAACAGTTGAATTCTGTGGTCAATGAGTATTGGTCAGCATTTGGGCCGAATATTGCCCAACATCTATATTTATACATCAATTTCGTTGGGGTTTTCTCCAAATTGCAAGAGAGAAAAACTTGACTTACTTGCCTTAAGGCTTTATTTTACTTGTTTCCACTTTGTGTTTTTAGGTTATTTATTTCATTGGAAAGACTATTATAAAACTTTATTATTATTGTGCCTAAATTTGGACAACTTTGGAAAGTTTATTGCATAACTGTATGTAGCCATTAACGGTAAGATTTATAGTTTACAAAAAATATCTACATTATTTGAAACTCCTTAAAAAAGCAACTATGCAACTTAGCCACTGAACTGGTGGGTCCCAAAAACGTAATGGCATACACTTATGACAGTTCCATTCTTCAATTGACTTAATATGAGTGGTTAAGTCGTATTTTTTGGACTTCTAGATACTTTTCTAAAAGTTATAGCAGTTTTGTAATCAACGTACAAAGCTATGAAATTCAAAAGTAATACAATATAATTAATTAATTGAAGAAAATTGATTGGTCTTAACGGCGACTCTTGTAGAACTAGCAAAGGCAATAATAGAAATAATTTTTCCGTTATATATTTTTTATTTCTGCTTGCTCATATTTATCCGAGAGATAAAATGTGATCTGAACTGCGATGTCGTTTATGCCGCACAAATATAATTTTTCCGCCAAGATAACAATTGTACCAATCAAATACCTTGCTTAGAGCTCATAAATTCAAACATGTTATTTTCTATAAAAAAGAGATTTTTTATCAGTAATAAGAGATAATTGATGTTCGCGGTTCGGGCATGAATGTTTTGTAAATGTGTAGTGGGTTAAGTGGGAGAATAACCTTTGGCAAAACTTAACCCTCCATAAAATAAAGACTATTAAAAGACACATCTAGCTTGGAAACAGTGTAGTTTTCAAAAAATATGTACCCACTTTATTCTGCATTCACATCAACGATCTTAGACCAACAATCCCATTCACTGCTATTCAGATACACACCACACTTCACTCCAGCATTAAATGTCTTAGCCCAACATCTAAATCTGAAATGACGAATTGTCCCTAATAATGTCTGGGTCAAAGAATCGTCGAACACGAGGTTGTGTTTCACAATATCAAAACAATTCCGTTCGCATGTATACCTTAACTCTTGGAGCTAAAGCTCGTTTAACCTGGTTACGAAGTCTAGCAATGCTAATCCGTGGGCGAAGTGTATTTTATCTTTGAATTTTTAGACGTACTTGGAATATTGCTCTTACATCTGAAGGTCGGCCTTCTCTAACACAATTAAAGTTCTTGTCTCTATCCAAAAGAACTGTTCGCCTTGAAGATACTAAATGCAAAGAAAGAAAACTAGTCCTGACAACGTGTAAGAAAAGTAATAGTTGTTGAACTTTCAATGAGTAAAATGTCTGGTGTGAAACAACACGCTACCTTCCAACCCAACAAGTAGAAATAAAAAAAAATGAAATAATGCATTTTTTTTAGGATAATTATGCAACATGCATTGTAATACGTTCATAATGAAAACATGCAACATTGTAAAAACAACAATAATCTATATCAGATGGACGTCTAAACTCTCATGTCATGATTATTATTATTTTAGTACAAACTTTTTTCTTTTTTGAGCTAAAACTATCCATACTAATGTCGAAACCACATGTCTTGTTACCTACCTTAGGTAAATGTGTCGTACCTTTAACCATCCTAGATTTAAATTTTCACAAATGCCTATAGTTTATAGTTGCAAGTGTAGTCCGCCATATTCTGTGGTTTCTCTGACTTTCTTTTTTCAGAAATAATGTTGTGTTTGGGTGCAAGTGCGATTCATACTACTTTACCTTAGGGTTAATCCTTCTGATAAAATTGATTTGAGATAGAAGGTGGATTACTATTATGAGTAGACAGAGATAAACTACAATGAAGAGTGCTGTCGTTGAAGAAACTACAAACCCAATTGATGAGCGTATCATTTAACCCAAAAAAACGTGAGTTTGGCAAGTAAACACTTATGCCAAACTTGGTCAAACGTCTTTGTGATATCTAAAGCAACTACAACTGTTCCACCAAATTGTTCTAATGTATTATTCAAAACTTGAATCACATATGCAAGAAGATCTCCTGTTGAACTGTTCTGCTTAAAACCATATTGGTGGTAACTAAGGAGTTTGTTAGTTTCAAGAAAAGAGAGCAGCTGCTGATTGATGACTTTTTCCAGGACTTTGGACAAAATGCAAATGGTCGGTAGTTGGAGGGGTTGGTCTTATCACCTTTTTTGGGTGTAGGTTGAAGATTTGCTAACTTCCATTATGAGGGAAATTTCCCAGAAGACATAGAGATCTAATAGAGTTTAAATAGGACTGGTACTAGTCGAGGAAACATTTCCTTTAAGACAATAGATAGAATACCGTCTGGGCCGGTCGTCTTATTGGGATCAAGTCTACTGATGATTGATTATTGGAGCTTGTACCGAAATTGAATTGATTTCATAGTGTATGAGGAAGAAGTGGCTAGGGGTACATCGTTTCCTGAATCATTATGACACGAGTGAGATGCAAATAAGTCAACAATAAGATAGGCATTGTCTATATAATCAGTATCTGTCAAAGGATGTCATGGGGGGAAATGGAGATGTGCTAAAATTTACTGATGCCTCTAGCCAAAGGTCAAAATGTACACTAGTTCATTGCATTTTTAGCTTTAGTGATAACACTTTTGCAGGTGTTTCTAGCACCAACGTATTTTGCATGACTCGGGACAGTTTTATTAGATTTCCATTTAGTATAAAATTTATTTTTTCAAATATATTGCATCTGAATAAGCCTTGTTGAACCAGGGTTAAGAACGAGAATGACCTATACGATTTTGTTTTTTGGGAATGTATAACTCCAATGCCCACCAGGATGACTTCACATACTGAAAGAGCTATGCCCGAAGATGAGGACGACTTAAAACAACATTCACGCCATGGAAATGTTCCAAAGAGATCTCATAAATCACTCCATTTGGTTGACTTAAAACACCACAAGCTTCTATCAGTGTTGCGAACAAGGGGCAGGACAGAAGTTATTTCTATTAGACAATGTTCAGATAGACCTAGTTGTGACCAAACTGCAGTTTTATAAACAAGTGGGTTTGATATAAGATAGATATCTAGAAGGTGTGGAGTATGGTTAGGGTTGTCAGGGATTATTAGGGTTTATTTTGGGTTTAGAAATTATTTTCGTGAGATTAGACGAAATAGCAAATGTTTCTGCACTATAATCAGCAGCATTAGTAGTAGATGAATATTGGAGCCAATTAGAGCTATGAACATTGAAATCTACAAAAATTGAGATAACGCAAGATGAAAACTGAGACAGAAAGCAGTCAACTTTTAAACTAAGGTAATCGAAGAAGTCTTGAGAGTTATTTTATTAGGAGACCTATAAATACAACAGTAGAATTTCACAAATTTAGGACCAGAACGTTTAAACCAGATCACGTCGAATTTTTTAATCTCCAAAGAAGAAATCCTCTTGCAAGCGATGTTGTCCTTGAGATAGGCACAACTCCTCATTTGTATTGAAAGTTAGAGTGAACATTGTATTGGAGAAACTGCAAGACAGGGGAATCGGAGCTTTCAGCTAAAAGTATGATAGATTTGATAGTGTATAATGAACGGCTTAGAAACCTGGTGAAAGACACAAAAGTTATGCGCGGATCGGAGTGTGGATCGTACCACGTTTTGCTTATATCTAGAGTGTGTTTGGGCAAAAGTGGGTCTGGAGAAGGAAAGCAAACGTAGTGCGGACGTCCAGAATTAGGGTAGACAAAGTAATGGTGCGGGAATAAAATGCGCAGATGCTATGAGTAAAGAGTTGAATGTGAATAAAACAGTGTGGAACGAACAAATAAAAGACACCGACGTTGAAAATGCATGGATAAGCTTGAAAAACTGTGTTGTCAATTGTGTCGTGTGGATATGTGGACGAACGACTGTAGGTAGACAGAAAAAATGTGCTTGGTGGAATGAGTCGGTAAAAAAGGCAGTACGTAAGAAAAAAGAAGCGTACATGGCAATGATTGCTGCAAAAAACGAGAATGAGAAAAAGCGATTGTATGGCGTGTACAGATTAAGAAACAAAGAAGCGAATAAGTAAAGAGGAAGTGATGGCTGTGGAAGGAGAGAAAAAGCAGAACGATTTCGAGGGAAACGCTGCAGGGGTGATGAACATGAGCAACGAAATAGTATGGGACGATTGTGAAGTGAGGAAATGCTGGAAAGAATATTTCGGAAAGCTGTAAAATAGTGAGGAAAGTAAGATTGAAGCGTTAAATAAGGAGAATGTAGAAGGAATGATGAATGAAACTGAGAAGGATATTGGGATAAATGAGGTAGAGAAAACGGTAGGAAGGTTGAAAAACGGCAAGCGAGCAGGCGTAGATGAAATCACTGGCGAAATGCTAAAGTATGGGGGTGCAAAGCTTATACGAAGATTGTGTAAATTATTCAATGTATGCCTTATGAGTGGAAAAGTTTCCAGGGATTGGAAGAGCGCGATCATTGTACTACTGTATAAGGGTAAAGGGAACAAGAGTGATTGTAAGAACTACAGAAGAATAAGTTTGCTCAGCGCGTCTGGTAAAGTATTGGGAAGAATACTGATTAATAGAGTACGAGAAACTACACAAACTAAGATTTGGGATGTGCAGGGTGGCTTCATGCAGAGAGAAGATGTGTTGATTAGATGGTTGCTCTCCAGCAGATGATCGAAAAGTGTTTAAGGGTAAAAAGGAAGCTGTACTGTGGGTTTGTAGATCTGGAAGAAGCATACGACAGAGTGAATAGGGAGAAGCAGTGGGAATTATTAAATGAATATGGCGTAAATAAAGGTCTAATAAATGGAATAAAGTAAACGTGAACAAAACTAAGATTGTGGTGTTCAATCGGGAAGGTGGAAAGGAGAGTAGAGTATTTACTCTGCAAGATGAAATTGTGGAGCAAGTGGACAAGCTGGTATATCTGGGTAGAATGTTTACTGCAGATGGTATAATGGAGGGCGAGATTGCACGAAAGGTCAATGCTGGAAGTATGTGGACGATAATGAGAAACGAAAGCATGAGCTTAGCTGCGAAATGAGCAATATATAGTGGCATGTTTGTCCCGTCAGTACTGTATGGAAATGAGACATGGGTATGTCAAAAAAAGCACGAAAAAAAATTAAATGCCGTGGGTATGAGATTCCTGTGAAGCGCATGTGGTAGTAAAACGAAAAGAGACAAGATAGAGAATGAATGCATACTGACGGAGTGTAGCGAGGAAAAGACGATGATGGATAGATATAAAAGTAGTACATTACGTTGGTTTGGTCACATTGAGAGAATGAACAACGCAAGATTAACGAAGCAAATATATGTGGGTGAGGTTAGAGGAAAGGCTGGGCCTGGCTGGCCGCGTAAAACTTGGCTGAATGTAGAAGAATGTATGACAAAGGAAAGAAAGATAAAGAGTTTTAAAAATAAAAGGGCATGTCAGAGACAATGTATGTATGAATCTTGCGGAAGCTAGGGAGGTATGCGGAGATAGGAATTTTAAATGAATTCTCATTAAAAAGAAGTAAATTGCATAGTAATAAGTCCGGTTTATTTTAGTATTTTAAATAAATAATTTTCTTAATGCGGTATTCATAAACAAGAATTGGTGAAAGTAGATCAAGTGTAAACTTGGTCACAATATTGTTTTGAAACTTTTGTAACAGGGGGTGTAGCTCAGATGGTAGAGCGCTCGCTTAGCATGCGAGAGGTACCGGGATCGATGCCCGGCACCTCCAAAATGATTGTTTAATTTTTTTTGTATATTAAAGAAATGGAGTTAATTTTGCTTAAATGAACTGCGGTACAATAATAATGATTTTTTAACTAAAAAGCTCATTAGTTTAACAAATACCTGCTTCATAAAACCTTGTTGTTAAAGAATTAATTAATGAAACAAATACATAAATTACATATAATGTAATAAACAATATGATAGTCGTATGTAAAAATAGGAATACTTATAAAACTTACACGTTTCAACAGTAATTGCAGCTATCGTCGTCAGTGAATATAAAACATTATTAAGTAGCGGAAGCTTTGTCAAAATTTGACCTGTAGTAGTACAAGAAGATTTGTTAATAAATTCAAGTTTACCGATTTAGTTCTAATAGTTCATAACTTATAGTGATATAGTAGCCTATTATTATTACATTAGTAAAAGTCATTCTTTAGAATGCTCAAATTTTAGAGAAAAACAAAAATCATCATTTTACAGGCCAACGCTTATATATTATCGGACATACTATGTCTTCATTTTCATTTGTGGTTATAATCTCCGTGACTAAGAGGTCTAAGTTTTACAGTCTTGATCATCGTTTAGGATGAGCGGTATCCAAAATCTTTATTTTATTTGTAACTGATAATTAGCGATATAAAAATGCAGTTTCACGATTATCACTCATAATTTAGATACTTAATTAAATTATTTAAATAATTTTTAAAAACTTATCATTTACTGAAGACGATAACTGTAATTATTATCGCAACATTTAAATTTGTAAAAAATTGACCATTTCAGATGCAAAAACTAAGTATCTTAATCCTCTTCATGATGATAATAAAACTCATAATAAATTAAATCCAAACGTATATATGTAAATGGACAATATTAGCGTCGGCTGCTAGACTTTTGCAAAAAAATTAAAAGCTTAAAATAAAATTCTAGCTCCGTTATTTCTTTCTACGCAAAATTACCTTCATATAAAAAAAATCATCAAACTCCGTCAAGCGGTTGTCTCGCAATCTGCGAACTAAATGACACGATTATTTTAATATACAGGGTAATTAGCAAAACCGTAAGTGGTTCCGGATTTTCCAATAATCTAAAAATGGTTTACTTTATGTTGTAATTAGTGGATTTGTTACTTTGGGAGACCAACTCGAGTGTCTTAGGTTATTTTCGAATAATTGTAAATATTAAAATAATTTATTTAAAAATGATAAAGCGCTAAAGAATAAGCCTGTATGTAACTATTGTTGATATTAGTAGAATTTCTTTCGACTTAGGAATTATTTAAATATTGAATTCTACAAGTTTATTCGATATTCATTAGTACCTTTAATAGCTAAGATACCGTTTTCTCGATTGTTGACTTAATTAGTTTTTAATAAGGTAAGCAGGAAAAGTGTAATGGTACGTATAATACGAGATCCGTGAAATTGGCGTCCGCATATGAGGCACAAACAATTTGATACACACACCACGTTTGAGCTTGTCTGTGTCACGTATCCCACCCTTATCTTAATAAAGGTATTCGCTTTTTAATTACTATTTTGCCAACTTCCGCCCAGCACTAAGAAGATAGCGAGGAATTTTTTTTAGCGTAATCATTCGTTTGCGACCCTTTGTATCTTTTTTGTGGTACATCCCAACATTATCACTATCGCAATAAAGATGTTGGCACTTGAACTACCCCACTGCCCACTCGTTGATTGTTATTTTGATACTGAAAAAGTTTGAATGAATACTTAAATTACTCTATACTCTTAATTCTATATAACAGTACTTTATATTTTTTGACATATGCAGCTATCTCATACATACTTGTTAAAAACAAAAAAAAAACAAAGCTGCGCCTAGTAACTCCCCTCACTGCTGAATTTTCCCTAAAACCTAATGCTATCCATTTTACCACGACTGCAACGAAACAGGTACATAAATATAGATTTTGAGCAACGTTAGGCCCCATTGAACAATGGAATTTAGCTCTTGATATTCCAGGGATTTTATTATCTTTCACTATTTCTCGCTCTTTATCTTGGAAAAGATGTTTTGCTTTACCTAGGGCGGAATTATGTTAGCACAGGCACACGCCTCTTTCAATATTGTTCACGCACCACGCGGGCTTAGGTTTAAACTTTTACCCATTTTTTTTACAAAATACTTAAGTTTAAATTTTTTTTACTCGTTTCTTTTACACAATGCTTTAGTACAGAGTCAAGGTGTGCACTATGAAAGGAATTATCTTTTACTTTTGTAGAAACGACGTAATAGGAAAACAAAGCTGTGAATGGGGCGATTTTCTGAAAGAAGTGGAGTTATAATTTGATTTTGTAACGAAGTACGCGAAGATATTCTAAAATTGCATATTGTTTTTCTAGCTTAGAGTGTAGCAAAAAACCGAGTGTTTTGAGCAACACAGGGGACCGAGCTAGTGTAGTGGTGACACGTTCTGCTTAGCATTCGGCATGGTCACTGCGTATATGCACAGCATGTGCGGCTGCTTAGGTGAATACTGGGGATGCAGGAGCTTGAAAAGCTCAAACGCCCCCCTTGGGGAGGGAATGAAATACGTGGCCTTCCCTTTTTCTTTTCCTGCAACATAGGAGCGGATGAACGTATGGACAAAGCGCCTGTAATAGTGAATTTTTTATTGAAGAAAAATTCGCTAAAAAACGAAGACGACAAAACTGCTACTTTACAGTATTTTTTATTGGAAAACGTTTTTCCTTTCGTGTATAATGTAGGACGTTTTAATGCACACATTCCAATGCAGGAGAACGGACATTCCATTATAATGACAGACAAATAGTCACTTCAAAGAAGGCCTTAAAGGATTCTTTATTTTAATACATCATTTTAATCAGTATATTAAAACACAAGTATCATAAGTCACTCTATTGGTGCACGCATTCAGGTTTGATGCCCGAGGATGTGTTTTACACTATTTTTTCTATTGAGGAAAATAATTTAAAAATATCAACAACATTTGCATCAAAACTGACTAAGTTCATTGAATAGATTTTTTCCGATGTTTCGGTTGGTAATACTCAAATGTCATATAATAATATCTTTATAGGTTTAATCTCAAAACTTCCTTTATTCATTCTGTTACAGCGCAATGAAGACACATATTTATGTTTACAGTATAAAATGAATCATTTAATCCAATTTAAGTATCAAAGAAGACGCCCATCAAATAATAATGTATAATCTGTCCAGAAACGAAGCCAACATGTTTGGCAGATTCCAGTGGCGTTGGGTTGTTTTATAATATGCACGAGTATATTATATAATAATTGTTGCCTTACTTTAAATTTAAAAACACTGTAAAATCATTTCTAACAAACGAAGTGTTTTATAATTAAATGATATATTACAATATCTTTAAAATCACTTTTTATAGTTAAGTTTTCAATAAAACATTGCAATCGTACATGCCTATGATCTTTACTTTAGAACTCAACAACAGGTACGTCCCATTGTTAAAGGATTAGGAGCTATTGATAAATAACTTACGTTGTAACACTATAGTATGAAAGCGGTATATCCTAAAACTAGTTTAAGAAACCTATTAACTACTTAATACAAAATCGTGTACCGCTTATATGTAAAATAAATTAACTATTTTAATTTATTCCTTCGCTTCATTTCTGGACAGACTATAGTTGTATCCCATTGAATTATCTTATAAAAATTAAAACATATTGTATACTTTTGCAAAATATGATTTAATCATATATTCTCCTAAAATATTGATTGATATTTGTTTTAAAGAAATACTTTAAAAATTATAAATCCATACGTATGTACAGGTTGTCCCATTTTGGTTGTCCTCGCAGGGTATCTCAGTTATTAGCAAAGATACAGAGATGCGGTTTTCGCGAACGTTGGCTACTTTTTTGTGAAACGAAAGATGACACAAATATAATTACTCTAGCTCTTCTCATTTTTGAGATACAGGGCGTTTTTGAAAAGTTGCATTTGAGACAGCCCCGTATCTCAGCTATACGATAACTTATAGAAAAAGTGAAAAGTGTTCTTTATATAGTTTTTCCGTAGAATGCAGTGCTGTTTTCAGAATGAGTATACGGGGTCAGGTCAAAAGTTATCGGGATCAACTTCATTTTTTTAAATGGGACACCCTGTCTATTTTCTCATAATTAAATTTTCCTTGTTCTAAGCATTTCAAATATGTATAGCATTCATCATTTTTTATACAAATAGCGCAGTATTTCAAATTATTAACTGGATTTGTTAGTGGCCTTTGGTACTGCAATTGTTTTACCATGGCAACTTCATTTTTTGATATTTGTCAATATTTGCAAATTTGTTGATTGTTGAGATCCTTATTGTTAGTAAAGTTTTCAATATTCTTTTCGTTATTTTGAATTTTACAAAGTTTCAAACCATGGCGAATAATTTAGGGTACGAGAACTATGAGAAATTAGATATGATTGGGGTTTATTACCAAACAAATTTTAATGCAGAGCAAGCGAAGGAAATATATTTTGAAAGGTATTTATATTTACTGGAATGTTAGTCATCATTTGAGTTAAATAAAATGTGAATATTATAGATTTCCGGAAAGAAGGCAACCGTGTAAAAAACATTCATTAGGTTAAAACAAAATTTGGAAAATCACGGATCGTTTGAAAGGCCACGCGCCAAAACATATAGAAAAGAAAACTAAGAAAATAATGAAATAAATGTCCTTGCAGAGGTCACTGTTAACGAAAATTATACGTCTTGCAGAAAAATAGAAGAATCGGTGGGCATTTCAAAACGAAAGTATCAAAAATATTTAAAAATACCATTATAAACCATATATACCTCAAGTCATCCACCACTTGCATCCGGGTGATGCTCAATTGCGTATCGATTTCTGTAGATGGTATATTCAGAAAAGTGAAGAAAATGGTAATTTTGGTCGTTTAGTTATATGGTCGGATGAAAGCCATATAAGCTTCGCCGGAATTGACAATCGTGCAACGAATCGTTTCTGGTCTAACGAAAATCGGCATGTTACCGTGATCCGTCAGCAGCAAGGCAGGTTTGGGTTCAATGTGTCCTGTTTCATTTTAGGAGGCAGATTAACATTTTACATGTTTGAAGGCAATTTGAACCATCAACGATATTTGGAAATTTTGGACATTTGCCTTCCAGAATTGATTGATGATATTCCGTTAGCCCAGCTAAGAGAGGTTTATTTTCAGCAAGACGGGGCACCTTGCCACAATGCAAGACTAGTAAGAGATTACCTCAATACAATGTTTCAAAACCATTGGATTGGTAACAATGGGCCAGTTAATTGGCCAGCAAGGTCCCCAGACCTATCAATTTTAGATTTTTTTTGTGGGGCTACCTTAAAATAAAATTCATCAAAGACGGTATGAAACTCAAGAAGCTTTGATGAATGCTACAAGAGAAGCCTTTGAAGAACTACGTTTAAGACCCTATTTTATTAAGATCCATTCAAGAAATTCTTCGGAGATGTAGGATTTGTCTTGACCATAATGGTCAGCAAATTGAGCAATATTTATAAAATTTTAATTCTTCTTATTTTCGTTTGTCTCTAAATTTATAAATAAATACATCCAATATTTATATGAGTTTCAAATCAACAATTCTGGAAATAAAATAAATTATTTTGCCGAAATTTGTATCTTCTTCAATGACATATAATTACATAATGATGGTTTTCTATATTAGGCACAAAAAAACAATAGAAGATTACGAATTCAAAGCCTACTAAGAAATTCAGTTAATAATACAAAATACCACGCTATTTATCAAAATAAGTGATAATTGTTATATATATTTGAAGTGCTTAGAACAAGAGAAATTTAATTATGAGAAAATAGACAGGGTGTCCCATTTAGAAAAATGAAGTTGATCCCGATAACTTTTGACCTGACCCCGTATACTCATTCTGAAAACAGCACTGCATTCTACGGAAAAATTATATAAAGAACACTTTTCACTTTTTCTATAAGTTATCGTATAGCTGAGATACGGGGCTGTCTCAAAATGCAACTTTTTCAAAACGCCCTGTATCTCAAAAATGAGAAGAGCTAGAGTAATTATGTTTGTGTCATCTTTCGTTTCACAAAAAAGTAGCCAACGTTCGCGAAAACCGCATCTCTGTATCTTTGCTAATAACTGAGATACCCTGCGAGGACAACCAAAATGGGACAACCTGTACATATAGTGATTTTATTTTTGAAAATGTACTTTCTAAAGTAATTAAGTATATGTATATAAACATGTATTTCTCTTAAATTTAATAGATTTTCTTAAGATAATAAACATTAACCTTTTAACTTTCTGTCGAAGTTATAATGTTACAATTTTTGATTAAATATCTAACCTAGATCTCACCAACTGACATGTCAAAATATTATTACACCAGACAAGGCTCCAGAAAAGTTACCAGAAACGATGCTTCTAAGAAGCCTCTACACGCACTACAAACGTTGCGTTTAAGAGTCCTTAGACACACCGAATTAGAAAATAGTATATTAAAAAAAAAGTTTCATAAGACGAGTCTTGAAGCAAGAATTCAAGTATAAAAAAAAACGAGTGGCGTAGCCAGGAGTTTTTTAAAGAATGAGCGCTTCAAGGTCATATCAAACGCGCTTTTTATGCAATTTTTGTAATTTGCCCTTTTATGTTTTTAAAAACAAATTTTTACTTTACTTGATTTAGGGATTTTTGTGGCGGTTGGTAATGTCTTAATTTTAAAAGTGAAAATTTGATCTGGTCGCCTTTTATTTGTCCAAATTATGTCATAAAACACAAAAATGAAAGATAATCAAGATAATTTTACATGTACGCCCCCTGAAATACTTGAAATTGCCAAAAATACGGTCGCGAATTTGCTCACATCAATGTTTTCCTGTTTTTGACACATTTTATTATGACGTAATCAAGCTTTGCCAACCTAAAAATTTTCGTAAAATGTTCCGTGAATTAATGACTATAACGACATCGGAGATGATGACCTCGCATTTTTTAATATGTCTATTAAAGAATCAAAATGGAAGCAAATTACAAACATGTACTTTCGAAATTTTAATAACCATTAATCTATGAAATCTTGCTCCGTTTAGTTTATTATATTTATACCAATTTTGTAACCAATAAAAATACTCGAAATGCAACCTCCTTGGTGTAATTTTGTATGATAATCAATTTTATTTGTTGAATTCTTGTTAAGGAGAGGTAAATCAATGTAGTAATAAATGCGGTTTATTTTAGTATTTTAAACAAATAATATACATATATAATACGGCATTCATAAACAATAAATGAGTGATGGTAAAGTAGATGAAGTGTCCACTCGACTACAATATTGTTTTTAAATTATTGTGTTAGGGGATGTAGCTCAGATGGTAGAACGCTCGGCTAGCATGCAAGAGGTACTAGGATCAATTCACGGCACCTCAAAAATTATTTTTTAATTTTTTTGTATATTGTATATTAAAACAATAGAGAGTTAATTTTGCTTAATTTTGTATAAATAACAATTAACTTTAATGAACGGCTATACAGTAATAATGATCTTTAATTAAGAACCCCATTGGTTTAACAAATATTTGATTCATGAGTTTTTGTAGTGGAAAAATTATTTAATTAAGTTGATAAATACATAACACATGTAATAAACTAGACATGAAGAATCGCATATAATTTTCAGGAGGAAAGTTTTTTGATGAAACCTTATCCGTAAATGGAAATTCAGAATAATGATAATGTTTTTTTTTCAAGTTTTGACAAATAGCGACACTTTTAAAACTGATTGACGTTATGAAACTTCTTACTTTGTGTAACTAGTTGCACAAAGTATCCCTCCGCAACAGAGCTAGATTTCCAACCTCTGTGCCTCTTTAGTTTTAAAATATCAGCGCCACTATCTGCTGATTAAGTGGCAGAGCTTCTTCTCAAGCAGTGGCCAGTACATAAAACAGGGTTTGAAAGTCTAAGAAATTTTGCAATAACTTTTGGCTGACTGCTAAATCTGTTAATTCCCACAGTATTTCTGGTACATTTTCCATGCACATATTTTGCAAAAAATCAAACTCATTGCATTCGTTCCTAAAAAATCTCACGCGTTACACAAAATTAGGCATTGCTGATTACAAAATATCTATTATTTAGTTAATCCATTCAAGTAGGTAATACAAAATTAAGCAAAAATGTTAACACAACGTAACGTAGTAGTTTTTTCGTGAGACGAACGTTATTTGGAGCAAGTGTTGACAAAACTTTATTTATACATAAATATCGTTAGGAGAAACGCCAAACGTATTTACTCGATGGAGAAGAACTAAATTTATGCTTTTAAATGTTAGTAATCATTTAGAGCCATTGTTACTGGTTATATTTTACATTTCACACCTTTTCTTGTTGCCCAACTTTAATGAAAAGAAAATTGCATTCTTACTGTCTACTTTATGAAACGCAAATGAATTCAATTTGGTTTATTTTATTTATATCAATGGAGAGAAAGGCTAATCGTTTTTCCTCAATAGACAAGAACTAAATTTTGTGGTTCTACGATTTAGAAATATTATTGCAAAAATTATTAGTTATACATCAATTTTGTTGAGAAGAAAGACAAATGTACTGCCAGTAGAAGGGAGGCCTCTCACTTTTGACCTTGGGAATTCCCAAGGTCGCGCACGTGACTGATCTAGGGTTTGACATTGAGACTGGCTTTGGAGTCTGGCATTGGAAATGGTCTTGGGCCTGGCCTTGGGCTAGCCAAGGCCAATCAAAAATCTGTTCAGCGGGAAATTTGAAATTTTCTAATAAGGGGAACCTTGGCTGGAAATAGTATTGTAATAAGGGGCCCTAATGCTAACTTGTAAGATAGGTATAGGAACTTGTGTTAGGGTCTGCGCCCCTTGTTGTGGTCCCCTAACGATAAGTATTATTCTAATAAGGGGCCTTAATGCTAACTTGTAAGACAGGTATAGGAGCTTGTGTTAGGGTCTGCGCCCGCCTGTCGTGGCGCCCTTGTTGCGAAATTTGAATTTCTGTCGCCATCTAATCGTGTGTGGACTAATGAATATTTTCTGTAATAAATGTGGGGTCACCTAGCGGTATATTTCTAGGACTAATTAGGGTTTGTTTGTGGCGCCATCTAGTGGTATATTTTTAAACTAGCGAATGCTTTCTGTAATAGAAGTTGATCGTCTCTCTCTCTCTCTCTCTCTCTCTCTCTCTCTCTCTCTCTCTCTCCTCTCTCGCTTCTCCCGTCTCTCTCTGTTTCTCTTTCGTCTTTCGGCTCTTGTTACGGAACTCTTAATTAAAACAGATAAACTACTAAAAACCCTTTTATTTATCAGAGTAGAATGGTTGAAAACAAGCATTACACAGTAATTTGATTATCACACCATTTATAACTAAATATGTAGTGAGAGAGTGTTTACGGCTAGTGAACTTGCGAAACTATTGTGTGTTTCTGATAGTGATTCCTATGCTTCTGAAGAAGACATTTCTCCGAAACCGAGATATATAATAAAGAATCGGATGATGAAGTGGAAGCTACGATTTGATACGGATTATCACGTAACTTCAAAAAATGGCAATATAGTATGAAATGAAAAGACACATCAATCGGGAAGGTTATCCGCAGCAAACATTGTTTTGTTGATTCCTGGGCGAACAAAGTATGCTACGTCGCGAATAAGTGATATAAAATCCGCGTACTTCTTATATTTCATACCCAAAAGTGTAAACCTAATTTTTAGAATGTCAAATTTAGAAGGCAAAAGACTTTGTGGCGGCACGTTTCAAGAACTAACATTATTTGAACTAGAAGCACATTTTGACCTACTGTTTCTAGCTGGAGTGTAAAAATTTCATGAAGAGGCAACAGCCAGTCTGTGAGATGGAAATGTAGGTTGTCCGATATTCAAAGCAACAATGTCCCTAGAACGATTTCATGCTATTGCACGAATAATTCGCTTTTAAGATACAAACATTCGACCGCAACGGCGCCAAACTGATAAATTAGCTCTCATACGGGACTTCTGGGATGAATGGGTTGCAATTCTACCTAAGCTCTACAATGTTCACGAAAATGTAACAGTAATGCGCAATCTTTTAGAGGTCGTTGTCCTTTTAGACAGTACGTCGCGAATAAACCTGCTAAATACGGAGTCAAGATTTGGACTTTATGTGATTCCGTAACTGCTTATGCATATAACATGAAAGTTTACCTCGGGAAAAAAGAAGGTGAACATCCAGAGAGAGGTCAAGGGATGACTTTTACAATATCATGGACGTTTCAGCTTACAACACTTATGTTCTATGATGCGAAGTAACTCCAACCTGGAATTCTGGAAAACGTCTCCATCGAAGCATTCCTGCAGCTGAAATGGTTATAAAGTCACGTTCTGCAACCAGTAATGCCGAAGTAAGGGAACAATCAACCACAACCAAGTGTAAAAGATGTAATTTTTGTCCCTGTTCAAATGATGATAAAAGTAACATGGTATGTTGTAATTGCTCAAAATACCTACGTAAAGTATATTACTACTGTCAAGACTGTAATAAATAAATGTATATACCTAGCTACTACGTTTTTTAGATGTTCTTTACATAACATTAATAATATGTAATAAAAATAAAATAACATAATAAAAGGTAATAAATAATAAATACTACATCTAATTTCTTATTATTATTTACAGTTATATTAATTTAATAACAATAAAACGACAATTATAGGCTCCCGGGTCACAATGGCCCGAACGCAATAAGTGAAACCAAAATGTTAACACAATAGGAGGGTTAAGTGTGATAATCGTGAAGGTTTACATTTTCATATTACATGCATCATGCTTATGATCATAACCGTCAGTTCATGAAAAATGCGAGTTAGTTCTTACGACAGGGTATCGTCATCATCATTTACTGCGCAAATTATGAAGGGATAATTTGGGCTATACTGCTAGGAATGCGGGACATATTTAATATTTTACTGGACTATTTTGGAAATACTATAATGTGAGATAATACCTTCTATTACTGGACTGTTCCCCAGAAGTCAGGACGGTTGACCATGTTACCCTTTTTTGGCAGAAAGTTTTTGATCTCGTCATTGCCCTTTATTTTATAAACACAAGGATTTACAAAACAACATCACTCTGCATTTCATTCAATCCTTTAGACGTTTCGTTTCTTGCAGTCCCAGAGTCTGTCTAATGGGGTTTTTGTTTCTGGAAGATGCAGATTCTGCACAAATGTAACTAAGATTCAGTTCCATATAGTCGGTTTGATCGTAGAGTAAGTTTAACTAAGAGAATTAGATAAACATCCTCTTATGGTGTTATCGATAGTATTCAAATTCCTGATTTCTCCTTCTGAGGAGGTGGTAAACAAAGGAACAAGGATGAGGATGGTGCCGATGTGTGACATTATCCATTTCCACGCTTTTGGTGCGGGTTCGATTCCCGGCTTGTGAACTTTTTTCTTCTCTTAGGTTACAATAGTTTTGTTTATCCTAGCTAATTATGTTAGGTTACAGTAATTTTGTTTTTCTTATCTAAAATAGATGACGTCACACATCGGCACCATCCTCATCCTATGTTCCTTTGTTTACCGTCCCCTTTTTATAAAATGGTTTAAATGTTACTTTCAATGTTAAACTACTGGAGCGCTGGTGGTGTAGTGGTAGGAGTCGTCTTCCACGCTTTTGGTGCGGGTTCGATTCCCGGCTCGTGCACTTTTTTCTGTTAGGTTAGAGTAGTTTGTTTATCTAATCTACTTTTGTTAGGTTATTGTGGTTTTGTTTATCTTATCTAATCTAATCTTATCTTATTTAAACCATTTATAAAATACCTATTTATATGAGCTATGATGACGTCACACATAGGTACCATCCTCATCCTTGTTCTTTTGTTTACCGCCTCCTCCCTTTTGTGTATAAAGTAGGTCGCTTTGACGGACATATTCCAATACAAAAATCGCCTTAAACAAATGCCTGTTTATTTTAATATATACACTGAAATATGTTTTCGGAATTTTAATAACCTTTAATTTATGAAATCAATTAACCAATAAAAATACTGTAATGTATGCTTTGGTCGATACTCAGTTTTAAATGTTGAATTCTTATTAAAAACAAGTAAATTATCACAGAATAAATCCGGTTTATTTTAGTACTCTGAACAAATATATTTCTTAATGTGGTATGCATAAACATTAATTGGTGAAAGTAGATCAAGCGCAAACTCGCCTACAATATTGTTTTTAAATTTTTGTAACAGGGGGTGTAGCTCAGATGGTAGAGCGCTCGCTTAGCATGCGAGAGGTACCGGGATCGATGCCCGGCACCTCCAACACGATTTTTTTTGTATATTCGATATTAAACAAACATAGAATTAATTTTGCTTAGTTATTGTATAAATAACAAAAAACTTTAATGAACTACAATACAATAATAATGATTTTTAACTAAAAACTCTATTAGTTGAACAAATACCTATTTCATAAATTTTTGTTGTTCAATTTTTTGGTATATTCTATTTTAAAGAAATAGAGAGTTAATTTTGCTTAGTTATATAGCATAAATTACAATTAACTTTAATGAACGAAGAATCTCATTAGTTTAACAAATACCTGTTTCATAAATCCTTGTTGTTAAACAATTAATTAATGGAACAAACATAACGTAATGTAATAAAAAATATGATAGTCGTGTGTAAAAACACTTGTAAACATACGTTTCAACAGCAATTGCAGTTATCGTCGTCAATGAATATGAAACATTATTAAGTAGCAAAATTACCGAGCTGGTAGTGTAGTGGTGACACGACCTGCTTAGCATTCGGGAGGTAATGGGTTCGATTCTCGTTACCGTCTATCTAGTATGAGGTTTTTTCAGGGGGTTTTCCTCATACACATGTAGCGGCATGGTCACTGCGTATATGCACACCATGTGCGGCTACTTAGGCGGATGCTGGGGTAGTATTTTCCCCCTCAGAACCCTAAGTCCGTTCCTTCCGATCCTATCCTGAACACACCTATCCTTAATCCCACCATGCATATATGCGTAATGTATGTATGCTGGGAATCCATGATTGTGTCTGAAGGAGCTCGGGAAGCTCGGCAAGGCTTATAAAGTGTTGGACATACTACATTTTCATTTATATTTGTAGTTGTAATCTCCGTGACTAGAGCTAAGTTGTACGGATTTACAATCTCCGTCATCGTTTAGGATTAGTGGTATCCAAGATCTTTATTTTTTTTTTGATGATGATAATTAGCAATACGAAAATGCAAACTTTCACGATTATAACTCGTAATTTGGATACTTAATTAAATTATTTAAATAATTTTCAAAAACTTATCATTTACTGAAAAAGATATTTTAAAAATTGTTCACTTTATGTTGTAATTAGTTACTTTGGGAAACCATTTTCAAATAATTGAAAAAAATTAAATAATTTATTAAATGTGAAAACGCAAAAGAATAAGTCTGCTACATACTAATTATATGTTTGTTAAAGTTACTATTGAATGCTACTGTATATTTTTTAATAATAATTGTACAAATTATAAAGTGCAGAAGATATTAGTTTTCATGAAAAAGGCTGACGATGAAAATACTATCTCATAAAACGCAGAACATACAATAAAAATTAACGACTTACTTAAAACAATCCTGAAAATAGACTGGTTACTTTAATGAAGTTTAACTATAAGTAAACTCAGTGCAATGCTGTAATGATTAGAAAAATTTTGAAAAACGCAACCTATAAACCTAGACATGAAAACTCCTGTAGGAAGATTTTTTGGTAGTAGTCAATAAAAACGCCTATGAAATGTCTTTAGTGGACGAACAAGTTGTGACCTTGGAATCGCTGTTGCTGGAAGTTTTGAATAAAACAAAATACTAGATTTTTGATTTGGTATGAAAGTTATTTGAGTTGGTTTTTATGGATTTTGACATGAATGCTTTACGACTTACATGTCTCTTCCACTGTTAGCCTCCGTTCGCTAGAGCGTGTTCTGGAATGTTATGTTCATGACAGCTTAATAAATTTTAATTTATTAAAGATCTAGTTGTTATTGGTTACTAAATGTCATAATTTTTGTATATTCTTGACAATGATATGCTCTATCGAAACCGGTTGTGCATTGTAATTACAAATACTGATATTAGTAGAATTTCTTTCGATTTATGAATCATTTAAACACTAAATTCTACAAGTTTATTGAATATTTATTAGTATCGTTTATAGATAGATACCGTTTTCTCATTTGTTGATTTAATTAGTTCTTTAGTGACGTAAGTAGGAAAAGTTTAATAGTATTTATAGTATGGGATTCGTGAAATTAGCATCCGCATATAGGTACAAACAATTTCATACATACACCATGCTTGTTCTTGTTCGTGCCACGTATTCCAGCGTTATCGTAATAAAGATATTCGCATTTTAATTATCGTGATGCCAACTTCCGCCCAGCACTAAGAAACTGACAAAGAATTTTTTTAGCGTAACCATTCGTTTGCGACTTTTTGTACCTTTTTTGTGGCACATATCCCACCATTACCACTATCGTAAAAAAGTATGTTAGCATTTTAATTATCATGATGCCAACTTCGGCCCAGAATTAAGAAAATGCCAAAGAATTTTTTTAGCGTAATCATTCGTTTGCGACTGTTTGTATCTTTTTTGTTGCACATATTCCATCATTAATACTAGCGTAAAAAGGATGTTTGCATTTTAACTACCCTGATGCCAACTTGTTGATTGTTATTTAGATATTTAAAAAAAATTGAATGAATACTCAAATTACTCCTTTTGCCGCCAAATGGTTAGCGGCATAAAAAATTGCATAGAATATAATTAAATTATAATTTTGATTCTATATATCAGTACCTTAATATTTTTCAAATATGCAGCTATTTCAGATACATCAGTTAAAAAAAAAAAAAAAAAAAATGCGCCTAGTAACCCATTCCTGAATTTTTCCAAAAATCTAATCAATCTGAGGAGAAATGTAGATAAACTTAAATACTAACATACATCGACACACACACGTGCACGCGCGCACTCATGCACGCACGCGAAAAAACGATTTTTCCATTTTGTGTATAAGGTAGGACGTCTTAACGAACATATTTCAATACAGGAGAACGTACATTCCGTAGTAATGACGGACGAATAGCCATAAATAATTGTTTATTTTAATATATCAATTAAATAGTATATTATGAAACTAGTTCTAAAATAACTGTTTTACCACACGACTTTGAGTTTAGAAAACAAGCCGCGCGGCGACGTGTTTTCTCACAGACAAGTGCCATCATACAAAAAAGTAGATTTTAAATTGCTGATGCTGTCAAGTAGATTGGCAACATTAATTCTCACATTTCCTTGTGTTCTTTCCTTATTATCCTTAACGTTATGATCATGTTATAAAGGGAGAATGTTTATTCAGTAATTCACGATTATATTGCAAGGTTATACTTCACACTTCACATCTTTTATTTTACCAAACTTTAATGAAAAAAATTGCATGCTTTTTGTCTACTTTATGAAACTCAAAGGCCGTTATTCCCGTAAGTATCGTAATGAGATTATTATAAACGCAAAATGAAAAAATATATTTTCGGAATTTTAATAACCATTCATTTATGAAATCTTTCTCCAATTTGGTTTATTATATTTATACCAATTCGTGTAACCAATAAAAATGCTCCTTGGTGTGATTTTGTACGATCAATTTTATTTGTTGAATTCTTTTAAAGAAGTAAATTAATGCAGCAATAAATGCGGTCTATTTTAGTATTCAAAACAAATAAATATATAATGCGACATTCATAAACAGTAAATGAGTAATGAAAAGTAGATCAAGCGTCAGTTCGACCATAATAATGTTTTTAAATTATTGTACCAGGTGCCGTAGCTCAGATGGTAGACCGCTCGCTTAGCATGCGAAAGATACCGGGATCGATGCCCGATACTTCTAAATTGTTCTTTAATTTTTTTATATATATCATATTAAAAAAATACAGAGTTAATTTTGCTTAATTGTGGTATAAACAACAATTAACTACATGAAGGATGAAGATAGAACTGATATAGGTTGGCAATTCTGTCCGGTGTTGTCAAGCATTGCTGACAATTAACATTTGACATAACACATATTTTATTATAACATATATTTATTATTGTGATATAATAAACATAACCCCTGAAGTTGATATTTGCCAGTTGTCAAACTGTTATTTTTCACAATCTGACAACATTGGCATCCTCAGACAGTATTAATATTAGTGACGCAACTGCTCTGACTCGTGAAAATTACTAAAGTCACGGCAAAATCTTTTCCGTTGTGGGGGTGAAATTATTAGAGAGAGGCAAACTTAACATACCAACTTCCATAATAACCCTGATAATTACAAATGATATATCTATGTTAGTGAAGTACACGTTGTTGGGTTGTTAGAACTGCCGAATAAATTACAATGTTGTCAGCTCTTCTGTTTACACATAACTCCTAATTTTGACGTTTTCCACATTTTGAGATTTTCGATTCGTGTGGCTTGCATTGTTCTATTATAAAAACAACTGTTCTTTTCATAACAAACCCTTGTGTCATTTGTAAGAACTGTTAAAAGTATTGTTACTTAGTTGAAATCGAGTATTTCCATCAAAAACTAATTTTCAAAATAAATGTAAACAATATAACCTAAGTATTATGTTGACGTCGAATTTCATACGTTTGGTAACAATGTCAAGCGGCTGACGTTTATCCCCACATTGGAAAAGAGTTTGCCGCGACTATATAGCAGTTTTGTTGTGCATATTATGTGTCAAATTTTGACAAAGTGTTGATTTTAAATTAAATAGGGATATTGCTGGTGTTGTCAGGTAGGCTGGCAACACTGATTGTCATATTTTTAAAGTTTAAAGTTTTAATGTCAAATTGTTACATTTATAAATTAAGATTGTTAGAAGTATTTGTTTCTGTTAAAAGTACCTAACTTTAAATTTCATCAAATTCTGTCTTCTTTCTTTATTGTCCTTTACTTTATTACTATGTTATAAAGGTAGAATATTTATTCAGTAATTCACGACATCGGTTTTATTTACACAGACGTAACAAAGTGGCGTTATCAACAACAGTTTAAAGTGTGTGACGTAAAACGGCGTTATTAGCATCTAACACTAGGGTACGGGAGGGAATGGCGACCACCTAAGCACAATTGTCTGTAATTTTCAAATATTCCACACGTTTCAGTTTGCATGATATGCATTTAAATAGTTGTACTGTTTTCTTTCCATATTAGACTATACATTCTGCAGAAAGATTTAATTTCTTAAAAAAAAATGTTAAACCTTGTATGTGACTGTGGTTGTGATTATCCGCATATGTGGGTAATTACAACCATGGTGTGGGTAATTATACTCAAAAGAAAAATTTACTTGAGAAACGTTTTTAATTACCGTATGAAGTCAAAATAAACATAATGATCAAAAACTAAAACCTAAAACTTTAAACGTCGAACACCCGCTCTTGGACAAAAGTCGCAGACGTAGTCCTTTGGTGTATCAGCGCCACTGCACTCGCGATGAGCCCAACGACCACAGCTTCTGCACCGATACCACGTTTCCGTTTTCCCATATTCCTCACAGACTAAGCATTTTATCGAATCACTATTATCTTCCATGTCATCGAGGCTGTCATTATCCACAAGTTAGCTTTCCTCATAATCCTCAGATTCGGATGAACTCAGTTATACTTTCTTGCGTTTGGCGTACGCCTTCGTTTTAGCTTCTTTTGAAGTGGTTTTGGATTGTTTTTTTGCCCTTCTTTCTTCTTTGTCAAATAATACTTGTTTCATAGGAGTTGCAGTTAGAATTTCAGAATGCTGTTTTCGGGAAAGAATTTTTGAAGATTTTCTGGACGTAGAGGGTAACGGAAGTGGAGAGATATCTTGAAATGGAGTTGAAGGTGCTCCGGGGTCCTCGTATAGTATTTGTGATGGGGTTGATAAATTCAAAGGAATGTGATCAAAATTATTCTCGTTAGGATTTTCTTGTACTGGTTACACCAACACCTGGGTTGGAAGGAAGTCTTCTTCACCAAACACTCCAGGTTTTATTGGATATATACCTGTGGCTTTAAAACCTGACACGGCCTTTTCAATTGTTGCCACGCTGGAGTAGGCCCGATTAAATAATAATGCTAGGTCGTAGTGGGTAATTTTTTGAAATTTGTTAGATTTAAGGAAAAAATCGCATTCCTTTCTGAATGCTTTTTTAAGAGGTCCAAAGAAGGTCACGTCCAGAGGTTGTACTCTGTGGGACGTATGTGGTGGTATTGACAGCATTATGATACCATTATTTTTGCAATAATCGTATATATGGATTGAGATATGGCTACAGTGGTTATCTAAAATTAGTAGAATTGGATCTTCGTTAGTTGGTTTTATTTGGCTGCTAAAATGTTGAAGCCATGTTAGAAACAGGGTTTCATTACTCCAGCCATTTTTCGAGACGCTGTAAAGGGCTTCTGCTGGACCATCCTTCTGTAAAAGTGGTGACATTCTCTGTCTAGGGAAAATGAACACAGGCGGAAAATTTTTCCAGGTGCAAACCTCCATTTCTCCATTAAACACTCAAGGTGTTCAAAAAAAGACCCACCTTGACCCTATTGAAAGCAGTCACTCTATTAAGACTGATGCCTTCAGGTTTACGTTTACTAATGGTAGGGTTTCTGATTATGAAGCTATAATACCAATCTCCACCAGCAATCTGGGAGGTTCTGTTGAAGTTGTGCTTAATTCTATTTTTTTTCTGCATATTGAAATGCTGCCTGACGAAGTTCTCTAGGAGTTAACCCATAGACCATTTTCGATAATGTCTTCAGGTGATCAGCAATCTCCACCTCTTGCTCAGCTGAAAATACTGGTTTTCGTCCCATTTTTGGCGCTGTGGTATTATTTGATGTCTTTCGTAGTCTGGTCTGTAAGGACCCATAAGGTACACCATAACCTTCTGGCTGCAACACGGATTTGTGTACCCGTTTGTACGGCAGCAATAGCCTGCTCTAGGTGCTCTTGAGTCCATTGTGCTTTATGCGTCTTACGCACGTACATGGGCGTAGCCAGCTAAGGGCAGGGAGGGGCAACTGCCCCCCCCCCCTCTGGAAGACCAAAAATAAATTAAATAATTTTTTAATTTTAATAAACAAAAAATTAAATCTAAAATATACATATTTTTCTGTTCTGCATATTTTTTTTGTTATCTGTTAATAGTTTAATTTAAGTATAATTAAAATCTCAAAGTTTTGTTTTCATTTGCCTTTTCTTTTTATCCTAAAATTTTACATTTTGAACGACCATGGACCATGGTTTGCCCCCCTGTTATAAATCCTGGCTACGCCCTTGCGCACGTACCTACGGGGCATCCTTCGAACTAAAAATAAACAAAATGAGTTAAATGTTATTATCATGCTAATGCCATAAGGGTAATCGCGACCAGTGGTTGTCATTAACCCACGCACTTGGTCGCAATTACTCGCAATCCATGTAAAATGTTTTTTGGCAGTTAGAATTGCTCATTTTATTTTGTCTATATTTCGCAAAATACATGGTCTACGTACCTTTGTTACAACTGAACAAGTATAACACACCGTTTATTTTTTTTCTACAGCTTACACAAATTTGAAAAAATATTAGATCCACCTACATCAACACACTGATGGAATTGTTCATTCTATGGTATTAACGATATCTTAACACACACTTGTGGAATTATGTTAGACGTCTGTCCACTAGAGGCCGGTCATAGTATCAAATTGATATTCAAGCGCGTATGTTCAAAAATTGAGTGGTTGCCATTACCCGCTGATCGTGATTCCCCCACGCTCCCCTACTACCAATAGTGAATAATGAAAATTACCATCGAGATTTGCGCTTGTGAGGTTAAGTTATTTGTTGTTGTGAGTGTTGCTGCAATTCGTTTTTTTAAAGAGATGTCTCAACAAATGGTACAAAGCGTGCAGTTGTTGCACTGGCAGAGATGCATGCAACTTATTAGGAACTATAATAATTTCTATTTTGAAATAATTAGTTCTAATCAAAGATTTTGTAGTCAATTACTCCTAGTATACTTAATAATAACGACCCCCCCTCCCCCCCGCCGTACAACGCGTTAAGCAGCTTAGACCTGTATTACAAGTAAGTAATAGAAATATTTGGTTAAAAAGAAGAATCAATGGTTAGTGGGAGAAGAGTGATAAGAAATTTTTTGAAGGAAGACTGGGTAGAAAATATTCGTATGACTAAGGATACGTTTATGTGGTTATGCAAGAAGTTCAGGTTTGTCTAGAGCCGCTCAAATCTTGTGTTAATGCTAGAGAACAACTATCAGTTGAAAAACAGATGGCCGGTACAGTATACTTATTACCACATATGGTGTATACATCTGTGATATTAGCAAGTTGTGCTGAATATCGTGTTGTACGAAATTCTTTTGGTACCCACAGTGTGAAAGTGTGTGCATAGAGTAGTTAATGTCATTGATACTGAATTAACTGGTTCATGTCTAAATATGCCTGATGCTGTAGATTGCGAAGATATAATATCCTTTAATTATGAAAACAGCTTATCGTAGTCTAAAGTTTGATAAACGTTCGCAAATTAATTGGTTGAAAGTAACTTATAACTTATTCATGCTTGTCAATTTTATTTTTGGAAGCGTTAAATTACGCTATATTTTTAAACTGTTCATTTCTGTAATGTTAAAGCAGAATAAAAACTTAATGTTCTGTATTTAAGTATTGTGAGGTGTTGCATTTATAAGGTCAAATTATAGATTGACTCAAGACACAAAACATAATTTTAAGCACTGTATTGTTTAAATTTACTTTGCGTAAATAAAAGAATTTGATATTATGCATTTTTATTAATAAATTTGCAACAGTAGTACATTAATTTAAATTAAGGAGCAGATGAATTTTTTGGAGAATCAAATAATTTGTAGGGGTTATTTGCAATTGTAATATTGGGAAATGAGTTTGGGAACTGACACGATGTTGAGGGGGACACAGCAGGGATACTTGTAAAAGTTGGAGGTGGATTTGCGGATTGAATGGAATGTGAGGGGGGCACAACTGAATTATTTACGTACTGAGGAAAACAAGGTTGAAGAATGTTACATAAGCCATTTAATAAGGAATTTGTAGATTTCTGCACAATTTTTTTTTCCGTTACAAATTATTATTGTAACGTAAAATTATGGATGTTCTGACGGACCAATTTGTCTTAAACAAATGCTTATTTATTTTAAATTATAAACTAATATGTTTCGTCCTCAAATTTTATATTTATTCACTTAACCGTTAAAAATATTCAAAAGGTTCCTTAATGCGATATTTATAAATAAGAATTGGTGAAAGTAGATCAGGTGAAAACTCGTTCATAATATTGTTTATAACTTTTAGTAACAGGGGGTGTAGCTCAGATGGTAGAGCGCTCGCTTAGCATGCGAGAGGTACCGGGATCGATGCCCGGCACCTCCAAATGATTTTTTGTTGCATATTCGATATTAAACAAATAGAGAATTAATTTCGATTAGTTATTGTGTAAATAACAATTAACTGAACTGCAATAGAATAATAATAAACACTATTAGTTTAACAAATCATTCATTAATGTCAACCAAAAATAACCAAACCATACGTAATGTAATAAAAAATGGGATAATCGTGTGTAATAATATAAATATTTAAAAAATTACACGTTTTAACAGTAATTGCCGCTATCGACGTCAGTGAATAGAAACACTTTAGGGTTATTCATAAATTTGGCCTGTAGTGGGACATGAAGATTTTTTAATAAATTTGGGTTTACGGATTTAGTTCTAGTAATTCATAACTTATCGCGATACAATAACCTAACACAAGAATCACTACCAAAGTTCGCGGAATCAACTACTCGTTTGAATGCTAAAGTTCTGCGATTGTCATAATCGTAAAATTTGACATTTTATACCATTAGTACAACTGACAGTTTGATTGGAAACGGAGCAGTTTCATTTCAGTAGAATTTTAAAAGTAGTAAGTTTGTCAAAAAAATGGATATTTCGAGTGATGATTTTTTGACTTTCGATACGGTTTAACGCCACAGCAATGTGTGGAAAAACTAAAGTTGTTGTTTGGTGATGAAGCGCCGACCAAAACCCTGGTCATTGAGTAATACTCAATGCCCTGGTCTACAAAAGGTTTGCAGAATGCAAACGTGGAAGATTACTTTTAATGACGATTTTTGCGAAGGTCGACCATGCACTTCTGTTGTAACTAAGAATATTGATTCTGAGCGTGAAATGATTTATCCGATGGACATGCAACATACAATGAGATACAGGCATCCTTAGGCATTGCGGCGAAACAACATTGAAATATTAGGAAGCTTTATCTTCTTCTTCTTCTAAAAATGCTTATCCTCTGTGGATGTTGCCGATTACGTTAGCCCATTTGATCTTGTTTACCGCTGCTCGGAGAAAGTCATACCAGTCCATTACCTTAGGTTCCTAAGCCACGGTATACAACGCCGACCTGGACCTCTTGTTCCCTTATGTTCCTTTGCATTATTAGTTGGAGTATTCGGTATTTATTGTTGTTTCTCATCAGGTGCCCAAAGTATTTTAATTTTCGTTCTGTAAGGGTGTTGTCAAACGCTTCTTCAAAGTTTATGAAGCATGTGTAGACATCAGTGTTAATATCTCTTGCTCTCTGTGTCAGAACTTGGATGCTAAAGGGTGCTTCCCTTGTACCGAGGCCATTTTTAAAGCCTAACCCCTTCGTGTTTTTGTTATATATTTGTGCATGGATGGCGTTTAAGAGGACCTTCAGTGCATGGATCATGAGGCTGGTAAGTCTGTGTTTCTTGCATTTCTTGATATTCATTTTCTTTGGTAGTGACACAAAGATAGAGGTGCACCACTCCTCGGGTAGGCTTTCAGTTTCGTATATGCTATTGAAAAGTCTTGTGATGATATCTAGCTGTTCCTCTTCTATCAACGTATATGTTATCTACTCCCGGTGTTTTATTACCTTTAGGTGGTTTATTGCATATTTCACTTCATCTTTTGTTATCTCCAGTCCATCTTCTTTTTGTTCATTTGTTTTTACCGTGTAATCGTCGCTGAACAGTTCTTCCATATATTCTTTCAATCTTTCTAGTCTAGTCTTTGTAGAGAATTGTACCGGATTGTCTTCCTTTATATATTTCCGATGTTTCATTAATTCTTTGAGAAGGTTGAAAATATCATGTTTCCTTTCCAATGTTTTTAGTTCCAGGTATCTCTCTGACCGCCATTTTTCTTTAGCTAGTTTTATTTCTCAGACTCCCTTTCTGTGGTGCTCATTGTACCTTCTTGTGTCCTTATTTTTGTATTTTCTTCTTTCCTCCATGAGTTCAAGTATCTGTTCAGTCATCCACGGTTGTTTTGTCATTCTTTGTTTTAAGTTAGTTTCTGTGATTGTTAGTATAGCTGTTTTGATTTCATTCCACTTTGCAATTTCATAATTATTTCGTGTTTATTTCATTCTGTACACTTTGTTTTATGTTGTTATTTTTCAGCTGTTGAGTATTAATTCTGATTGTATTTTCTGGTATCCGTATTGTTCTCCTCATGTGTACCTTAACTTCCACTACTAACAGGACCTGGTCCGAATGAATATAGGCTCCGAAATAAGTTTTTGTCAATGTAATTGCATTGCGATACTTTTTATTAACCAGAGGGTAATCGATTTGGTTTCTAATTACATGTTGTGGGCTCTCTGCAGGGGCTGTCCATGTGTAGAGTCACGTTCTCCGTTTCCTGGCAAAATTGGGACAGTCGGTCACCTCTGCCATTCCACGTACGAAGTCCATAGTCTCCTATCAGATTCTCAACAGCACATTTCCTTACCTTTGCGTTGAACTCGCCTCTAGTTATGGTCACTTCTTTCTTTATGTGTTTCATTGCCTGTCGGATTTCCTTATAAAACATTCGATCACTTGGTCTGTACTATCTGACGTTGGTGCATATACCTGTAAGATGTTTAGAGTAGGTGAGCCCGCATTGGTTTTTATCAGAGTAACTCTATCTGAGATAGGGAGGAAATTACTAACGGCATGACCTATTTTTTTTTCATGATTATAGCAACCCCATTCTTGTTCTGCGTAGTGCTGTCGCCAGAATAGTACACGTGATACTCATCTATTATAGTCTTTCCGTTGTTGGGCCATCTTGCCTCACTGCATCCTAATATTCCATATTTAGACGCCAGACTTGCACATATTTTGCACGTTCCATGTCAAAATTATTCTTTTTACTCAAGGCGTTATTTTGGGTAAGGTAATGGTTACACAGGGATTTCTCGGGATTACGACCTGGGGGGCCCTGTGGTTTAAGTGCAACTCTCCTCCCCTGCCGGATCTTGGTTTTCGAAGTCCTTGAAGAGTGTTACTTTTACATTCATCTATCTGAGCAATAACGATTTTACTAAAGAGCATAATGGGATGGTTTCCCGTTGCCTTCCCCGTTGCAGGGAGACTATTTAAGTCATGCCTTCCAGTATTCATTATTACACCCGTCTTGGATCCTTTCCATTATGCTCTAATACTGAGAATGCTGCTACCCATTCCCAGTTTTGGTTCACCCCGGGTAATCGAATGTATGTTAGTATCCGCGTTAACTCCAGAACGAAAAAACCTACGTACTTGCTTGTTTTCATTTCGTTTGGAGCTGATTAGATTTTGGGAGAAATCCAGTGGCGGAGAGGGGGTTTATTAGGGACAGTTTTTGGTTTTTATCAAATATTTCTAAAACAACTGCATATTTCAAAGAGATAAAAATACCTAGATATAGACCTTAAACATATGGATTAATTGTGTTCTGTGCAGTTTTTTGATACGACGCGTAATTTAACGGCAAAAAAGTTCCTAGGGTAGAATTTAAGCATTAGTTAAAATTTTTTCAATATCTGAATAACGATTAATTTTATAACAAAAAGTGTAGACACATTTTTTAAAGAAAATTTTGTTTTGCATAGCTTTTCTTAGTTTCATAATATAACGCAAGGTAAGTAAAAATTAATGAAATATGAACGAAAATGGTTAAACAGTACTATTGATATTTTATGGAAGCGGGCAGCTTTGGGATTTTTATTAAGTTAACATGTACATTTGTTTTCAAAAGTTTCCCGTACACACATTTTTTGTTTTATTAAATCAGGGTTATAATTAAATCAACTCTTGACTTTTAAAATTTTGACACAGTTTTGATGCTTTATGTTTATATTCGTTTTAATTAAATGTAAAAGTCATTGGTTTTTGTCTATAATCATTATGTAAGACAGTATAGTTTGTGTCCTGAAGGACAGATTATAATTTTTGTTAATTCTGTCAATATCATCTTTAACCTAATCTCAAAATTTATGTCTATTAATCTTTATCTGATGTGAAGTTTTAAACGTCATTCTGACAGATTATTGTTTTTGTTTCTACAATGTTGCCTATTTTCGTTATGAACGTATAAAAAAGAGGTTGCATAATTACTAAAAAAATTATAATTAAAATTATTTCATGTTTTTAATTTCCACTTTGTAGGTTGGAAGGTGGTGTGTTGTTTCATTTTATAAATAGCACTTATACTTTAATTAAGTAGTGAGCTCTCCAGTATAAATACGGTAAAAAAAGAAAACACTTGAGAAATTCATCATTAAAATTTTTCCGGCATTGTCATAAAACACAAACATAATTTGAAAACCTTAACGTTTAGGTGGGATAAGCTCTAATGAAACTTATGATTATTTTTGTCGTAGAAACCAAAAGTCAAATAGTATACAGGGTGTTTCATTAAAAAAATAACTTTGATATGCTCCCGAATTTTGGGACACTCTGTACATTGTGGAACTAATTTTAAAGCGTACTTCTAATAAGTCCCTATCCATCCCAAAACCAAAACTTTTTGTAAATCTTATAGTTGAGCCATAGTATTCTATGTAGTACATCATGAACTCTGAATTTTCATTAGATTACAGGCTTGTGTCCATTTTACCGATCTGTACGACTATTTTACATTATTGTGCAAGAAATTGTTAATTAATGATTTAACAATGCAACTTTTCAAATCTTCAAAAAATTGTAACTGCAGAATTATTATAAGCCCCGGTACTTAACGGAGAAAATATCGCAGGTTCCACAAAATATAAGGATTTTATTTGTAACAGAAGTAAAATTTGCCCCAATTTTTTAATTTGGCATAACTTTTCATATAATTAATAAATTGACTCATTACGTAGAAGTACTATAAATATGACATCGTGTATGATACTATATTTACTTTTCATTAACCCTTGACTAGGCGCATGATTTAAGTAACATAAGTAGGCGCATGGGGTACGAAAGGACCCTATAACTTAAAAGGTGATTAACCTTTACAAATGATTAACAAAATTGGTGATTTGACGTTCACAACTTCATTAGCTTTTAATAAGCACACTTACATGTTAGTGCTTCTGTGCTGAACGCATACATTTTTTTTGCACAAAGAACACTGTTCTTTACTTTTTTTGTCCTTATTTCTTGAACACACTTCACACCGCTTTCTTTTTTTATTCACAGCATTGTTAGATGTTGTGAGAATGTTGACGTCGAGCCTTACTTGTATTCGTTCGCGAATTTATCGTGGAGTGGCATTTAAAGTCAGTCTTGTTAATTGATGCTCTCTCAATAACTCTACTCAGAGATTATTAAAAAAAAACCTTCTTGTCAGATTTGGTTTATGTTTCTCTTTATATATGATATAAGAGTTAATTCCAGCTATATTTACCAAATGGAAAAGTACTGCAACAGGCCATCTTCTGGTTCGTCGTGCAACATTGTACTAAGAACATAACTGATCGTTTGTGTCAACACCTCCTTTTGTGTTGTTATAATACTGTACAATTTCTGGTTTTTTGCTGTTGTCTAAATTATTTGCATCTGTATGCATAGTGGATAGTTGTAACACTGCCTTATTTTTTTTTAGGACAACAAAGTCATATTTTTTTGGAATCCATACAAAACACTATTCACTTCTCTTCCCCTATTTGGCTGGAATGCTGTTGGAATCTCTTTCTTATTTTTTCTAAGAGTCCCTACAAGTGTTAATTTATGATTTTTAAGCAACCCAAGTGCTAGGGGTATGCTGGTGTAACAATTGTCGGTTGTAATATTTCTTCCACTTCCAGAAATGTGCGCCACAAGTCTATATACAATATCTGCCGCACTATTGCTATGATGATATATACCAACAGGTTGAGCGCCTACGTATATTTCCATATTACTGAGATAATATGTTCTTGAGTCTACTGAAGCAAAAACCTTTTTACCATACTTATTTGGTTTCACCAGTAAATATTGTCGAAAACTACATCGTCCGCGGAATCCTATAAGTTGCTCGCCTATGGTTACATGCTCTGACAAAATGTAATTATTGCAGCAGTTTTCATTTATCAAAGAAAATAATTCTCTTATCGCACTAAGCTTGAAAGTCGTATTTCTGTCCGATCTGCTTTCTAAGTCATCGAATCGAAGGCACCTTGGAAGAAATTGAAATCTCTTAGCAGGCATTGTTTCTCGAAACATTTCAACTCCAGTGCCATCCGTTGCCCAAAGGTCCATATAGTTGAGGTGTGACGATCCCAAAACACCCGACATCAGAAGGAGTCCAAGAAAAGCTTCCATTTCCGACTTACTTGTTTCATTTGCATCACGCGTTCTTACAAACTTAGGTTGAATTTTTCGAATGTATTTGTTGGTACACTCGATAAGAACTTGAAATACACGTGATGTAAAAAAACAGTTCCAGATTTCCTTCTCAGTTTCTGCTTGACGGGAATTCCCAGAAGGTCCGCCCTTTTCTTTTATTACATTTTGTTGGCATGTTCTAGTTCTTGCAGTAACAGCAGTTTTGTGCCATTTAGTCACTTTATCTTTTCCAATAAACATTGAACATTTATTAGATGGATTATTTTCATTGTCTTCATCACTATCAACATCAATTTCGCTACACGAATCATGAATTTGATGGGATGGAGTAGAGATGTCATCTTGGTTATCTTGGATGTTGCAACTTTCTTGCTCCTCTTCAGACACATCTTCAATAATGTAGTCATCTTCTTCAAACACCTTTCTAACTTCTTCTTCTAGTTCTTTTTCTGCCAAGTATTTTCTCGCCATTTTTACAACTCACTCCGATACACACAGATATACTCAAAAGCCAACTAACAATGTAAGAAAACAGTTTGACCATTTTATACCAAAAACTTATTATAGTATGTGTGTCTATAGATTATACAGGATGTAATTATTAGCTTGAAACAAATGAAATACTAAAGACAAATGTAAACAAATTAGTTATCTTTTCTCCATATCAGAATGCTAAACAGAAATTAGCATGCAACAAAGAAAATTTTAATGAAAAGAACAATGCAGTCCTAATCTCATTATTTATTCCACATAATACAATAATGCATTTTCAATACATAAATTTAAACTCCATTGAAGTGAATAAAAGAATAAATTAACATTAAAAACTTTAATCTTGTATTTTTAAACAACAAAATAATTTAATCTCCATCGAAGTGATTAATAATGAGGAAGTAATTATCATTAAGACTTAAATGTAGGTAATGCCTATATTTTTTCATATGCACAACTAGACGCATAGGGTAATTAGGCGCATGGGGTCACTTTTAACTTTTTAGATGGAATACATTAAATAATAGTAAAACCTGGTGGAACGTCTTTAAAATAACTTCATGAGATTATGGTATTTACTAATTTAGAAGATTACATAAAATTACAAAGAATTTTAAAGAAGAATAGAAAAGTTGTAAACTTTTTTAGAAAGTATGGGGTCATTTCTGGCCCATGCGCCTTACCAAGGGTTAACGAAAAATTGTGAGTAGTTTATTACTAGTAGTAAAAATCCGGTTTATTTTAGTGTCAAGAAAATCAACGTACATAATACGGTAGTCGGTTTCATAAACAAGAAACGGAGAAAGTAGATCAAGCGTAAATTCGACTAGAATATTGATATTAGATTTGTTATCAGGGGGTGTAGCTCAAATGGTAGAGCGCTCGCTTAGCATGCGAGAGGTACCGGGATCGATGCCCGGCACCTCCATGGTAATTTAAATTTTTTTATTGGGTATGGTACATTTTTATACATTTACCACAAATAACCAGAAACCATTATAACACAATAATATCTAATAAACAAACTGCCGGCATTTAAGTCCCTACACCTCTTTGGCCTTTAAAACATTGATTGTACCTTCAATCATTGATTATACCAACACTAGAATCAATCGCATAAACATTAAAATACTACATTGGTGTAAGAAAAAATAATTTTGTAGTTCGTGCTTAAAGATGCAAAAATTCTCGCCAAAATTATGTTAATACTTTATCCAATTTGCAATAAAGCTCAATTTATACATTGTAGGCTCAAATACAGAACTGTTTAAGTGCGCATATTTAATTCCGCCTCTGATAAGAGCTTAGTGCTTTTATGGATAGTGCTTTAGGGTCTAATTTTATGTTGCCTATATTTAATATCTTTCCTAATTCCGTTTTAGCGCACTTTCTTGAATTAATAACTGCGCTTTTCCGTCCTGTAATACAACTTTCGATGTAAAGTAGTTTTTGTTAGAAAAGCTTTTGACCTCAAACTGAAAACGAAATATTACCAACTACTTTAATTCCGTAGTATATTCGCTACTCTTTGCACTTTTTTGCTTAATTAGCATCTAATATTCTCTGTAAAAGTGGAAGGTGACTATTTATGTAAAAAGGAATTGAATGAAATACGGGACATGGACACATCACCCGGAGAGTCTGAGAGGAACCAATACCAATAACGGAAAGCAGAGGGAGAAGTTTCTTTTAAATGAGATACAAAACTACCAGTTTTATGTTCTCTAGTCTAAGTGATTAATGTGGTGGTTGTTTATGGTAAGTTTTTAGGCGCCCCTTAATCCAAGTGTCAAAAAAAAAATTAAAAAATCTGTTTAACTGATGTTTAAAAGTTTATGGTTAATAAAATGGCTTTAAAAGTCCTTTCAAAGTTCTTAAAGTAAGGCTAGTTTTAGTTTTAGTCATATCAGAAAAATCCTGTACGTGGCGGCGTTGGATCCCGGTAAACACATCCACATGTCAACAATTTACTTCACTCTTGAACTGGTTAAAAACTCGACTGATTTTTGAAAATAGAAACAGAAACTTCTTTCCACTCTTTTATTTTTTTTTTGACTGGTTGTATATTTTTTAATGCACACAATTTCATCAAAACGTTCCGAATTATCTATATGAATAGCAGGGTATTGTATTTGAAAAACAGTTAATGAACTTGCAATATCTGAACATTTTAGCATTACCCAACGAAACGCTTAGGAATCTTCAAAATTGTTGCGTCCATTTATCCAAATAGGCTATACAAGTAGTATAAAACAGGGTCACTGACGTATTAAATTAAGTTACGGCGACATATTTTCCTTCATTTACCAAAGGTACCAGCATAATGTTAACTTCGTTTGACAAAAATACTTCATTCATTTTCCTTTCTATTAACGGTTGTTTTAAATTTGGTAGAACCATGCACACCTCTACCATTAAAGATTTTTCAGATTCCATTGCAGCACAAATGTTTGAAATGTAGAAGCTTGTAAGTGAAGAAACCATAGCAAAATTTGAAAAAAATTGTTTTTAAAACTATTAAGAATCAATGTGGGACATTTTTCTTGAGAGAGAAAGTAACTCGTAATGGTTTGAACATTTTTTACTGTATCCTAACAGTTTTTGGTATTCAACAACAACAACTTACAAAATCTTTTTACTCTAACAGTATAATAGTATAAATAGCCATAGATTTTTGCATTAATGACTTCGATGTCAATAGGCAAGCAGTCTGCTGGTGCCTGAATACAGTTATGAAGGCCATGAGAAGCACATTTCACCCCAACTAAAGGTCTTTTAATTAACTGCTGAACTTTATGAAAGGCGTTATTTTGGCGATGTCTTGCCGCTCCTTCAAAATTACAATTTGTGTTGCAGCTCACACTGCCATTACTTTTGTTGTTAATTCGTATTTGTCAACCGTTTTAGTAATATACAGGATTAGCCACGCAACCCGTTGATTAGAAAATTTTGGACTTCCTACTATCGCAGCATAACAAAATTTGGTTTCAGGTTAAAATCAATAAATTTGAATCCAAGTAAATATATTCAAAATGGTGGCACTTCCGGTTTTGCCGGAAGTAGCTACCAACCTCGTTACTTTTTGCCATTTTTGGAATTTTCGTTAAATTTGAAACCAGTTTATGTAAAGGGTCTTATATCTAAAAACTTAACGTTTCTGACTTATTTCGAAAAATATTTAAGTTGCAAAGTCCTACGAAAACCGGTATTGTGCGTTAACTGCTGCTGCCTTAAAATTTAACGATAATTCCAAAAATGGCAAAAATTAAGGGGTTCCATTTAAAATAATGAAGTTGGTAGCTACTTCCGGTATAATTGAAAGTGTCGCCATTTTGCAAATACTTTAGTTGGATTCCAAATTGTCGATTCTAGTCTAAAACTAAATATCATTGTGCTACATGCATGGCTAACCCTGTATTCGGCTACAATATCTGAAGTTTCACTTGGCAGACCTTGAACTTCCAAAAGTTTTACTTGAATGCCCTTGTCTGTCATAAAATTTTTGTTGGAAGTAACTTATTAGCTTACTAGTGCAATCCACAGGCCTGATTGTGGATCACATTGTGGTACGACCAACTACATTTAATCTCCGCTAGCTTTTGTTTTTCATTTCCAAATGTGTCCTTACAAAAAAAAAGACAACACTTTGCTACTACTAAAAGCAGCTATATCTGCCTTAAATGTCGATATGTGTTGAACATCTACCTTTGGACCATGTGCAAATGAAAACTGTGCACTACGTTATAAGCACTTTACATCACTATCTGAGTTGTCTTTTTAATAAATTAATAATAAGTCTCCAAATCTCTATTAAATGTACACTTTCTTTTTGGCATTTGCTGATTTTCTCCTAGATACACACTACACTATAACGATTATTTATTTAAAAACAGTTATTTATTAACACTTAACCTTAAATAACGAGGTATTTACACGCACCAGTATATTTATTTTCCACACGTGCAAGGGACCATCATAAGCATTCTTTTCGTGCTAGACTTAATACTGACTCATAAGCGGAATCGCGCGCTATATATATAACTCGACAAGTGTTACAATAGTCTCGTACTGATACACAACACTAATATTAGATTAGGTATATCAGTATACCCTGTCCACGTCAACTACGTTTCACAGTTTTGATTTCTTGAAAAAGGTTTCTAAGAAATGGAACCGAAACGTAGGAAAATAACGGTTGACAAACACGGAGAAATCCAGAAGAGTTAAGTGATATCTATATATATATATATATATATATATATATATATATATATATATATATATATATATATATATATATATATATATATATATATATATATATATATATATATATATATATATAGAGATGAATCTAATTACGTGCAAGTAGCTATGAAATTTGCATAGTGAAGTTTTACTTTAGTTTGTACAAAATGGTACATTTCAGTTAATAATTCTAGAATAAAATGATTAATAAACATTGAGATGTTTGAAAAATTTAAATATTTCTTAATATAATTTTAATAATGTTAGTTTAAATAATCGACAGCACAGAACATAGAAGTATAGGGGATGTTTGTTATCGTTTATGAGTTAATTCAAGTTTTCATTTAGTTTTGTAAGTTTATATTAAACAATATTCCCTAACGACATGTAATACAGGTTGTGGTTGACAAAAATATTGTTAAAACTAGATTTAGGCTGGTAACAAAGTCGCAATTCACTTGTACGCAGCCAAGATTAGTGAAAACATTCGTATTTGTGTGTGTAACACATATTAGTGCAAAACTTATGAAAAAACAGAACAAGCACATTAGTGAGTGACTATAAAACATGAATCATGCAGCAGCTCTGGGATTATTGTGTTTAATCAACAGTTTATGACCTAAAACTAGTGTATGACAACATTCCAACACTAGTCGTAGGAGAACTTATAAACCTACGAAAGTGATCATATAAATTAATTTGTGACTTGAACATTAAATTTAAACACTTACAGTAACAATTATAGTGTTTAAAAGTGTGAAATTTAACACTAAAAGCATAAAAACAAAATGAGGTTATGTTTTCCCCTCGCACATAAATTTTTGTAAAAAGTATTTTAAATTGAGACAATTTATAGAAAATAAATTAGTAGAGGCTAAAATAGTGAGGTAGCCTCAATTTCATGTTTCAATTCCTTATATTTATGTCCATTTTTGTTAATTTTAGTTCGTAAGAGTTTTGGTAGAATTTAAGTAATTTTCCTTTCAAATTGGCCGTAGGCATGTTTAAGATGTATATTTGGGTGTAGTAGCATCCCCTATTCATGTAGAGGTAATTTCCAGGCCTGTAAAATTCATAGAATTAGAGTAAAGTCGATAAATAAGGGTAAAAATTAACGTAGTTATTTAGTGTAAGATTTAGATCATGTTTGGTTTCAAATTAAAGATAAAATTATGGAGATTATGGAAATGTTTTTAGATTTAAGATTATGTTAAACGGTGCGAAAGTTATACGGCTTTAAAGAATTATCGTAATTTAAGAATTACATTAGCCAATAAGAATGCAGCAAATATTTGTGGTAACTAGTGAAAACATTCGAAGATTTGGTTGTTGAGTAAAATCATATAAATACAAGTGGTTTAGCTTCACAAACTCTCTTGATTTTCATCTTTTGCAACAACTTGCCAAAGTAAGCTGTTGTGAAATTTTTTTGAAAATAATTTAAAAACAAATTAATGTCACTTCGGGAAAATAACAAAGTGCGATTTAGTATCGGAAGTGGTCACGAAACAAGTGATAGTTTTTTGTTCGTGAAATAATTTAAATTAAGGTTAGTTTACCTTTTCAAACCACAAATCGGAAGTTTTCGTTACGTTATATAAATATTTCCGCAGTTCGACTTTGTTCATATTAAATTTATATTGTTTATGTTGATGTGCATATTTAATTGTGTTGTCGTCAAGTTTATTATTATTATACACCTTATTTATCAAAAGAGTGTTTAATTTACAACAACCATCAACGATCCATGCTATTCAAAATTTATTTTGAATTTAATTAATAAAGAAGTGATGAGCCTAAAATAAAGATTCGTGAATATTTTAATATTAATAGTGAAACCTACCTAAGTGATTAAGCTGGTTATTTAAAAGAAAACTCTGGATGTTCGAGAAGCAGAATTGCAGTTCGCAGGAGCTGTTGTCTTCAATCATCTTCAGCAGCAGTAACCCACGAAGGGAGGACATTTTATGTGAGTACTTTGTTGACATTGATACTTTATTGATATGTTCATAATTTCTATCCTGTGTAATAACCACTATGTGCAACAACAGGTATACATGTCCAAAGGGAATGTTATTTGTTCTAAAAATTTAGATGGTTTATATTAATTGTGTTTTTATCATTCAAACGTCGTTATACTTGCTTGTATGTCGAATTTCACTTTTCTTTATGGTCAAAGCATATGGTTGCGTATTCATAGCGCATGCTCACGTATATTTTTAAATGAATGTTGTTATGTACAGGGTGTAACACAGATATCTATGCGAATTAAAAATTATAATTCAATTTATTTAATCAATTCAGATACTATAAAAATAAATAGGACATTAACTCAATGTAATTTTAATCATATTAACTATGATTATTATATTCAAACAATTAATATAATTCAAATTCATGATCTTTTATTTTACAATATTAAAAGTAGAGTTCCTTCTAAATTATTGATCCCTATCCCCTGTTAGATGAGTCTCATTGTTCTATCGGATATTATTTATTTTAATTATATCTATAATTATAATAATAATAATATTAGTTGAGCTAGTATGTAGAATAAGAAATCAAGGAGGGTAAATTTCAGTGCAATATGTATATATATATATATATATATATATATATATATATATATATATATATATATATATATATATATATATATATATAGGTGGTTCATTAAGAATGGAAACACTCGTGTACAAAAGTTGTTTATGAACGGATTCGAACCGGACCTTTTTATAAGATAGACCTCCAAAAGCTCTATCTTGGTGTAAAATTTGCAGCCGAAATTTTGATTTTAAAGGCCTACTACGAATTTTTTTTGAAGTGAAAAATAGCAACATTTTTTAGCGATTTCTTTATGAAAAATCTGACTACACCACTGAATTTAGGAGCCCCTCGAATGCATTTGTACCAATTTTTGCGAAAAAAAGTATTCGTTGTAAAGGGTTTTTCGGTGGTGGCAAGTGAAGCCTGCTCCAACGGGCACCAGTACAAAAATCAAACTCGTTTGTAAATATTTGATTTATACAGAATTATAACTTACGGTTTATTTTATTATTTTGCGGTCCACTCCTGGACTGGTTACGGATAGCGGTGTTTCGTTTGAGGGGGTGGGGATTCGGGCGCCAGACAAAGGTAAGCTTCTGTTCAGGTGTTCTTTAGGGCCAATCCTGAGCTTGCTCAGTCTCCAAACGGTTGCTCTAGGTCTCGCAGTGTAGAAAAAATTGAATTTTTTGGAGGATGCTCCTAAAACAGTTAATTCGGACAGACGGCGGATAGTAACAGACAAAGGTTACAGGTCCCCTTGACAAACAAAACAAATCCTTAAACAATGGGTGATGATGTATGAAAGACGAAGTTTTCAAACAAATTAAATGCTTTCAGATTTAATTACAGAGCGAGTATTTACTAAGTTGAATTCAATTTAGTACTCTTTTACTTCATACTCTTCAAATAAAGCAGCTTCAATCTGTGAAAATATACAGTGAGAACGAAAAAGATAACGAGGCGGCCGCGCTACATGCTTATATAACCTAAAAAAGGTTAGCGGTAGCGGCCTGGGTAATTCCTATATAACTTATGGTCAGGTAGACGAGTCGAAAGTTATTTTAATAAAATTTAAATTAGCTATTGATTCAATGCTTATTTCGATATTCACAAATTACTGGTTATTAAATAACGGTGTGATTGACATAAAATTTTACCACTTTCTACCAAAAAAAAATACATATCCTATATAATTGGTTAATTAATAATTACTCACGCTTTTATCAATTCATAATCACCAAATTTCGGGAGTCAGTTACTGTTTTACACATCTGTTGGCATTTGCATTATTTAAGATGTATAAAATTTTATAAAATGCAGATAGATTACGTTCTATTGCTATCTCGTTATTTGGTCAACATTATAGAGATTATTTCGTACAAATTTAAATTTATTTCTTCTAAACGGTAGTTGCAGATGGCCGAATTATGTTTTAGTATATTTGGGATTGACATGTGTTTCCTTTACATAAACTTTCCATTCATAAATGTAATGTTTCATTGTCAAACTTCCATTAATACATCCTCAAAAATTGAAATTGTACTTAAAAGTTCTTCTTAATTATTTGTAAAACCATCAATTTTTATATAAACGTATAGACAGTTTTTTGAAGATAATCAAATTTTAGATTCATTTTTCTTTCTTTATTTAACAAATGATCAAGAAGCTTTATTTGCAATAATGTGTTTAATTTATACATTTTGATTAACAATTTAAACGGAGTTTATATAATATTTATTCTCTTATTCACAATCATTTAATCGTGGGTGTCGCTCAATCTATCTTTATTTAGTTTAAAAAGTATCGTGAATAAATAGCGTTTATTTATATTGCATTTAGTGGTAAAATTTAATATTGTATTTACAGAGTAGTTAGATGTTTGTATTTTAATGGTTACGTTCGCAATGAGCAATGACAAATTTTGTAAGAAATAATTTACAAGGTTTGTTTAATCCGTTCTTCACATAGGTTCATGAATTCTATAGGTCAATTTCGATATACTAGTTTTTATTAAAGATACGAGAAATTGAATGACTTTGACATTTCCATAAGTAGAGGAATTTTTTTGCTATAAAGTGTCTCGTTTCCTAACATCTACGGTCACGTGGGACTTGAAGATTAATAAAGATTCCGTATGTTCAGCCGTCTTATGCAGATCTTCCAACATCAAAATTTTAGTATTGCACTTAGTATTTACTTTATACTTAACGTTATTTCAAAAGATAATCTTTTCTATAATGTTTTTTTCTTATTTTTTAAATAAATAATTAAATATGCAAAAAAACGTTTAACGTGTCCATTTTTTAACTTGGACGTTGCACATAGGTGTTTCACCCCTAACAATTGTGGTACAAGTAGAGATCTTTTAACTAAGAAATATTATATGACAAACTCTCTTAATTCATACTTGAAGATTAAAAAATCGATTAGTTTTCCGAAAATGACCAACATATAGGGAGAGTTGCCTATATTGAACCGGCACATAAATTTAACCTCATAGCTATTTTATGCAAATTGGCATTCCTGCGCTTTCTATCGGTAGAAAACAAAACTTTAGCATCGGCCGGCCTGCAATCTCAGATGTCATTCAGTTTGGCGCCATATAGTGGGCTGTGTACCTTACATTGTTTTTGTGGTGCTTCTGATGTAACTTTTTCACCATCTTACTTAGTGAATATTCTCCAAGCAGATAGCAGTAAGTGTTTCCCCTTTTGTAGACATTTATGTCATATTCTTAGAAAGACTTTCCCATAATTTCGACCTAGAACCATTGTTCCTTAGAAAAGTGCAGTTAGAAAAATAAAACGGTACGCTGTTGCCTATATTGAACCGATTCCCGTTTCCTATATTAAACCGGTTCAATTTATGATACTTATTTCAGGAGATATCTAAGCGGGGCAAGTATGGAGTTGGACAAATGCTGACATCGCTCTGGCTATCAGAGCATACGAAGAAGACGAAGTAGGTTTAAACGAAAGTGCTCGAATCAATAAATCAGCCCTTCTCAGGCATGTGAGAGGCACTAACGAACAAGCCAACGACAATGTAAAAAAACTGGGAACCAAGTGTGTATTTTCATCCGAAACTGAAAACACTAGTAAAATATATTGTTCAATTTGAAGAAATGCTTTACTCAAGTTCAAGTTCAACAAAGTTTATTAAAATTTTATGATACATTAACAATATATAGATATTTACCATATGTATTACAAAGATATTATATTATACAATAAAATAAGTAATAATGTATTGAGTAGTGTTGGTGGTGCGCTGTTCAGGACTCTTCGTCCTCTTCGGCGCGTGGATTGCGTGGTTGTTGACAGGAATGCTTTATGGATTTACCATAACAGATATACGACGACTACCTTTTCAGCTGGCAGGAAAGCCCAAATTGCCCTATCGGTTCAACCGAGAAAAAAAAGTCGCCGGAAAACAATGGCTCTATGGATTCATGCGTAGACACCCAGAACTATCAGTTCTCCAACCGGAGTCCACACCACTTGCCAGAGCTCGAGGTTTTGAGAGAGACCAAGTTATGCAGTTTTTTGATATACTAGAAATCCTAGTTGACAAATATAAAATTAAGGCGAATACAATATTCAATGTTGATAAATCCGGTTACGCAGCCGTCCAAAAGAAAATGCAAAAGGTTGTATTGCGAAAAGGAAAACGGCAAGTTAGTGGAATCGCCAGTGGATAAAGAGGCGTCAACACCCCTATGGTTTATTGTCGCCACGCTGCAGGGCTTTACATTCCAGCCATGCTCATATTTAAAAGGAAGCACTATGCATCGGAACTTGCACGAGATCAATAGCGATCTGTTTGTCAAACTGCTTAGACATTTTCATGAAATAGTTAAGTCAAGTGAAGATAAGTCTGTCATTACGTTACTAGATGGACATTCAGCGCATAGTAAGAATCTGGAGGCTCTGAAGTTTGCTCGTCAATATCATATCCATCTTTTACAATTACCTAGCCATACATCGCATCGGTTAAAACCGCTCGACGTGGGATTTGTTAAGCCTCTGTAAACTTGTTATGTTCAGGAACAAGATTCATAGTTGCCGGCTCACGTAGGACAGCCGATAACAGTCTATAATGTTGCTGACTTGTTAGGTAGAGCTTATGGGAAGGCCGCTACTGTAGACATAAGCCAAAATGCTGTTAGAGGAGCTGGAATATGGTCCTCTAATCGAAATAGATTTGGTGAGCATCTATTTGCTCCCTCTACTGCTGTAGAACCGCCAGATGGAAGTCAAGAGGGTGGTGTTACCCTGCCAGAACCCAGTAACATTGAACGTGCTGTAGGTTCTACTTCACCTAATCAACCTACTTCAAGCTGCACCTCTCACCAGATACGATACCACCTCACCATGTATGCCATGAGTTACTAGCCATTCCAACAGAGTACTGGGAGAAATTACTCCAGAAAAACTGAACCAAAGCCTGACTGAATTCGCATCTGTCCCTAGAATAAGCAAGTTTTTTCAAAAACGGAAGAATAAAAGAACTGCTGTTGCAGTGGAGCTTACTAGTATAGCTTACAAAAAGACCTTCAGGAAAAAAGAAGAAGTCGCTAACATATAGCAAACCTGGAAAAAGCAAGTGTTAAATTATTTTCAGGAACCAAAAATAAGAACCATAAAACAAAAACGCATGTCAGAAACCAGACACCCGAATCGACCGATTCAGATGATGAGAAAAGTAATGAAGAGCTGTGTGTGTATTGCAGTGAGAGTTACCTCAACTCCAAATCAAACGAAGGTTGGGTTCAGTGCCAAAGGTGTTTAAAATGGACACATGAGTAGTATGCGGAAGTTGAAGAAGACGCCGAGGACTTTACTTGTGATTTTTGCTCACACATTTTCTAATTTGAGTTGAGGAATTCATTCTTCTACCTCAGAATTATTGTTCCGTTTGTCAGCTTTAAACGTAAATATAATTTGTGTCCTCATCTTGCCTAAAATATTTCTTAAGTTTCGTTGCTCTGTTAATAATTTGTTTATGTTATCCATATCGTTTAAGAGACAAAATAAAATAGTTTTTGTACGCTAAGGATGTCTTTTAATAATAAGTTCAATTTAGGAACCAGGTGGTTCAATTAAAGAGACCGATATCCTAAGTTGAACTTTTACAGTTAAATATTTAAACATTAATTATGCAATGAAATGCTTTTTGTCGGACATTTTATTTACTGCTCACAGGACCTTAATATGGTACTAAGTTTGTATCAGAATTTAATATAAAACATTTGTTTATTTTTGCAAGTTATAGTGATTTTTCCAAAAGTGGTTCAATATAGGCAACTCCCCTAGTTAAGTGCAACATACCTTGTGTGATTAAATGTATGTATAATGTGTTGTGTGAATAACTTTAAAAAGCGTTTTTAACGATCTTCCATTGGTATTGACACTTAAGTAGGACAAACAACACCGTTTATACTTAATAGTTAATATGATTTTAATATCAATTTGGTGAAAGTAAATTAAACATAAACTCGTTCGCTGTATCGATTACAATTAACAATACCAGGGGTGTAGCTCAGATGGTAGAGCGCTCGCTTAGCATGCGAGAGGTACCGGGATCGATGCCCGGCACCTCCAATTTTTTTACTAAGGGTATTTCAAATTTAATATTGATTTTATATAATTCTATTGGAAGGGAACCTGTTTAAATTTGACTTTTATGCACAATTTTATTCTGCTTTCTTAATTTAATCTTCACTTCCTCTAAAATAAATGAAAAATTATTCCAATTTTGAGAAATACTGTTGAAAACACAATATCAACATTTTTATATGCCAGTATAGTTCTAAATGTAAAAACTTGTAAAACATTTCCAATATCGATAGCAAAATAAGTATATTTAGAACTTTAAAACATAAAAGGTAAACGTCTTGTAAAATTTAACAGATCGCTTAATCAGAAATCCATGTTTAAAATACGCCATTTCACTTTTTAATTTTTTTTAAATATGGCAACCAAAATAAAACTCGCATTTAAAACAAAAACAGAAATATATCCATAGCATCACTATTAATAGTCATTCAACAGGTGATCTACTTTCATATGTGACCCAAGTTTGGAACAATACAGTAGAGCAGTCCGGTGGAACAGTTGTAGTCGCTTTAGATATCTCAAAGGCATTTGATTAAGTTTGGCATAAGTGTTTACTTACCAAACTCATCTCGTTTGGGTTAAATGATACGCTCATCAACTGGGTTTCTAGTTTCCTTGATAAAAGACGAATACGTGTCGTAGTTGATGGCTTTTTTTCAAAAGAAGTTAGCATTTACGCGGGCGTACCACAGGGATCCGTTATAGCGCCTACACTTTTTCTGCTGTACATAAATGACCTTATTTCTTCAACAACTAACCCCATCTATTGCTTTGCTGATGATAGCACTCTTCACTGTAGTTCATCTCAGTCTACTCATAGTGATAATCCACCTTCTATGTCAAATCAAGAAATTAAAGCTGAAATGGCAAATTCAATCAATAAAGACATTCAACGTATTCTCGAATGGGGAAGCAATAATCTAGTTAAATTTAATGCTAACAAAACTCGGTGTTGCCTTGTGTCCGCCAAAAAATAGCGATCATTTCCTGTTGTAAATATGGCTCAGTTCTTAAGTTTTCAGACTCGATTACTCTGTTGGGTATGACTGTATCTTCAAATCTCTCATGGGTTGACCATCTTCTATCAGCTACCAAAACAGCTGCTCGTAAAATAGGCTTTTTGTACAGATCTAAGCAGTACTTTACCTCTCTACAACTCCTTCTGCTGTATAAGGCCCATATTCGGCCTCATCTGGAATATAATTCTCACCTCTGGGTTAGTGCTCCACAATACGCTCTCGATATCGTTGATCGTATTCAAAAGAGAGCGATTAGGCTTATAAATGACCCGTCCTTAACTTCTCACATACCGTCCCTTGAGCATAGAAGGATGGTTTCAGTTCTTTCTTTGTATTATCGTTATTACGTCTATTGTGCTGCTGAATTATATTCTTTGATACCACCTCGGGCTATCTTTGCGAGAAACACTCGGTTCGCTCATTCACATCATCAGTATGCAGTACAAATCTCCACTTGTCGTACCAAACGGGCACAATCCACATTTTTCTACACGGCTTCTAAACTCTGGAATGATCTCCCTAGTTCCTGCTTTCCTCTCACTTATGATATGAGAAAATTTCATAGGCATCTATTGGCAATTCATTATCCCTCTATCCATCCTTCTAAGTGTTCCTGAGTGCTTTAGCACGATAGGTCAAATTTAGCCTCTTCAGGTCCACAATCATAAAAAAAAATAGGTATGTCTACTAATACAATTAAGAATTAAATTTTCTGTCTAGGTACATACAGTTAATTTGCGAGGATAATAATAACACACATTTACTATGTCGTGACATAATAATTAAATACTGTGCTTTATTCTGAATCCTTCTAAGTTGCGAATTAATTATTACGATGTTACAATACTACATAATTTTAATATACCCTAGTAACAATAAAAAAAAAAATAATAGTAACAACATAGCAGATCAACGGCGTTCAGTATTTTGTAACAACCGTATCCCTGATGAAACGAAATAGCTACCGAACTGATAATAAACACAGATCAAGAAGAAACAATAGCTGTCGATGCAATTATAGAAACAAATAACGTAGACACTGTAAACCCCTTTGAGGAACCTTTTTTTTAATGTTATAATATGAAGGAATGGATCCAATGTATGAACCTCGCCTAGCAAAACTTATATTAAACAGTGAAACTCAAAAGATATTGATGAAAGTAGAAACATTTTTAAAAACAAAAATAGCAGAAGGAACATACCTCACGGAATTACTTACCCTCATCTACATAAGGATTGTAAGTTGTAATTGAAAAATCGAATGACAAAGCTTCGTGGAAAAGGAGATTTGACAAGAAGATATGTTTATTAAGAAAAGAAATTGGCATGTTAACTCAATCACTTCGTCCTTCGTCAAAGCCCAAGCAGGAGAGTCAAAAGAAACGTCATGAAAGTAATAGAAATGCATAGAACGTTAAATAGTCTCAGAAATATTAGATTCATTAAAGCAAAAACAAGCTGCACTATCTACAAGGCTGGAAAGATTTAAGACAAGCAATCTACAACGGCAACACAATAACTCGTTTACTATGAACGAAAAATTATTTTACAAAAATTCGTACAACAGAGGAAGAAAAGAAAATACTGAAGAAGAAACTCCGCCTACACAGAAAGACTTTAGAAAGCACTGGATGTATATCTGGAGTAATCCTGCGCAACATAAACAAAACAATGTACTATGATAAAGAGGCAAGAAACAAAAGAATCAAAACCATGCGAATATCAGAACTAAATGAAGCGGAAGTATTGCAATATATAAAACAACTGACAACTGGACAGTATACCGCACTCTTGGTTGCTTGAAACCTTAAAACTGTATAATGTAGAAAACTGCATAATAAAATGTTCAGCGCACATTACGCAGGGGGTGGAGTACCCATCTCAACCCTAAACACTGCGAGAGAAACAATTGACGCGGGTAACATTAACATCAGGCGTGGCGTATTTCAAGGCGACTCTTTAAGTCCATTATGGTTTTGCTTTGCCATAAAACCTCTCACGTCACTACTAAATAAACATAGAACAGGTTACTCTATTAATTAATGCAAGTACACGCATCTATGGTAAATTGGTAGCAAGCAGCCAAAAAAATGATAGAGGACGTGGGTGGCTTCAGTACCGACATAATGACTATGGGGTTACACAAATGCAAAATTAGCAGTATGATAAAGGGAAAATGGACACTAAATGAAGAATATGAAGTAGCAAAACAAGGAAAACTGGAAGGAATGGTAGAAGGTGAAAAACGCGCCTATCTTGGATACGAGCAGGCACAAGGTATAGAGCAAAAAAAGTGCAAAGAACAAATACAGAGAACTTACCTTACAAGACTGCGAATGTTACTGAAAAGTAGATTATAGGCCGGAAATCTGTTTAAAGTTATCAAAAATTATGCAACGATAGTACTCACTTACAGCTTCGGACTACTCTATTGGACCGATACCCAACTCCAAGAAATATACAGAATAACAAGGAGGGAGTTCAGAAATAACAAAGGATATCCAAGCACACCGACATCACGCTAGCTATAGAAAAGTAGCAGTGTACCATACACCTAATATGCTCATGGTTCAATAAATCGAATATGCAAATTAAACACACCAAATACTAAGCCAAAATATTCTCCCTTAGAAGAATTAGAACCTCTGCCAACATAAGAATTAACAACAACATTGTTTCTTGGAATCCTACAGACACTGCCATCAAGTATCTGGGAGTGCTCCTAGACACTCGGCTTACCTGGAAACTTCACGTTAATCACAAATTAAATTAAGACTACGTACGATTACCACAACTGTACTCCTCATTAACAGGAAATCTTCGCTAAAACCCAAATGTAATAATCACTAATAAGACCGTTAGTGCTATACGCATCATCAATTTGGATCAACACGGCGAGGTCTTACATAGGAAAAGTGCAAAGACTACAGAACGAAATTCTCCGCATAGCAGAATTGATTCTTGCTTCATTCGTAACTAGCAACTACACTGCGAGCTTGACATACCAACAATCCAAAGCTACACCAGCGCGATTGCTAAAAAATTCTTTAAAAACATATATAAGTGCGATGCGCAGTTATTAAAACTTAGGCAGACCTAATACCCATCAAAGACTTCAGCGAAAGCTACCACAAGATTTATACCTATCCGAATCCGACAGTGATTAGCTAAGTCATCAATTGTTAAACAAATTTGTAAGAGTATAACTTACATTCGCAAAGAATGTCCTATTATTGCTTATATTACAATTTTTATCTATGCTATTATGAAAATAATGCGCATTTTCTGGGAGTTATTGACTATCGGTACAAGTGCTTAGAATTCTTCGGAATAGTCCCCTCCTGCATCAATGCACTTGCGGAGACGTGTTTGCCTCGTCTGGAAGGCACCCTGAAACTCCTCCCAGGAATGGCTTTCAAGAACGTTGTAAGATGCGTTTAAATGTTTTCCACGGTGTCCCAATGTTTTCCTTTCAGCTTTCTCTTCACTCAGGGGAACAAAAAAAAGCCACAAGGAGCTAAATCGGGACTGTAAGGAGACTGGGGGACCACTGGGGTGCTGCTTCAGGCCAGGAAGTTGGTTACAACTAAGACGGTGTGTTTGGGGGCATTGCCGTGGTGGAGTTTAATTGCGTCTTTGATGCCAGCCCTCACACGCGACCCGGGTTTTCAATCTCCTGAGCACCTCCAATTGTAAGGCTGCGTTGACAGTTTGTTCTTGCGGTACAAACTCAAAATGGACGATTTCTCGGACGTCAAAAAAGACAATGAGCATGGTTTTGATTCTAGACTTGCTCATGCGCGCTTTTTGGGGCGGGGAGAGGATTTGGTGTCCACTCCGAGCTCTGCCTTTTCGTTTCTCGGTCGTACTCGAACATCCAGGATTAGTTTAAAAAGTCCGGATCATTTTCAATTAAACCCAACAGTTCTTTACAGCGCGAAACTCGAGATGCTTTCTGTTCTTCCGTCAACACCTTCGGCACAAGCTTCGCACATACCTCTCGCATTTGCATATCCTCGATCACGATCCCATGTACCGCAAATGTGGACAAGTTTAGGGTGTCAGCGATTTGCTGAATACTCAATCGACGGTTAGAATGCAAAATTTGGCGCACGCGCGTCACGTTTTCATCGGCTCTGGCCGTTGTTGGGGGTCCAGAACGAAGTCATCCTTAAAGGCTTCTTGAAGCAACTGGAATGTTTTGGTAGCATTCTTTCCAAGCCGCACGCAAAACTTGATGGCGTACCGCTGTTCAAGAGAACCCTCCATCAGGCCGTGTTACAAAGACAAAAAACACACTTTACGCAGACACGTCCTTTCGCTCTCACTGCTCAGAGCGAACTAAGACCGGGTGTGTTTGAACGGGCAGACCTCCCACCACATTTTCTGACCGGTCCGAGCGCGATACAATAAAGTTATGCAGTTGAATTTATTATTTTCACGATTGTCAAGATCTAACGTGACAATAAATTTGAAAAAGTGCAAATTATGCAAAGGTCAAATACGATTTTTGGGACAGTCTAAAGTGGATGCAGAACAAATTCAAAGATGACTTTCCCAAGCAATCAGCAATTTTGTACCGTTATTAAAGAAAGTGATATGGAAAGAGGAAGAAAAGCTCCAAAAACCTTAATAAAAGGAATCAACTCTTTTACAGAAGGCATGGTTTTAAAGATTCCAAATTTTAAAAGACTATATTTATTATACACTGACACTTCAATAAAACCCCTAGGAGTACATTTATTTCAGGAAGACGATGGAGAAGTTAAAAACACTGCGTTTGCCAGTAGAACATTAATGGATGCTAAAAAAAGATACAGCATAACAGAATTGCTCGGCAATGTGTTGGATGCAAAAATTTGCGACCTACATCTTAGGTTATCCCATCATATTACATAAGGACCACAAAGCGTCAATATTTTTACATAGTTGCAAATCTTTGCACTTTCGATGACTAGTTAAAATTCATGAATAATATGTTAAAAATTGAATATTGCAAAGGATCGGCAACACAAGAACAAGGTCAACCACCAATCACCACAGGAAAAATTAGGAAAAAGAAAGGAAATGAGAAAATACGAATAATAACGAGTTATTAAAAACAAACAGTGAACGCGCAAACAATTACTGTGGATAATAACTGAATTGGAAAATAATTTCAAAAGATAATTAGGTAAACATTTTAAGCTTCATAAAGGAGTCCTATTGAGAAGAGCAACTAAATCAGAAGAATAGTGGACAGTATGTCCACCTAGTGGATTAGAGCAAGAGCTTAATCTGAACTGAACTGAACTGAACTGAATACTTCTATGCATGAGACTACCCGATTTACACCAATGGAACTAACAAAAGGAAAAACGGATAAACAATTAATAGAGAGTAATGTGGATTTTCAAAATAGGGAAGACACTGATAGTGAAATCAAAATTACATTTGCGAGGGAAATATTGAGAACCTAAGCCGAATAAAGGAAGGCAAAACACGACGAAACGGTCAAGAAACCAGTTAAATATCTTCCTGGGTACCTAGTATTGCAGAGGATAAATACACAACAGACCTTCTGCCGTCAGTAGGGAAATTCAGAAATTTTTTAATTATTTGAAGAACCATTTAAGGTAGTGAAAGAAATTTGTAGAAATGCTTATAGATTGAAGGATCCAAATAATGAGGAGAATTGCGGAGTCAATTTGAAAAATGTCACACCGAGGGATGACAAAAATGCAATTCAAGTTGCAGTTTGTTTTTGTATCATATCTTCTTTTACTTAATTATTAGTCAATATGTTTTAAGAAGTTTCAAATTTTTGTATCAATTAATTGTTACAAAAACAAGCAAGGACTTTGAAAGCAATGTATACAGAAGGAAAAAAGATATTCGGTTGTTTTTCAGATCTTAAGGCAAAAGTACGCCTCGACAGGAATGGACTAATTTCAAGTACTGTGCAATACCGTCAGAGGGAGCTACTTTGAACACTTCCGAAAAAGTTGAATAACTTAGAAATTATTATGAATAAAATTTTCAATAAAATATGTAAGATGGACATTGACTATGTTTTAAGATACTCATTTTTCACCTAACTTTAATGAAAACATTTCTTTTTAATTAAATATAGGTGTTCAAAGTGAGATTATGAATCCTAAGGATTCTTTGAACACTTTTGCACTTTGAGCACTTTTTTTTGGTAATTTTTCAATGAAATATTGATTGTAGGGATACTTTGAACAGTAATATTTTATTTATTTAAAAAATTACATGATGGGGATCGAACGGATAGATGCCTGTTCCTCTGAAGCTAGATTTAATGTTTTCGTTGTCATGAACGTCGCCTTTGTATAATTTTTTATGAAGCTCTAACAGCAGGCGTGGAAACTCGTCTTTCGTGATCGTGTTTGAAGCTCTTTTTATCTTTGTTTTGTAGACATCAAGAATATTCCGTCAATGTTTTTTCACAGGAGCAAAAAAAGCTACATCCAAGGGCTGCAGTAAGTGAGTGCTATTTGCAGCAAGGCAAACAAATATCACATTATTTTCGGCCGCAATTTTCAACACATCATTGCCAAAGTGGCTGTTCAAGTTGTCACCTATCAACATTTTTCTCTCTTTTAGATGTCGAGTTTCTTGGAAAAAAGTACTTTTAAACCAGTCAGTGAAAGTAAAATGGTCAAACCACCAACTCTTTGTTCTATTGTACCTAGTCTTTTGCGGCTCGCCCTGGTCCATGTAGAACATAGATGGTCCGATTTGTAAACAACGTAAGCAGGTAGCATCATTCCAGCAGCAGAGCCACCGTACATGACGGAGAATGCCGTTTTAGTGCCATCTTTTACTCTTTCGGGGTATTTACAACCTCGTTTGAAAATACCTCATTTTCGGCCCGGGTTGTCGGCCAAGTTTGTTTCATCGTAATTAACTATGTTACTGGGAGGAATATCAAATTCTTCGCCATTTTCATGAACATCTGTCAAAGTGATTTTTAAATTTTCAAAGATGTGGTGACTTCTTTCCCACATTCACTCTTCCGATTTTAATATTTTGGGCCATTTTTTGGGTTAAAGAATCTTTGTGTCTTTTGATGAAAATCTCGACCCATTGAATTGACGGGATATTATTCTGCGCTTGACTCACTTTTCGTTCACTTTTATTTAAAATGCTTTTTGTGAACATTCGTAAATCCAAAAGAATGCGTGGAAATCGCCACTGAGACAACACTTGCAGGTGATTCACAATTGCAGTTTCTTCAAAATCGGTAAGCGCTAATGGTCGGCCAGCTTTTCTTTAAAATTTGTGATTTTTTTCTGTGGCTCAAGGTGCCCATAGGAATTTTATATCGTTTGAAAGCCTCTCGCAAAGACATTATTCTTTGATGGATCATATTTAACGCCTCATTCAATTTTTCATCGGTGTAGTTTTTGTATGTTCGGTTTCCTAATTTTTTTTGTAGGTATTTTTGCTGTAAAAAATTTTAATCAGGTATTTTATGCTTTTTTTTCTAAGTTACACCAACTTTCACTTTTGTAGGTTATATTTTGGTAAAGCGTTGATTTTTGCACTATTTTAAACGCAACATAGCAAACTTTTATTGCAATATTATCATATACTAATAAATAATCAGTTATCATTAATTTTGTAAAATAAAACATGCAATAATACTTGAATTTAGGTAAAAGTTTACTCACCATTTTTTGGCGGAATTTGAACTCTTCTTTCCGACTGACATTAAAATTCAATGCTACCAATATGATCTCGTAAAACGCACTAAACCAAATTCTTAAAGTTCAAGCTGCCAACTTAAATAAATATCTAATTTATTTTCATGGAAATAAGGTTGCCTATACTTCATTTTTTAACTAGGAGTAAACTCAAAAGACTGATTCACAATACAAAGTATCACTAAATTTAGTAACCGAAACTATTTGGCGCTAATTTTGAATTTTTAAGAATAGGTAAACATTGTTCACGGATAGGTTAGGTTATAGTAAGCACTGCAGCGATTTTATGATATCTGTAAGCTCTATTTTGGATTAGTGATTTTTAGTAGATAAAAATACTTTAAGTAAGTGCGGTTTTTGTAAACCATACAGTTTTGAACGGTTAAATATCATTTTCAAATGAAAATTTTCCACATTAAGTACCGTTTTATTTACTTCTGATAGTCAAAGCCCATTCAGTAAAGCTACAAATTTACTTTTACATTTACAATTTACTATAAATTACAAACTTATTAAAATATAATACGAAAAAAAGTAAGTGCTTTACGGTGAACAAAAAATACTACGTACAATTTCAGCCTTTAATATGTGTCATACAAGGCTCATTATTGGTTACAAGATTTAAATCGATCTGTTTCATTCATTTATACAATGAGAAACGACACATCTGTGGTAAATCGGGACGATTTCTTTTAACATTTTATCCAACGTGGGAATTTCATTGTGAAAGAAGTTGTGTATTATTTGTCAAACACATTTCTTAGTTGCCTCATCGTACATTGCTACATGTGGCCGTCCTCCAGAACTTGTCGAATGGGCATCTCTATATTCTTTCATTGTGCGGTAAACGGTAAGTTTTGCTACTCCTAAAATGTATTTTTTAAAAAGGATAATTTAGGTTAAATTTCCTCTTACCTGCTGTATCTGCAATTTTCTTGACAATGGTGGTAATTTTCATTTGATGAGTATCAGACAAAAGTTGCTTATACGTGTTTTAAGATGTCTCTGACACCGATAAATGACCCAAATTCAAGCGTGAACGTTTTTTTACAGGAGATACGAACTGATTTGTTTGGTTGAAATTTAGGTAAACGGACATAAAACGCAAAAATGGAATATAAAAACGTAAAAAGGCAAACAACACAAGTGCACCTGACAGTTAAAATTGTCAATTTAAAAATTTCCCTAGTGTAAACAAGGCGACATGTGAGCCAATTGAAAGTAACCTTTTTTGCGGGAATTATTTGAAACGCTCCTCCTAGTTCAAAAATGAAGTATAATCATTTTAAACAAAGTTACAATTTTGTTTAATGTTACCCTCGTTGTTCAAAGTATCCCCCTTTGATGGTACTTCTACAGTATGCAAAAATAAGTGTATTGAATAGGCTGGAATACGTCGAAGTTAGATATAAATGATAACAACGTGATGCTATCAAAGCAATCATCAAAAAAATTTGCATGTTTAACATCCGTAATGAATTAATTACTGGAAGATAATTAATACCTGAGCATTGTTTGAACGACACAAAATTATTGACCTAGTATTGTCGGGCACAATACACTATGCGTGCCTTTGTGCTTAAAAGAAGTCGCTTCTGATGTTCAAGGACCGCATTTTTAGTACAAACAAATAGTCTTAGTCTGAAGGAACATCGAAGAATTTGAAAAATATTGCAGCGATGTACAAGTCCATTATAAACGTAAAGGTAACAATGTCACCTTCCGCAGCGGGCAACTACCACGTTACTCAATAAAAGCAATAAGAGCAATGTATGATTATAATTACCCATACAACAGACAACATGAATGCATGTACAGGCTGTCCCAAATTCGAGGACAAGCATGGGGATCTCGCTTCTATAAGAGATAGGATATAGGTTTAAATTCGGCACTTTTGCTAAATTCGATGCCGAGTAATAATCTGAAAAGAAATTTGAGCTAACTCGAATGGATTTGGTTTTATGCTCAAAAAACTAAAAATTTCGATTTTTGTTTTTCGCGTTTGGCCACCTTATTATTAGGAATTTTCAAAATTCGAATAAACATTATTAAGGTACCTTTTTACGCACAATACTAATACGGTATTAAAAATATTATGTGACAAACAAACAAAAATTATTATAATAAATGTTCGAACAAGTTTCCTCCTTCTTGAATACAGTAACGAATTCTTCTTCTACAATTGTTTACGCTTCTTTGAATGGTTCGCCTGGGAATTTGGCGAAGTTCATTAACCCTATTCTGGAGTTCTTATATATTTTGCGGTGGCGTCTTATAAATCATATTTTTTAAATAGCCCCAGATGAAGTAATCTAAAGGGGTTAAATCTGGACTTCTTGCTGGCCACCTAAGTGGTCCCCTATTTCCCATCCATTTATCAGGAAATTCGCCGTTAAGATATTCACTTATTATCGCAGAATTATGAGGAGGAGCTCCGTCCATTTGCCACCAGAGAGTCCATCTTTCGTTTAGCGGAACATCATCCAGAAGGTCTGATATTCCGTGTGTTAGAAATGCGAGGTAGCGTTGAGACCTTAGGATACCTTCGTAAATAATTGGCCCAAGGAGCCTATCCTTCCAGATTCCAACCCACACATTAAAGGACCGGTGGCCTTGTCCTCGCATTTGCCTGTTAATTCGTGGATTTTCAACGGACCAGTAGTGCTCGTTATTACGATTAAACATTCCATTAGTGGAAAAATTGCACTCATCCGTCCAAATTATTTGATTGAGAAAGTTGCGATTTTCCAGCATTTTGGTATTAAGTTGGTTACAAAAATCCAACCGTCTCATATTGTCCCCAGGCCGAAGAGTTTGACTAACGTGTAACTTAAATGGTTTATAAGGGTGTTGCTTTAACACTCGCCAAACTGTCGTTTTTGGCACTTCAATAGTTTGCTCTATTTCTCTGGTAGATGAAGGATTTTTTTGAACCTAAGATGGATAACATAAAGTCATAACTCTCCAAAAAAAATGTCTGCTGAAATTAGTAGTGAAGTGAATGGAAATTATTATAATTAGTATAATACTAACAAATAGTACCTGACGTAATATTTCTTCTTTGGCATCTCTGTCTAGTCTGCTACCATATGCATTTCCAGGTTTCTGAAAACACCCAAATTCTCGCAAATTTTGGTCTAATTTTAAAAAATATCTCTGGTTTGGTTGCTGCCTCTCCTGATATTCCTCTAAATATCTTTGTTCTGCCTGACACTATTTCTATTGCAGCTATAAAATATCCTTATCATGTCTCGTTTTTCTGAATTTGAAAACATTCTAAAGAAACTTGCAAATTTTAAAGCACTAACACGAAGGATCTTGCAGTATTACCCTTTTTACAATTAGAAAATGACATGACAAAAGCCAACTCCTGAGTTTTGTTTGATTCATGGATATCGTGATAATGGAATATTTAGTTTTTAATTTAAGAGTATTTTAGTTCGCAGTCGATCAAACCATGAAGTGTTATATATTGCTAAAATCAGCATAACATTCTCCATCCAACGCCATAAAAATATGTCTTAACCCTGATAAGAAAAAATAAACCTGAAGATGGTTCAGAATAAACAAAACGTCGCATAATATTTTTAATACCGTATTAGTATTGTGCGTAAAAAGTTGCCTTAATAATGTTTAATCGAATTTTGAAAATTCCTAATAATAAGGTAGCCAAACGCGAAAAACAAAAATCGAAATTCTTAGTTTTTTGAGCATAAAACCAAATCCATTCGAGTTAGCATATTTTTTTTTCAGATTATTACTCGGCATCGAATTTAGCAAAAGTGCCAAATTTAAACCTATATCCTATCTCTTATAATAAGCGAGATCCCTATGCTTGCCCTCAAATTTGGGACAGCCTGTACATACTAAAGAGAAATAGCCGTTCATTAAGACATTGCTAGCTGAGGCACTTCATAATAATTTGATTTATGATAAATTACTTTAGAAAATATATAAATAGATAAAATGCAAAATATTGTCAGTCGTGGTAATAGTCCAATAAAAAATGTAAATTGTTTTTACCTTTCAACCTGCACATACATACAGGGTGGCGCATTAGTGTGACAAAGTCCCATATCTCCTTTATTTAAAGATACAAAAAAAAAATTAAATACAAAAGTTGTAAGATATGTTCTGGTGCATATTCCAAAAATATTTTTAATTATACAGGGTAGATCATAAAAGCTTAGAATTAAAAATTTTTTTTTAAATAGAAAACCCTATATATTATTACATATTTAGATTTTACATACAATTTTAGACACATTTTATGTATAATGTCCTATACCTAAGTCTAACCGTTTTTGACAAATTTCAAATTTTTTGTCAAAAATCACGTTTGTAGGCCAAAACATATGTGGAAATCTTTTCTAAACGAAGCCTTTATCAATTAGTTATGGTTGGTTTCCTTGCAAATGGCGACCTACTCTAACGGGCCATATTGCTATTTTTGTAATACATTCATACAGGGTGATCAAAAATGGACAATAAAAAGTAGATTCAAAAAAACCTATAGTTATTTTTTTTAAATGGAAACCCATTTTTTTAATTCTATCTTATTTAGCATTAAAAATAAGGGTAACTTTGTATAAGTGTATATTCCAAAAAATTGTAGTTTTTGAAATAATGACAATTTAACATTTTTTTATTGTAAAAAGGCTATACGGCGTTCAAGTTTTATTGTTAGTTAGCCGTGACGGCGGGGCGCGGCGAAACAAAAAAAAATCGAGCACTTCAGATCGAAATATTACAATTTATTGAACCCCATATAAATAATTATTTTATTAAACGAACTGAAAGCAAAGACAATATTTTTTTGATTCAACAAATTATGTCGTAATCCTAATCATAAACTTAACACCTCTAATGTAACTAAACCTGTAACTAATTATACAGATAAAAGTACTAGAAACACATCAAATACGTACTACCTAATAAGTTGTTCGAAATGTCCGCCTCTTTCTTGAATACACAATGCAATACGTCTCTCAAATTCGCTGCTTAAATTTCTACACATTTCAACACTAATGTTTTGAAAACAGTTTCTAATCCTAATCTTCATGTCTTCCTTTGTTGTAGACGGTATTTTATAAACCTGCTCTTTGACGTACCTCCATATGCTAAAGTCCATTTTAGTAAGATCTGGGGATCTAGCAGCACAAGCAACAGGCCCTCCCCTCCCAATCCAACATTCTGGATATCTAGCATTTAAAAAAGTTCTTATCGGACCTGTATGATGTACTGGGGCCCCATCATGAAGAAACCACATTTCTTGTTGCTTATCCTGTGGCACTTGACGCAACAAATTAGGTAGATGGTTTTCCAGAAAGTCTAAGTATACTTCCCCTGTTACTCGTTGATCAAAAAAATATGGTCCAATTACATGATTACCGACAACACCTCCCCAAACATTTAAAGACCATCTAGTTTGAGAAGTATATCTTACAAAATGTGGATTTTCGGTAGAATAGTAATGAAAATTGTGTCTGTTTACACTTCCGTTTCTGTGAAATGTGGCCTCATCTGTAAATAAAATCAAATGAACAAAATTTCTTTGTTGGTTTATTTTGTTTTGAGCCCAAATCAATTTCGTCGTTGTTACAACAGTGAAAAACTGATTTCAGTTTCAAGTATTTATTTCAAGACATTTCATTTGCTACAAGTTGTATTCTGGTGTCTTCATTTGTACTCCAATATAGCTTTTCAGAAGGTAAAATATGGTAACAAGAAAATATTAAAAATCCAATAAACGTTTTTAATTCCTGAACTGTCAGCGTAAAATCAGTAAAATTTTTTACAGATTTAGCATATTTCCATTTCTTCTTGCAATAAATTATAAACATTGTAGGAGAAAAATTTTTCAAACAATTGTACAGGAGATAAATCATGTATTTCAGCACTAATTTTAATTTTCTCATTTTCAGACTCTCTTATTGTGTTTGTATAGGATGGCAGAGATTTATGCCAACGCAAAGTAATATTAATTAATTTCTTTTTACCGGTACTTGTTGAAGAGTTTTTATCAGGTTTCTTACCAGTACATTGCGTATCAGGATTATCATCAGTAGACTGACAAAATTATTACATTTTCTTGTCGGCGTTAGATTACCCTTTTAATTCTGCCCAACTTTGCTAATTTAATCGATTGTCTAGCTTTAACAATAACAGAGTTACCTATAGAACGTGGATAGATTTTAGATACCCTGTATAACAAAGAAAGGTTTTATGATAGTATGATAGTTTAAATAATTTGCAATTTAAAAAGAATAATTGTACGTGGTATATTAAGAGTGGAGTTTTCAAAGCAAATAATTGTAATTCTAGTAGTAAAGGACTTGACTCAATACAAAAATATGGTTCTATTGCACTGGTCATTTTACACTGAACCTTGTGTACATTTTTTCATGGTCATTGCTACTATGACTCAGTGAAATAAAACATTTTTTTAATAAGTGTTTCAAATTTCCTTTGATTGAAGAATTACCGTCACACTTGAGAACTGGTGATGCTTTTTTGACTATTATACTTTACTTGTTTTTTTGACTGTACATTTTGTTTATAAACTCCTGTGATGTAAAAAATGGGATTAAATACAAAGAATTATAAGAAGAAGAGTATTAACAAAATTTATTAAATGTTCAGAATATAAGTTAATTAACATTATCTTCTTTTTTTTTAAATGATTGTAGCATATTTTTGAAATTGTCAATATTTTCGATAAAATACGAACTTGTTCTAAGGCTTGTTATTTCTTCTTGGTTGTTTAGATACTGTAATTCATTTATATTACCTATAACTAGAAACAATATATGATAAGGTTTCTATTTTAACCGGAATTCTCACCTATACGGTAATCATCTTTGGAAGAATTTACTTTTGGAGACTTATTACTAAATATATGTCGTATTTTTCCCACATTTTCACTTTTAATACTTTGAGTGTCTTCCGTTACTTTATCATGAGAAATATCTTTTTGGACACCTACGATCTAAAAAAAAATTTTTTTTTTAATTATTTAATAGCGCATATTACCTGAAAGCTTAATTTCTTATGTGTTCTTCCTTTACTGCCCAAATTATTTTTCTCCCAAAATTGTTTGACTTCTTTTATACTTAAACCTTCTATCTCTTTGATTTCTAATGATTCCCTATTAAATTGATATTTACAATTAAGAATTTCTTCCCAATGCTTATAACATTCATCCTCCAAATCAGTATCTCCACATTGTTTCATCTTAATTAAATCTTTCTTAGTACGTTGAAACTTTTTCTTTGATAAATGTTTGATGGTTTTATGACTTTTCCACAAAAAGTCTTCAATTCTGGAATCAACATGGTTGGTTGTGAATTTATTTACTTGAGTGTGAACAGTAACAGCATAACCCAAAACACCGTATGTATCACGAACTGAGCAGTCTACTTTATACCCTAATTGTTCTTTTGTGCGTAGAGTATCAAAAATGGGTTCTTCAATTAATAACTACAAATTTAATAACAATGCAACATTTATAATTTAAAAAATTTTTACCATTATTAATTCTAACATAACAGAATTCCTAATATCTGTTGTACCACATTGATAATAATTTGTAATGACTGAATTAGGATTATCCTTACTAAATGATGTAACTCTGCAACAATGCTCACCATTTGGAATTTCATTTATATCAATCTACAATCATTGACTAGGGTGAGTGCAAAATTTCATTATAAATACCTGAGGTTGATCATGTTCAGCTAATGCTGCTGTATTAATGTTGCTTAAAAGTGAGTTGGTTGCATCGATAGCGGTAGAACTGCTGATATTGCCTTGCACTAGACCTTGTATGTAGAGGTTTTTTAGGAAGTTGTTTGAAAATTCCTTCATTTGCGCATACGTTATTTTATTTATTGTATTATATTTTTGTAGCAGTGAGAAATAATTTTTCTGTAAAATTGTCAGTCGTAAATCTCTACAAACAATCGTTTACAAATAAAGCAAATTTTTAACAGTACCTACTTGCATAAACGTGATGGTTTTATTAGCCCATTATAGTATGATTTAACTACTTTTTCTCTTACAGCTTCGAAAAGTTCTTCAGATAAAAGTTCTGTTACATTATTTAAATATTTTCCGACAAGCTCAACCAGCAACTAAAAACTACTCATCAATCACTTAACAATTATTTAGTGACATACGTGTAACTTTTGGTTATAACCCGAAATTATAATTGAAATTCCTCTTTCAACAGCTAGTATGCTGTACATTAATTCAGTTAATTGAGCATCATATCCTTCCTCTGCTAGATTCATATAAACAAAATCGCATACATTTCCATCATACAGTGACTAAAAATGTTATGTTAATTTTGGTAATTACTTTTATTCTAATAATACTAAAGTTTAAAATACAATTCCATAAATTCTTTAAATAATTATTTTAATACTATATGTATCGTTATCAAGAGAAAATTAGATAGTCCTAGTCAGCTAAGAAAGCGAGCAACCGGCGTGTGTTATCTTCAACACAAAATATATAAGTAAAATAACAAACAAGTAGTTATGGTAACAAATCATTAAGGTAAAACAGCAAACTTGATGTAAATTATAATTCTATATTTAAAATATCTGTTAAAGATCAGTCTATAGGATCAACCTGTTCATTCATTAAAGGTACTTTCTGTATTTGTTTATAAATTTGGAATTCTTCCAAAACATCTAATTTGTTTTTTATTACACATATGTAAAAATTTAATGTCGTTTTGTGACGTCATAAGGTGATTATTTACTATTAAATGTTTGGCATAATTTGAGTTGTCTGAGTGTTTATATTTGTAACATCAAATGTGTTTTTGTATCTAATATCAAAATTCCTAAGTATTTGTCCAACATAAACAGAATTACAGAATGTGCAGTTCAATTTATAAATACCCGACTTCGAAATATCGTTAGTTGAATCTTTCGCATTAGATAAACTTTTAACACTAGCACCGCCGGCTATTGTAAATACCTAAAACTGCCGTGGTCGGTCATTTTGACCTCTGGACAAGAAAGATAATTTTGAGATGTATTCTTTATATATTTTACACTTAATTGAGAAAGAAAAATAAAAAGACACATTTTAGGTATATTTTCATTTTAATTAAATAAAAATCAAATTGATTCTAATACATTTAGAATTCGATACAGTTTTATATGCTGTATTACGCTCTACAGTTCAAACAAATAAAGGTCTTTGTTACACTTCCACATTTTCCACAAACATATTCGTTACACATTGAACAAGTGTCAGCCGTTTTATTTTTGTCACATTTTTTAATTTGGAACTGATGACGTTTTTTAGGTTTCGTTGTATCAGATGTACTGGTACTTGCACTAGAATCTTGTTTCGAATCGAAATACTCTTTTCTTAGTTCCTCAGCTAGAGTGAAAATAAAATTTATTCTTTTTATTTTACTGCCTACAACTTCCTTATAAACTATCCAGGCGTTGATTGTGGCATGATCTAAAACATTGTAAAACACATGAACTGGCCATCTACGTGAACCAGCTTTCGTAGAAAATTTTCTAGCCATTTGGTCAAACATATCTATCCCAAACTTTGTTCCATTGTAATACAACACTGTCTCAGGTTTCCTCTTTTTGCCATCATCTATAGCCACAGTTGGATGTAGCGGACATTTTTATTAACTTTACCCTGATAAATTGACAAGGTGCTTTTGTCATTTTTCGTTACTGTGGTAGAATATAACTCTGCCCTTTTATTCTTGATACAAATTGGTAATTCCCTTCTTGCTCGGCTTCCTACTATTGTTGTGTTCTTTTTTGCCAGCATTGTTGCTAACTTTTAGCTGGTAAAAAAGTTGTCGCTTGTAACATTTGCACCCATATTTAGGGAAAGTTCCATTAATTTTAAAACAACATATTCTGGAAGGGGTTGGTTGTTAGGAAGCATATCATCTTTTCCTAAATAAAGAAAACAATTCAGGAGATATTTGGAATTCAGCTAGCCAAAATTTTACACCAAATTTATCAGGCTTATTCGCCATATATTGTGTAAGTCTGTGTCTAGCTTTAGTAGGAAACGGTTGTTCGTCTACTGTAATGTTTGCTCCTGGAACATAGCAAGCTTTACAGTTACCAATAAATTTATCCCATATTTCGGACGCCTAAACAAACTTATCACTAACTAGACGTTCTTTTCGTGTTGATCTAATATCAAATCTTAAAAATTTCACGATTTCACGAAATCGATTGCGTGACATGGTCTCACGAAAAAATTGCGGTCCCCAAGTAACAGACGATAAACTGTTAAGCTATAATGTTCTAAGCACCACTAGCTGGCAATATTGCAAGAAAAGCGCCAAGTTCTTGTAGAGACAATGACCAGTTTATATCATCTCCTAGTTGTCGTTTAGGTTCAATTTTATTTCGGATAACATTTCTTTGAACTATACGACCAACATAAGGTCCATTTGATTCCACAATTTCCCATATATCATTAGATTTGGATGATTGTTTATTCCCCACAGATAAATGCATGTAATTTTTTCGTTTTGGATGGTGTTCAAGGTCATCACTAATTTCATTAGATGTACAAGGATCAGAAGTGACATTATTTACGCTGACATCAGGTCCTTCTCTTTGTTCACTATTTTTGTCATCAACAGGAACAGCTTCATCACTTTCACCATCTTCGAAGTGGTTATTTGCTTTTTCGGATTCGCATTCAGATAAGTTTTCCAACTCCGCAAGATAATCTAAAGCCTGTTGTTGTGTAAAACCACGAGACGACCACATTTTTTGACTACGAAATTAACTCCGTAATAAGTGCAGAAGTATCTCACAAGAACGTTCACTTGCAACTAATTTGAAATTTCAAAGTACTTGAATGTATAGATCTCTATAGAAACAAGTTATAATTTACATTTTTCATATCTCGGGCGCGTAGGTAAAAATAGCGAAGATTATTCATAATTTCGGACACGACTAAACAAGTTCTGACTCTCCTAAAAATTACCACAATAATAGTAAAATACATTGGTTTATCTCAACGATTGTAATTATTTTTAGTTATACAACCTCGAAACTGATTATCAATATATGAACGGTCAAAATGACGGTTCCGGCAGTTATACAAATACTACAAAAAAACTCTAAAACGGCTTAATTTTCTTAATATATTTTTTTATATTCTAAAAGTACATAAAAATCTAGAAAAAGTCATAATACCTCAAGACCGTAACTCCAAGCACAATGGAGAAACAACATTTTAAAGGAGGCACGCGGTCAATTTGACCGCGTGCAGTTGTAGTGTTAAGAACATTGGTATTAGTTTTGATAGCTACTTTTTATTTCTTGTCCTTTTGTAATATGTGAGCTACTTTTTTTCCAAAATATAAAATTGGTATGTATTTATTTTTTGATTTTTGATAAATAATTAGTACTCTTGAATTTTAACTAAAGTGCCGATTATGTTTTAAATGTAACCATTTGCTTTATAATTGATATTCTTTATTGAAATTTGTTTGGTTTAATGATATTACCTTGTTTTGTGAAGTCATAAAGTGTATTTACTATTAAATATTTGACACAATTTGACTTATCTGTGTGTTTATATTTGTAATATCTAATAATAATAATAATAAATTTATTGTCCAATAGAATAAAGAAACTTTCAATTACAGGACAATTATTTGAAATAATCCATAGTGTATTACATGCATCATTCTATTTATCTTTATACATTGATAAATTAGAAAAAAAGTATAAAAAATTAAATACATTAGTATATAAATACTAATATAATTACAGGTCTATCCATAATAGTGACAAAAAAAAAATCAATGCTCTATTGAATTCAAAATATCTTTTAATGAGTTATAATTAACATCGATCGAACTTGGCTAATTATTAAAACAGCGGATGCAGGTAAAGATCGGAGACCTGTACAGCATAGTTGCTTTAGGTGTTAAACAATGAAACGATTTGCAGTGACGTGAAAAGTAAGAAGGAACGTGAAAATCAAGGAACCATAACAAATCAGAACAATCTATCATATTGTGCAATATTTTATAAAGAAAAGTAATACTAATTTCACATCGTCTACGTTCTAAGGAACAAAAGCCAAATTGTTGAAGGAGTAGGTCGTGTTGATAGCCCCTGGGAGGATATACATTAACCACTTTAAAAAATAGAAACTTGAAAAATTTTCTTTGGACACTTTCAAGGAGATTCTTTTGGTTTTGGTAAAAAGGATTCCAAATAACTGCACAGTACTCCAGTTTAGTGCATACTGTGAGTAGAATAAGCACCGTAAGGCAGTTATATTAGAAAAGCGTTTACAATCTAACGTGTTCTTTGTAACTAATACCATTAAGCCAAACAAATTAAAAGAAATATCAATTATAAAACAAACTACCTATCAAAAACGTTTACCCAGTTAAAATAGAACTGAAAGAAAAACAATACATACCAATTTCATATTTTGGAAAAATATCAAAAAAAGTAGCTCCAGGGCAGGCCTAGCAGTTTTGCCGTCCGGTGCAATAACGTGACATGCCTCCCCTCCACGAATGGAAAATTTTAACAATGTTTATACTAGAAAAAAAAAGGACGCTAAGCATAAGATAACTAAATTTTGTATATTTAGGCACTGAGCATTGTTTACAATGAACACGAACAGTAATAATAGTACTATAAGGTAATAGTAGGTACAATTAGTGCGTAACATACATCTATTAAAGAATGTAACATTAAACAAACAACATACAATAATACAATACTATAAAAAAACAAAAAAAAACTGCGTAAAAAAACTAAAAGTGTTTTTTCTTACTTTCAGCGAACTTCTAAATAACATTTTTATGATTAATTTTCTTTGCTAAACTATGTTCCAGAATATCAGAGAGTAAATCATGTTATTAGTGAAATAGTGTCGTTTTTTGCATGAAAGCGGCAAACAGAAATCAGTAGCAAACCGGGCTAGTTTAAACGAAGATGCTTTAATGTACCGCCTACAAAATATTGTGTTAAATAAGGACGGTTCAGGTGAACGGCATACAAAAGACGACCCTTTAAATCCGACTTAACCCTGAAGATCGATCAAACAACTCATAGACGTTCGATTGGGATTTCAGTGTAGTAAAAATATTAAATTATTTTTCAAACAATTGGAAGGCGTGAAAGTATTAAATCAAAACCTGTAAATAACTGAACCTCTTCATCTTAATGCACCCCCATTAAGTGAGTTATATTTCTAATTTACATATAATTAGATAAAATTGCAATGATTACTTTCTAAACTTTTCGGACGATCCTCGCTATCCTGTACAATAATTGGATTATCTGCTTCAATAAAGATGACGTTTGTATCAGTTCAATCTCAAACAATTTGTACGTAACTAACAAAGATAGATCTGTTGCTTCATTTCTTATTAAATGAAATGCTAAGTTGATTTACCTAAATTTAAAACAAAAACGTTATAATGACGTCACAAACGGTTTCTTTGCTGAACTTGAAACAGGTTAAACGCAATTTATGTTCTATAGGTAATGTAGCCAAACCGTCTAGCCGATTTTGGGTAGTTGTGGAACATAAGAGATTTTTAATTATTTTCAATTTAAAAAAGCTCCTTTCTCCACTTGCCACACTTACTGGCAAGGTCAACAAGATTTTTAAGGTTATGCTGATGATAGGAGCAACATTTAAAGTAATGATAAGTTTTAATACCCCATTTGAATTTTGTTTTGCATTTACAAACCCTAAAACGGATTCTATTACATCTATTAGCTCAAGAGCGTTCATATCTCCTGATTCAGTCAATATTTCCAAGTCCTTACAATATTTAATTAACTCGTTTTTGGGTAAATTTTTCAAATCATGAATGTTGAACAAAAATTGAAAATGATTGCTGTAGGTATTCAGCGAATCAAATCTGGATTCTAAAGCTTAATGTATTGTAAAAAAATAAAACTCTATTTAAAATTTTAATCTGCGACCGGATCAATGCGGTAAAGAAAGTTAACAATTTTTCATCGAACTCTCTGACGCTGTTATGTTAGGGGGAGGTTAAACACTGAATTTTAAGAAAACGATATGTCACCAGTAAAAATTGAATAACGACCAAACTATTGCATCAATGTGAACCAACTTTGTATCACTCTACCTAATGGTATGCTGCATGTGTCATATAAATTTAATCCTGATTGGAGAAATAGATTTTCTTCAGTATTACATAAGAACAAAAGAAATTCTTGGTTTCGTATTGAAAATTGCCATTGTTTAATGTACCTTTTCCATGAAACTAATATATCCATATGTTTGAAATTTTTTACACGTTTTAAGAGCACTTGAAATGAAAATAACGAACAGGGAATCATATATCTCAATCTGGAACATCACAAAAGATAAATTATAAAACTAGAATTTTCAGTGTAAAATTTTCCAGATTTTGAACATATTTTAGTGCCACCATGAATGAACTATTAAACATTCAGAAATAATTCTTGGTTACTTAGTTAATTACCATATAAACAACATTTGTGGAAAGTTTGAAGGTAATGGAACTTATAGTTTCTGGGAAAAGGTACATTAATAATTGAAAACTTAAGTATTCAAAAAAACAGCTTTCAAAATTTGTTTTAATATTTCTTCTCACTAACATATCTCAAAACATACCAGGACCATATTCATCTTCTTGGGATGCTGCATCCTCATCCAACCTTCTTTTTGTATTTCTTTTTTGGGTTTTGGCTTCTTTAGTCATCTGGTGAGCAGCAATTTCGGCCCGAGTTACTCTATTCATATCGATCTTGACGAGAGCAGTCCTCATGTTTTTCCCACAACCAATTTGAATATTCTTTAGCACATGAATCCTACTGACTACACCATCATTGAATGACAGTACAGCATCCTTAACACCAATTTGCAATGTTTCTATTCCCACAATCACTGTCTTTGGGATACGAGTCCAAATTAAATTATTGAATGACTCATTTGCATTTTGGGTTTTTTTTTTATATGATTGTGGACCTGAACAGGCTAAATAAGGCCTATCGTGCTAAAGCACTCAGGAACACTTAGGAGGATGGATAGAGGGATAATGAATTGCCAATAGATGCCTATGAACAGCTACCTTAAATTTTCTCATATCATAAGTGAGAGGAAAACAGGAACTAGGGAGATCATTCCAGAGTTTAGAAGCCGTGTAGAAAAATGTGGATTGCGCCCGTTTGGTACGACAAGTGGAGATTTGCACTGCATACTGATGATGTGAATGAGCGAACCGAGTGTTTCTCGCAAAGATAGCCCGATATGGTATCAAAGAATGTAATTCAGCAGCATAATAGCCGTTCTAATAACGATAATACAAAGAAGGAACTGAAACCATCCTTGTATGCTCAAGGGACTGTATGTGAGAAGTTAAGGACGGGTCATTTATAAGCCTAATCGCTCTCTTTTGAATACGATCAACGATATCGAGAGCCTATTGGGGAGCACTAACCCAAAGGTGAGAATTATATTCCAGATGAGGCCGAATTTGGGCCTTATACAGCAGAAGGAGTTGTCGAGAGGTAAAGTACTGCTTAGATCTGTACAAAAAGCCTATTTTACGAGCAGCTGTTTTGGTAGCTGACAGAAGATGGTCAACCCATGAGAGATTTGAAGATACAGTCATACCCAACAGAGTAATAGAGTCTGAAAACTTAAGAACTGAGCCATTCATACTTACAACAAGAAATGATCGATCTTTTTTGGCGGACATAAGGCAACACTGAGTTTGACCATGGATGCACTTTTTCAACAGATTCTCATCACTTAGGTCTCTAAACACTGGGTTAATAACATCCATGACAGCTCCTGGTAGTGAATGTTCATGTCTGTATGTGCCACCAGTTGCTTCCACTCTTCGGAATCCACACCAAGATTTTTCTCCTACTGGACACAGACTATGTTGTGGCGAATCATCTGTAGACAGATTGTGGAAATAGGTTGACCATACTGCTCTTTTCATTGATGATAAGTCATGGGTGTTCTCCTTAATTTTCTGGCCACCATGTCAATTTCAGCATCTGTAAGACGTCCATTACCTGAGAGTGACTTACCATCTTCCAATTTATTCTTTGTCCACTCCTTACGAAAGTTTCGCAGACGAGACCCCGTCCTCTTCTGCACATGGCCAATGCATTCTGCTTTTCTTATTTCAATATTACCATATTGCTTAGCATCACTCACTGCTTTATGAGATTTGGAATCACCATCACCAAGGAACTCTCCATATCTAACATTTCGTGATGCCTCATATCTTTGAAATACTTCGACAGCGCCCTTGGCCTCAATCCCTCCACTGCTGTCATCATAATTTTTGGAGCATTTGTGGGCTCCTCTCTTATGATACTACATTTGCTACAGGATTTAGTGAGACAAGCTACATCTAATATTTTACCTGTAGCAACTGAAGTAGCTGTTACAACTCCATTCATAGATGTGTGGACTCTCTTGTGCCAAGACTCATCGACGGCAACAGAGATGTCCCTAGACTCACTCATTTCTGTGGCTTCTTTTGCAGCCTTTATCATGCAAGCCTCACTAATTTCTTTGATGCAACTGCCAATCAATGTGTGGTAATTCTGAAAAATTGAAGGTGGTGGTGGAAGATCTAAAATTCCACAAACTAATCTGGATGCCAATCCTCGTCTGTTTTCAATGTCTTCACTAATATAAAAACTATCAATACTATCACAATTTTTACACTTCACATTTTCTTGCACTAAATCTGAAATAATTTTTATATTTACAATAACGTTATAAATCTTGTTGTCAACATTAGGCCAAATTTCACTAAAAACACTACTTATATTTATCTTCCACAGTATCAACATAAGAAAGTTTCTTTTAGAAGAGCTTGGTGGTGTGAGGTTATGGGCATCATTTCTATTACCACACGAACCAGTCTGTTTTCGTGTGTGAATATTACCCGTAAAATTACATTTCTTTGAAAGTGTTTCCACGAGGCATAATATAACGATATTTACACGCAAACAGTAAATATATAAACACAGACTACTTATAAATACCAGTATATCATATACAAATCATTTGTGACTCATTGTCAGTAGTTTTAGAAGCTTGTAATCGCTGACCAAATTCAATCCAAGACCCTTGGCATTGAATGTGACTTTTTCATGATTCACGTTCTTTTAAAGTGTCACTGACGTGCTTCCAATGCGTAAATCCTTCAGTGGAAAGACAACTAAAAAGTTTACAGCAAAAACGATACACAGTCTTTTATAATGGAATACACTAACTAGTTGTACAGGACTTTTTCTCTGTTTATTCATGTTTTCGTATAATAATTGTCGATCGGCGTTATCAACTTTTACTAAAAAACATCTTTCAGCGCCTGACTAACTAGGTGACCAAGATCCTGGATCGGAATCTAAGGTAACCACGGGCTGGGTGTGTATTTTCTTTAGAAGTTCTCGGAGTAGGTTCTTCTAGATTTCTGTCATTATCGGTTACGGTTACCTTATCGACAGTATCCTTGTAATTTAAACGTGAGTCTGCTTCGGCTTGGGACCACTCTTTCTTTTTAGTTCCTAGGTAGTTCAGTAAACTTCCAGCCTGGTTATCAAGTTGTGACTGCTTTTCGAGCCTTTTTTTGTACTGAGCATCGAATATCTCTTTGCGTATGTCTGACATTCTAAAATACACAACAAAGTCAGTAGTTAAATTATGTGTAACTGTTACTTCATTTCACACCCTAAATACAAAAGATAAGACTACGGCTTCAATTGTAGAATGAATATGTGAACCATAAAGAATCCTAACTTCATTAGACATAATTAACACTTTATTTGTGAAAAAAACGGTGTAATAATTTATATATGTTAAAATATTTTTCCCAAACTTGGTTTTTCCGGTCCTGTCCTGACCACACCTATTCTTAATCCCACCATGCATAGATACTTAATGTATGTATGTATGTTGGGAATCCATGATTGTGTTAGAAAGCTCAAACAGCCCGCCCGCTCACCTCCAGAAGATAATTTTTTCATTTGAAACTTAAAATGGAGGAGGAAATACATTTTGATTATTACCTGAAATTAAAAAAATTAGTAATAGTAGTCACGTTATTACGCGTACGCGGATGTAACTTCACCCGTTATGAATTCTGTTACGCGTCAACAATATCTTCAGATCAAAATGCACTTACGGACGGTAATTATTTACAAAAACGGACCAGCTTCCGATGACATTAACCGTGGCATACATTGTTTAGATCATGGCTCTGAACATCATTCCGAAGATTTTAGCTGTCGGTCGTTGTTCGTTAAAAAGTTATAAACAAAAAAGGTTCAATCTAGTTTAAATTAAATAAACAAACTACTGTAACCTACCGGAGTTAGGTTACAGTAGTTTTGTTTAATTAATAAACTTTTTGGACACAAACAATTTCATACAAATTGTTAGGTTAGGTGGTTTTGTTTATCTTCCTTCCTCCAGAAAAAAAAAAAATAAAAAGAAAAGATTGTAGTTTAGTCATTAATTGGAAATACCTTTTAGATGCACTTTTCAACAGATTCTCATCACTTAGGTCTCTAAACACTGGGTTAATAACATCCATGACAGCTCCTGGTAGTGAATGTTCATGTCTGTATGTGCCACCAGTTGCTTCCTCTTCGGAATCCACACCAAGATTTTTCTCCTACTGGACACAGACTATGTTGTGGCGAATCATCTGTAGACAGATTGTGGAAATAGGTTGACCATACTGCTCTTTTCATTGATGATAAGTCATGGGTGTTCTCCTTAATTTTCTGGCCACCATGTCAATTTCAGCATCTGTAAGACGTCCATTACCTGAGAGTGACTTACCATCTTCCAATTTATTCTTTGTCCATCCTTACGAAAGTTTCGCAGACGAGACCCCGTCCTCTTCTGCACATGGCCAATGCATTCTGCTTTTCTTATTTCAATATTACCATATTGCTTAGCATCACTCACTGCTTTATGAGATTTGGAATCACCATCACCAAGGAACTCTCCATATCTAACATTTCGTGATGCCTCATATCTTTGAAATACTTCGACAGCGCCCTTGGCCTCAATCCCTCCACTGCTGTCATCATAATTTTGGAGCATTTGTGGGCTCCTCTCTTATGATACTACATTTGCTACAGGATTTAGTGAGACAAGCTACATCTAATATTATACCTGTAGCAACTGAAGTAGCTGTTACAACTCCATTCATAGATGTGTGGACTCTCTTGTGCCAAGACTCATCGACGGCAACAGAGATGTCCCTAGACTCACTCATTTCTGTGGCTTCTTTTGCAGCCTTTATCATGCAAGCCTCACTAATTTCTTTGATGCAACTGCCAATCAATGTGTGGTAATTCTGAAAATTGAAGGTGGTGGTGGAAGATCTAAAATTCCACAAACTAATCTGGATGCCAATCCTCGTCTGTTTTCAATGTCTTCACTAATATAAAACTATCAATACTATCACAATTTTTACACTTCAGTTTTTCTTGCACTAAATCTGAAATAATTTTTATATTTACAATAACGTTATAAATCTTGTTGTCAACATTAGGCCAAATTTCACTAAAAACACTACTTATATTTATCTTCCACAGTATCAACATAAGAAAGTTTCTTTTAGAAGAGCTTGGTGGTGTGAGGTTATGGGCATCATTTCTATTACCACACGAACCAGTCTGTTTTCGTGTGTGAATATTACCCGTAAAATTACATTTCTTTGAAAGTGTTTCCACGAGGCATAATATAACGATATTTACACGCAAACAGTAAATATATAAACACAGACTACTTATAAATACCAGTATATCATATACAAATCATTTGTGACTCATTGTCAATAGTTTTAGAAGCTTGTAATCGCTGACCAAATTCAATCCAAGACCCTTGGCATTGAATGTGACTTTTTCATGATTCACGTTCTTTTAAAGTGTCACTGACGTGCTTCCAATGCGTAAATCCTTCAGTGGAAAGACAACTAAAAAGTTTACAGCAAAAACGATACACAGTCTTTTATAATGGAATACACTAACTAGTTGTACAGGACTTTTCTCTGTTTATTCATGTTTTCGTATAATAATTGTCGATCGGCGTTATCAACTTTTACTAAAAAACATCTTTCAGCGCCTGACTAACTAGGTGACCAAGATCCTGGATCGGAATCTAAGGTAACCACGGGCTGGGTGTGTATTTTCTTTAGAAGTTCTCGGAGTAGGTTCTTCTAGATTTCTGTCATTATCGGTTACGGTTACCTTATCGACAGTATCCTTGTAATTTAAACGTGAGTCTGCTTCGGCTTGGGACCACTCTTTCTTTTAGTTCCTAGGTAGTTCAGTAAACTTCCAGCCTGGTTATCAAGTTGTGACTGCTTTTCGAGCCTTTTTTTGTACTGAGCATCGAATATCTCTTTGCGTATGTCTGACATTCTAAAATACACAACAAAGTCAGTAGTTAAATTATGTGTAACTGTTACTTCATTTCACACCCTAAATACAAAAGATAAGACTACGGCTTCAATTGTAGAATGAATATGTGAACCATAAAGAATCCTAACTTCATTAGACATAATTAACACTTTATTTGTGAAAAAAACGGTGTAATAATTTATATATGTTAAAAATATTTTTTCCCAAACTTGGTTTTTTCCGGTCCTGTCCTGACCACACCTATTCTTAATCCCACCATGCATAGATACTTAATGTATGTATGTATGTTGGGAATCCATGATTGTGTTAGAAAGCTCAAACAGCCCGCCCGCTCACCTCCAGAAGATAATTTTTTCATTTGAAACTTAAAATGGAGGAGGAAATACATTTTGATTATTACCTGAAATTAAAAAAATTAGTAATAGTAGTCACGTTATTACGCGTACGCGGATGTAACTTCACCCGTTATGAATTCTGTTACGCGTCAACAATATCTTCAGATCAAAATGCACTTACGGACTTATGGACGGTAATTATTTACAAAAACGGACCAGCTTCCGATGACATTAACCGTGGCATACATTGTTTAGATCATGGCTCTGAACATCATTCCGAAGATTTTAGCTGTCGGTCGTTGTTCGTTAAAAAGTTATAAACAAAAAAAAAAGGTTCAATCTAGTTTAAATTAAATAAACAAAACTACTGTAACCTACCCGGAGGGGTTAGGTTACAGTAGTTTTGTTTAATTAATATAAACTTTTTTGGACACAAACAATTTCATACAAATTGTTAGGTTAGGTGGTTTTGTTTATCTTCCTTCCTCCAGAAAAAAAAAAATAAAAAGAAAAGATTGTAGTTTAGTCATTAATTGGAAATACCTTTTAGAGCCACCCATAAACTCTTAGCCGGCATGAATTGATGTGAAAAAACTACATATAAAATAATGATAGTAACTTACCTTAAAAATGAATCGCACTTTTTTAGAACACAGTAACTGGCATAAATAAAACAATAAGTCTTTGTCTTTGATTTTATAATAGGGGTATGAACAACATGTGTAATTTGGACCAATAATATAACCTTTGTAACTACCTCTTATTTTGTTTTTTTTTATTACATGGGTCCAAAAACGTCCGACGTACAAAGCATTCTATATAAATCAGTAATTTTACAACTGCCATCTATCAAAGTATACCTTGTATTTTTTTAAGACTAAGAAAATTTGGGAGCAAGGGCTTTTGCTTAACTTTTTCCTAAATAAAATATCTCAAAAAATATGCATTCTGACAGTCAAAATGCCGCCCCTAAAATTTGCCGCCCAGTGCAGGGGGACAAAAGGACAAGTACAAAGTAGCTTTCAAAACTAATACCAACGTTCTTACAGATTAATGATTGCAAAAAATTCAACTAACGACATATTGAAGTTGGGTATTTATAAATTGAACTGCACTTTCTGTAATTCTGTTTATATTGGACAAACATTTAGGAACTTTGTTGTTAGATACAAAAAATGCATTAGATGTTACAAATATAAACACAGATAAATCAAATTATACCTTAAACATTTAATAGTAAATAATCACCTTATGACTTCACAAAACATTTTTTGACATATTTGTAATCAACCAGAAATTTATGGAAATATAAACAAAAATTACCTTTAATGAATGAACAGGTTGATCTTATAGCTTTAACCTTTAACAGATATTTTAAATATAGAATAAACATCAAGTTTGATGTTTTACCTTAATGATGTGTTACCATAACTACTTGTTCTTGATAATGATACACGTTGTATTGAAACTCCTACAGAAATAAATAAGTATATAAAAGAAATTGTAGAATTACGTTGTATTTTAAACAGTAGTGCTTTTAAATATGGAATTCTACAAAGTAAGGTTAAAGAATATACAGGGTGTTACTTAATGCTAGGCCGTAATTCCAAGAGCGCATTCCTGAACCAAAATCAAGTAGAAAAGTTTATACAAACATGTGTCGTAAAAAGTGTGGTTTTCAAGATACAGGGTGTCAATGTTTTAAAAAAAACGGTTTTTTATTATCTCAAAGATCCTTTTGCCGATTTTGTTCAAATTTGGCAGTGTTGTCTATTGTGATAAGGCATTTAGTTATCACTAACTAGATGTTAATTATAAGATTCAGTGGTGTCCCGGGGGGCAGTATCACAAATAATATTGACAAAAAAAATGTGCGCCACTGACTTCTTAAAAATTTTATATTTTTGTCAGATCAAGCAGCTAAAAATACAGCTTGATCTCTTGATATTTCTTCGTATCTTACTTCGTCTTCGAGAAAAAAATAAAACCAGGTCATTGCGTGTTGAAAAATTGTTAAAGTAGAATCAAGTTAACTTTGTTCGTTGCTAGGAGATTTTGTTTTGTTGTTATGAACATCATGTTTTTGATATTCCATGACAGTTTATTATCTTTCCTTTGGGCAAAAGGTAGATTGTGCTATTAAAAAAAATTGTAAATAATTATTCTAATTTGGAGATGACACAAATCAATTTCCTTTATGGTCTTGCCAATGGTAATGCCGCGGAGGCCCGGCGACTCTATCAAGAAAGGTATCCTGATCGTGTCCTTCCAGGCAGAAAAATATTCATAAACATTCATCGTCGTCTGACTGAATCTGGCAGTTTCAAAAGTAATAACTCCGGAGGAAGACCTCGTACAATTCGAACTCCGGCAGTTGAGGGGGGTGTCCTACATGCAGTGGAAGAGAACACAGCAACTTCTTTCAAGAGATTTTGAACCGCGTACGAAATTGCGTAGATGGTATCTTCAAATACTTGCAGAAAATCCTCACTTTGATTTCATAATTATGTTTACGGACAAAGCGCATTTTTCCAGAAATGCAATAATTAATTTCCACAATAATCAACACTGGGCTCAATAAAATCCACATGCTATTACAAACACACATTCTCAGGAACACTTTTCTCTCAACGCCTGGGTTGGTATCATAGGTGACTATTTGAATGACCCATTTTGTTTTACTAGGACACCTTAACGGACAATCATACAGTAATTTTCTGAAAAATGATTTGCCTTTACTTGTTGAAGATGTTCCTCTTCAGTTATGGCAACAACATTGGTTCATGCATGATGTGCTCCAGCCCACTTTAGCATATTGGCTCTTGAGTATTTGAATGGAGCTTACAAAAATCATTAGATAGGTTGTGGAGGACTATGATTCTGGCCACCAAGATTACCTGACTTGAATAGTCTAGATTTCTACCTGTGGGGGCACCTAAAATCATTAATTTACTACCCAATCGAAACAGTAGAACCACTAAGGGATAGAATTGTTGACGGATGTGAAACTATACGTAACACTCATGGAATTTTCGAAACAGGTCGTCACTTGATGAGAAGAGCAGAAGACTCATAGAAGCGAGAGGTGGTCATTCCCAACATTTTATGTGAACATTCTGTAAAATTGTTATTACTTATCATTTGTTAGGTTTAAAAAATGGCTTATAAATAAATATTGTGCAACACGCAGAGTTAACTTGAAACTATTTTAATAATTTTTCGACATGCAATGAAGTGGTTTTATTTTTTTTTCAAAAACGAAGTGAGATACAAACAAATATTAAGACATCAAAAGGTGTATTTTTAGCCGACAAAAATAGAAAATTTTTAAAGTCAATGGCGCACATTTTTTTTATCAATATTATTTGTGAGACTGCCTCCGGGACGCCACTGGAACTTATAATTATCATCTAGTTAGTGTCTAGTCACAATAGACAGCACTGCCAAATTTCAACAAAATCGGCAAAGGGCTCTTTGAGATATTAATAAAAAGCCGATTTTTTTTAAAACTTGTAAGGACACGTTTACATAAACTTTTCTATTTGAATTTGGTTCAGGAATCCGCCCTTGGAATTACGGGCTATCATTAAGTAACACATTGTATACTTTGATTCTATTTACCTTTCAGCAGACTGTAATGATAACGGAGATATTAGGTGATAGAAATAGTATGCCATTGGTGTCTCAAATTTATCATCTTTTCGATACCATAATTCAATAATTTCTGTGTCCATAATTTTTTCTGGATATTTTGGTGACTTTTTATTTTTGGGTAAAATTGTAAAATCAGTTGTAAGAAACGGATTTGGATGTGGTAAAGCAAATTCTGGTATTCCTTTGGCATTCTTCCAACATTCTAACCAATCGGGAGGAATTTCTAAGTAAATCAATTAATAAAGTTGCAGTTGTTAAGCTACTAATGATTTTACCTATTGCTTTATATTCAGTTTTAAACCATGGTTCAACTTGATCGTGAACAATACCAGGAGGAACTTCAGATGTAGAAACCATAATATTCATTTTATCGGGAACTAAATTATCCATCACCATGGTTATACCCTAAAAGAATTTTTAATACATTTCTAGATGTTTTGAGTTAGCAACAGTAAATTGTATTATGTCAATAAGATGTATGTTTAAAATACGTTATACTATTTATTACTTTCTTCAATATATTAAGGGTTAAAATAAGATATAATTACGATAATGTAATTCCTTCTTTCCCTACTAATTTAGTCTAGCTCTGTTTGTGATTTACTAATACAACAAATAATCGAAATGTATTATAGTCTTACCAATAACTTGAAATTATTGTGACAGGTTAAATAATTACTAATATTACGTATACACCAATATGATTGTTGAATGTAGATCCCCATAAGTAATCTGTCATATCCATCAACTGACCATCTTGAATAATTTGTGCTAAAAATAGTACTTCTTGGAAACGTGGTTCTTGTGTTAAATAAAGTAGGCGGAGTTCGTGTCTGAGATAGACAGTTCGTATCTTAGCTATAGTGGATATGGTTCTTATATTAGGAGTCATGGCTGAAGTGTGAAGGAGAGAAGGGGTGATCTCAGCTAGGGTACGTCTTGATTAAGTGGTACTCTTTCCAGGTCAAACTGTTTTTTCGTCTCTCTGTTTCTTCTCTACAACTGAGGGTGATCTAGTATTCTTAAAAAAAGTTAGTAACTATGGAATCCAAATGTTGGGATCTATATTCTTTTGTTGGATACCGTTAAGCAATTTTCTTAATATTTTTTTGCGGCAACAAACCTACTATTAAATTACATTCACCAAAAACTACTCGCATCCAGTGCTCCAGCCATGACAACACTTCAATTGACTTCAAAATCACTACTAAAATTCCGTTACAAAATGCTCTGAATTTGGAAAATAAACTCACTTTCAAACTAAACTCCCTCAATGAATATTACTTGAGCTCAATAAATTACATTTAAAACGCTCAAATGGGTCACACACAAAACTCTAAACTGCACAAAAATGTATCTGAAAATCTTCATTTGAACATTACTTAATCACTTAATCTTTTAAAAAATTCACAAAACTGTATGCTAAAATGAAAAAACTGCACAATTCAGAACTTACTCATAAACTTTTACGTTAACAAAATATTACTCAAAACTAATAGCGTTACTCTGCCATATTTTAATTCTAAATCAAGAATTTGTAAAACTTTACATCAAAATCAAATCAAAACTAATTAATTCTAAAATTTAAGTTATTCGTGTGATATGATAAGTGACTTTAAAATTCGGGATCTACAAACGCAACAATTCATTAATTATTTATATTAAAAATAATAGAAAGAAAATAAACATGTATGTACTCAACAGCACTCCTTAATCGTTGTAAAAACGAACAAATAAAATAATAGGTGGCGAGATCAATTGTTCTCAACTTAAGTACGCAAATATTTGTTACTACATTCAGAATAAGATCAAGAATAAATCCAGTAAACCTTAAGCACAAACAATTGGATTTAAAACATAAATTTAATATATTAAAATATCTGGTACGGAAGGCCACACGTCTTTCCAACCTACAAAATGGAAATTAAGGAAACGAAATAATTTTAATGACATATTTTTTGATAAAAATCAAAAACTGCTCCTAATAAACTTCCCTCACCGCAGCTGAATTTCTCTCAAAATCTAATCAGCTCTAAACCAAATGAAAACAAGCTTAAATACAAAATTTTAAGTACGTAGGTATTTTGTTCTGGAGTTATCGTAGATACTAACATACATCCACACAGACATCCATACATGATGGCCGATCTTGGCGAAACTTGGCCAAAAGTTGTAAAAAGAGCTAATAAGTCGATTTAGCGATAGTGAAAAAAAGTCAATTGCATAACCGTCTATACCTACATCATGTATACACTGTGTTCATTTTAAAACTTACCACCCCCTGTAATTAAAAAACAACAAAACATTCAATAATCGCCGGGACACGTCAATTATTGTTTTAGGGCAGAACATTTTTAACAGTCAAGGGGTCTTGATATGTTCAACCCTGTAACCCCTAGCAACCCCAATTTTAAAATCTCAAATGCAACTACATCACTTGTTATACATCATTTGAAAGCCCCTTTCCATTATCAACATAGTGTGTTCCTTTTGAAAAATATTGGGAGAGATTTGAAAAAGGTATGGGTCAAAAACCACTCGGTTGATAAAAACTTTATTTATTTTATTATTTTCTTTAATAGTTAATGTATGGTTTAAATAGGTATTTTATTACGTATTTAATAAACGTCAACAAAAAAAAAAATATTTGTTTAATGTAGTTTGAATGTTGTACAAAATCAAACTTATTCTTTCACTTGTGTCCTTTTTAATGGTACGTCAAAAACATTTTTTGAATGCCAACTAAGTCAAAGATCACTCAGATGACAGAACCCAAGCAAGTACTGTGATTTACTTGCGTATTTGATAAACGCCAAAACTGAAGTAACCTATTTGTTGTAGTTTGAACGTTGTAAAACCCAATTTTACCATTGTGCTATTATTTAAGATAAAATGGTTTATTCTACAGAAGAAAGAGTTGAAATGATTTTCATTTATGGTGCAAAAAATGAATGTGCGGGAAAGACAGAGCAAACATTTAACGGTAGGCAACCAAATGTTTCGAATACTTATGTACTACAACTTGTGAAAAAGTTTAAAGAATCCGGAGTAGTAGGGAACGCCAAACGAAATACGTCTACAGTATTAAAAGAAAGCAGCTCACATTGAAGTGTTGGATCATTTTGGGGCAGATCCAACTACTTTCATTAGAAAAGTTTCACAACAAATTGGTTATATCGCTTGGCTCAATACATAAGGTTACAAAAGTACATGTTTGATTCCTATAAATTGCAAATACTTCAAGAATTGTACACGGATGACCCGGATCAAAGAATTCAATTTTGCGAAATAATGTCAGAACGGATTAATCACCTAATCTACTAAAAAATATTTGCTTCGCCGATGAGTGTACTTTTTTCCTAAATGGTCAAGTGAACAAGCAAAACTGTCGTTACTGGTCAGATGAAAATCCCCATCTATTCTGGGACGGTCATACGCAATACTCCCAGAAAATAAATGTTTGGGCAGGGATTTTAGGCAACACCATAATAGGTCCCGTATTTATAAATGGTTATCTTAACGGGGAAAGTGTATCTAGATATGCTTCGAGACTCAGTTGATGTACTGATCACTGAATCAAATAGATCAGCACGGAAATCGTTTACTCCAAGAAGACCTAACACAAAGTTTAACATGATGGTGCACCTGCGCACTACGCAAGACCTGTACGTGATTGGTTGAATATCACATTCCCTGGTAGGTGGACAGGAAGAAGAGCGGCAGTAGAATTGCCAACAAGATCTTGTGATCTCAGTCCAAATGACTTTTTCCTTTGGGGTTATCTCAAATCAGTAGTTTACAAAACAGCACCACTAAACATTCAAGATCTCAAAATTGTATAACAGCTGCGTGTAGGGCTATCAGGCCAGAAACTTTTCAAAAAGTGCGCGAGGAATTTCATGAACGTGTTTTTTATTATTTGGAAAGAAATGGTGAACATTTTGAACAATTCATAAAACGAAATACGTTTGAGCTACCCCAACTAATTTGTATTGTTTTTTTTTAATGCTTTTTTTGATTTTTTGATTTAAATCATACATTAACTATTAAAGAAAATAAAGTAAAATAAATAAAGTTTTTGTCAACCGAGTGGTTTTTGGTCCATACCTTTTTCAAATATCACCCAATTTTCAAAAGGAACACACTGGTGTGTTGATAATGAAAGAGGCTTTCAAATGATGTATAACAAGTGAGGTAGTTGCATTTGAAAGTTTAAAATTGGGGTTGCTAGGGGTTACAGGGTTGAACATATCAAGACTTCTTGATTGTCAAAAATGTGCCCCACTAAAACAAAAATTGACGTACCCCGGCGATTATTGAACGTTTTGTTGTTTTTGAATTACAGAGGGCGGTAAGTTTTAAAATGAACACAGTGTATGTAGGTTGGAACGTAAACACAATCTTGTTCAGTTCAGCAATAAAAGAGCAACTTTAAATAGTGCTTACGCAACAACGATCTTCAAACGTTAGTATAGATGTTTCCAATTCCGTTCACGTCACACTTCCACATACTAAAATCTAGTGGGATTTAATACCCAAATTTAACTTAAACGCTAAATAAAATGTTAAAACTAATCTTTACATTTCCACAACATTTTCAAGTACGTAACCAAGATTATTTATTCAATTAAAATTTATATTAATAATCTCCAAGTATTTTATTATAAGTTTTGTTATGAACGAATAAGTTCAAAGGGAAATATGTAATTAGAAATTATTATTAATTTTATTAAATACATAAAGAAAAAGTTTACCTCGAGTAGGATTTGAACCTACGACCTGTACTTTACTAGAGTACCGCGCTAACCTACAGGTCGTATTCAAATCCTACTCGAGGTAAACTTTTTATTTATGTATTTAATAAAATGAATAATTTCTAATGTCCAAGTATCTTCTAATTTAGTATTTAGTGAGAGTTTATTTCAATCTAACTTCAAAAGTTATCATACCTGAATTCACTACACAATTATTCAACTTTCTAGAGTTCTCATTTATCCGTAATTAAATCAGTCATTTCATCATCTCCTTATAACTTAACTTTTATATACACGGTAAATCACCTTACACATTTCATACAAGTCGCCCCTACGACCAGGCATCACTACATCAACTTCCCCACAAGCAATAACCATTTAAAAATATCGACATTTTGCCAAAGGTAAAATCCACTAACCTAGACTTTATCATTTAGGATATTTCCACTTTCATACCACCACTCATGTTAAAAATTTATTGATACACCAATTTAATCGGCAGAACAATCGGATAATTACACAGTGTGGGTTATCATTTGGGGTCTGTAATGCCCAAAAACTTCATTCTTACACCGATTTCATTGTGTGTGTGTGTGTGCGTGTGTGTGCGTGTGTGCGTGTGTGCGTGTGTGCGTGGGTGCGTGTGTGTGCGTGTGTGTGTGCGTGGGTGCGTGCGTGTGTGTACGTTGTGTGTGCTTTGTGTGTACGTTGTGTGTCCGTTGTGTGTATGTTGTATGTACGTTGTGTGTGTGTGTGTGTGTGTGTGTGTGTGTGTGTGTGTGTGTGTGCGAGCGCGTGCGTGCGTGTTCTGGAGTATCCACGATAACTCCAGAACCATAATACGTACGTACTTGAAATTTTGTATCTGCGCTTCACTTCATTTTTCTTGCATCTGACTAGATTTTGGGAGTAATTCAGCGCTGGAGAGGGAGGTTTATTAGGGCCAGTTTTTTGGTTTTCATTAAATATTTCTGAAACAGCTGCTTATTTCAAAGCTTTTTTTTTATGATTGTGGACCTGAACAGGCTAAATTAGGCCTATCGTGCTAAAGAAGCCTATCGTGCTAAAGCTATAAAAATATCTAGATATAGATCTTAAACATATCGATGAATTATGTTGTATGCATTTTTTTGATGCGGAGAAAAATATGACCGCAGTACGTTCATTGAAATTTTGTTGAGTGTAAATTGCCACCATATCACTCATTACACTATGTAATAACAAATTATGTCGCGGCATTCTTAAAACGGAAACCTCATAATTAAACGATGAAATACTCAAATCAACTAAGAACGAACAAAACAACGTAAAAAACACATCAAGGATATTTTATGAGAAGTCAAATCAGAATTACGATTTTGTGATCGATATGTACTAGATTAAATTGAGATTAAATTTTATGGAAATGAAATATGTACATGCTTTTTTAAAGAAAATTAAATAACCTTTCAGAAATGTCTTTCAAAATCTTTATCCACAAAAAAAAATACAGCGGAAACCGGAAACATGAGTAAGGTGGCGCCCTCTACCTTTTACGTTGAAAGTAAACAGGTATTCATGTTTATCTACCCAAAAAACTCCCATGTACCAAGTTTAAACAAGATATCTTGAAAAATGCAACAGCAATCGAAAAAAAGTGAAATAAAAAATGCATCTATGAAAGGTCACTCTTTAAGGAAGCGGAATTGGACTATGGTAAGTTGCCCAAAACGGGGTTATTTTAACCCAAGGAACTATAACCCATTATTTACGGGACACCCTGTATATATACACACACATATATATATATATATATATATATATATATATATATATATATATATATATATATATATATATATATATATATATATATATATATATATATATATATAATTGTGTTAGTGTTCATAGTTGACCTATGTATATATATATATATATATATATATATATATATATATACATACGGGTAGTCCAAATACCATAGATCACTATTGCTATCGTTGTAACGGTGACTTGGGAGGTCGGTTAAATTAGAAAAAAGTTGTCATTTTTAAAGGCTTTTAATATGCTGTTTACAAAGTTGCCCAATTGGTGTAGTTTTCGAGATATTACGTAAAATGTGAAAACGTGTAAAATTTTTAATCGATGCTACTTCGAAAACCATCAATCTGATCAAGAAAAGTTTTATACATAAATTTGTAACTATTTCAATATCTACACAATAAGCGTATTGCAAACCCTGAATTACGTTTGACGTTTGAAACATCCATGACAATTGTTTTTTTTAATATGGACCTGGTTTTTTTCCACCATGGTAAGGCAATTTACTTTTAAATTCAACTATGTATCACAACTAGATTTTTCGACGTTTCGCTGTCAAAAAATGTATTATCCGTATTTTTTGGTATTGGGCCTTCAGTGCGGTCCTGCATCACAAGTTTAGTTTTGTAGAAACATCTTGATCCTATGTTTTTCTATGTGTGGAAGTGAATTTGACATTTGAAAGCAAATTACAATTCGTATCATAGAATTATTCTATGATTCGTATTCACAATAGCTAAATACAACATACAGTTAACATAACAGATCATAAAGAAGCCGAAGCCAGCGACACATCCTGAAAGGGTTCGTAAAACTAATAACAAAAATATTTATTGCACAATATTATTCATTCAAGGCGCTTAAAATGACATGGTACAAATATAGATATTAATGTTATCTACACCTAGGTGAGAAATAAATATAACACATTCATTCATAATTTATATATCAAGTCAATAAATCCGTTTTGAGTATTTTCTTTCATAAACTTCGTTCAGGCGTGAAATTCTCGAACTTACATCAATTAAAAGTGTTTCAACAAACGAGTATATTATCTCAAACCAAACTTTTCCGAGGTTGTGCGTAATGAAGCGAAAAAGAATTATATCAGTGATATGGATACAAAACAAAAGCCTGAACTTTTGACATGTATTTATACTCAAAATGCAAATTATGGCTCAAGTCTGTTGCTAACTTGATGCTAGTGGCATTGCTTTACAACTTACGCTTGGATCATATTCAAACATTAACGATTCTCCAGTTAAGTAATCTTTGGGTGGAAAGAACTGCATATTCTCTGCTATATCTTCTACATTATCAGCAGCTGATTCCTCATCCTCAAATCTAAACGAAGTTGCTTCTATGGTTTGAATTTCAGTAAATATTCTCTTCACAGGCCCACTTTCTTTTAATAAATCAATAAATGAAAAAACCTTTTCTATAACCTACAAATAGAAATGTATACTGAGTAGAAATACTTCATTATGACTTACTTCCTTTAAATTACTTAAGCCTTCTTTTGTTAATACTAAACTAATTGTAAACGTTGCATACATAGAATTATACTCAGCTCCTGATTCTTCATTGCCAGCAGTTACAGATAGTGCCCATACCCTAAAAAACAAACTATCATATTCTAAATGCTTCAGCTACAATACACACTTCTTTTTCAGATATGAATACAATCCATTTTTACCTTGGTACCCCAATAACCAAGAAACATATGTGTGAGGTTTCGTTCTATACATATGAATTAAAGAAGGTAGACAAAATGTCAAATCCACCTACAACTTTCGAGAATGATGAGTACATAAAATATTTGTAAGCTTACCTGACAAATATCTTTAACTGGTTTTACATAATATAACATTCGAAATTCTGGGGTGTCAAAAACATTTTCACAAGTTGTAAAGTCACAAGGTGGTAAATTATTACTTGGAACACCAGAGAAATATTTTACAACATACGATTCTAATGTATCTATGGGTAATCTCGCCTATTTAAAATCGGGCTTAGCAAAACTAATAAAGGTATCAAATACTTACTTGTACGGCAACAGTCATACGATGTGCAGTATAATGTCGTTTTCTAAACTCATGAAGCATTTCATACAATCTATCGTCAGTCACATTTTCTTTCAAAGTAATTAAATTACCCCAAGAAAACGAGTTCACAGGTGAGCAGTCTCGAGAAAGACTAACTAATAACTGCTCCTTGCGAAACTCCTCAGACGGAACAGCCATTTGAAATTCTAATTTTGTTAGAAATGAGTATATATCAAATAATTGTATTACCTGATTCTACAGCTTCTCGTTCACGAGTCATGGAATCACGTTTCATTAAAGGAGAAATAAAAAATTGTGAAAATTTATCTAGCGCTGTATGTAAATGTCTTTCAAAACAATCAAAATAAAATGTTGTTACTTCATAATCTGTTGAACCATTGTCACTTCCACCGTGTTTCTGAAATGTTATTTTATTTAAACGACAACTGCGTTGAAGCTAATTCTATGTAAATTGACTTGTTATAATGATTTGCTCATTGTGACTCAAAATATGTGTAATGCAATATTTTAAGGATCAATTAGCACTAGCGCTATAACAGATGAAAAAGCGGGTTGCCCTTTTGAACTCCATGGAAAAGGTAGTGGGAGTTAAGATGACATTGAATAGTTGAAATGATTCACAACACCATTCACTTACCATACTTTTTAGCTCACACATCGGAAAAATTAGGTTAATAGGCGCCACTTCGGTCAAATATTTCTATAGTAAAAAATCTGACTTGCGAACATAATTTCTTAAGTATGAAAATGTAAACTTTCACCATTAACACTCATAATAAAATACTTATCTTTTTTGGGATTTTTTAATGGTGTACTTTAAATTATACAATCTAAACGTTTCGATAACACTTACAGTTATCTTCGTCAGTAGTGTTTGTTAAAAATTGTTAAAGATGTAGTAAACAATCCCAAAAAAGATAAGTATTTTATTATAATTTCTTAAGCTTTATAAAGTACGGTAAAATTCTTACGCCCACGGGTTTTAAAAAGTTTCATATACAGGACAATTACCAAACTAATTTAGCAAACATATTTCAAGTACAGTAGCATATAGCCTTAAGTATGCATCAATGAAACGTTTTCATTGAATAGGTTTCTTCCAACCTGTCCAGTTATTCAACGGGATTTAATTAACAATAGAATTAATAAACTGCACTTTGCATAATACACATTAATTAAAATCTGGACAACTTCGAGATATTCCAACGGCAGTGTACGAATCCAAAACATTGTTATGTGCAAAGAAAAATAAAACCCTTCAACGGAGAATTAAAAGTATTACATTAAATCAACACATAAAAGATGGAGGTGAATGTTTTATTAGTTAATTTGAGATTCGCAATTAATCAACGAGTACCATCAATTTAGAACTGGGTAACTGTATTTTGTCTAGATTAATTTGAATTCAAAAAACTATAATAGGTCCAAATTTACAATTTTACAAACCAAATCCTTTATAAAATATTTATATCACCTGTAAATATTTGCATCCTCTGTATATAGTATTGTGCTCTAATTTATAACCAATTTCGTTACAGCGTTATCAATTTCAATGCATTTATTCCAGTTTTGAAAAATTCTGATTCGATTGCATAGTATACTCTAATAACAAAGTCGCTTAGTTCCAATACTTCTAAAATGACTTCTATACTCTGTTCTATCTTAGTTTACATTGATGTTCTGGTTACCTATTGACTTTGCGACCGAAGAACTAAGTTTGCGTGTAAACATACGTCAACATCATTAATAGACAAGACACAAAGAGAGAAATGAAGTAAGTAAATTTTATCACGTCAGCTTTACTTATAAAATTGCGCGCTGAATTTCACGTTTTTTCCCGTTTTTTATTTTGGAAGAGTGAAAAAACGAGAAGGCCTTCTCATTAGTTTTTACGTAGATTTAGTTAACAAAGCATCTCATTGTATTACATAAGACATTATGTTGTCATTTATGACCAATATAAAGAATGTACAATTTCCGTTTAATAGACATTCAAGGATTTTCGTAAAGTCTAAATAGGGCGAAAAACGATGTTGCAACGCTGCATTAGTTTCACTTTACAAATATAACCTACAATTTTTATTTGTCAAGCTATGGTAGTAACCTTTTGTTCTTGTGACAGTGCTACCACACCCTCCCTAAGATAGAACAGAGTATAAATCTGCAAACGTTGAACAGACGTGATTAGTTTGGTATTGGTATGCAGCTTTAAAATATCAAAAAAATTCTTAATGGTAATGGAAAATGTTTGTCTAAATTATTTCATCCCCATACAAGCTCTTTACAGAATTCTACTATATGTCCCACAGCCCGATTTTTCATATTTATGAAATATGAAAAAGATGAAAACGTTTTCATCTTTTTCATATTTCATAAATTTGTTCCAACATCTCAAGCAATTCTTATAGGTATTACCATTTGGTGAGGACAATAACTAATTGTTATCCAAAAGTATAGATTTACATAAAATATAAATAAAACAATACGCCATTAAAAAACCCAAAAGCTACGTATTTTAATTAAACTTACCGTAGTCCAATGTTTTTTAGTTTGAGCGCTAGAGGACCCTGAAGTAAAAATTGTGAAATAATTTTTTCATTATAAATTTAAAACGCATTATGCAATATTGCTATTATTTGATATGTTTACATAGTTTTATGAGACAATAGATCTTATATCTAATTTATGATTACTATTGCTCCATGTGTAGAAAATTGGGGCTTATAAATAATTAAACATTTTCTACGCCAATGGATAAAAATAGCTTTAAGTAGGAAATATATATTCAGTAACTTATTTACTTCAAACAGGTACTGACAAGACTCAAAACTCTAACGCTGTTCTCAAAATTGTTACGTCAAAAGTTGGAGGCAGCTTTTTCTCAAAAAATTAAGTTACAAAATCATAAATAACAATAAATGTGATTTTATAGAAACTGCTTAGTGTTCAAGATTTACGGGAATACAAATATTTATGCGACGAAGAAAGTTAAAAGTTACCCTTTGAACAACTTCTAAGAAAATTTGCATTTTGAATACGTTGTCAGAGTTCTTCACCTACATTAATAAAAGGCTTGGTCCACACACACTCACTCACACTCTGACTGACTCACCCATCAATCAACGCCCAGGTCAGACCGATAGGCCTAGGAATTTCAACTTTGCGTAACATGCACCCCTTACCACGTAGGCACACACTAAGGGAGGAATTTTAGAAATTCACCCTCTAAGGGGTAGAAATTAAGGGTTGAAAAAATAGGTCTTTTCGTAAACCCGGTCAGTTGGAGATGTGAAAATCGGGGAATAAATTCTCATTAATAATAGAACGGACCCATGTTTCACCGTTTTTTGAAATTTTACCTCCTGAGATAAAATCGGGTTCCAAAGGGGGGTGAAATAGGGTTCCAAAGGGGGACGAATTGCTTAAATGAAGTGCACATATATTAAAAGCCGTTAATCCCAGAAACATGAAAATTGATATTTAGATGTTTCTTAAGAAATAAAGAAACACGCGTTTTGACTTTTCCCCGAAATCCTCCCCTAACGGGTAGAAACGGGAGGGATTAAAAAGAAAGCAAATTAAGTTTTCTGAACCAAACATGCCGTGGATACAGAATACGAGGATGGAAAATAGTTGACAAAAACAAGAGAAAGGCAATTATGTAATTAATCACCCCGTAACGGTAGTTTTAGGTGTTGAAAGTACAAAATAATGTAAAACATGTAGGGTATCACACTAAGCAGCGTTTTCAAACAAAATGAAGATCAGTATTGAATTTAGGAATTCAGTTCAGGAAAGTTCTAAGGGGAAATGAGGATTGTAGGGTTCCTTGCGACTTATATAGTAAAAGCACTTTTGAGATCTTTGCAATTCAAATTAAACATGATTTCGGGAGTATGTTTAGAAAGCGTTTGAAAACCAATATTAGAGTGGGAAATAGGGGAGATCTACAGTACACAGGTAAACTGAATAGAAAAGGTCTGATCATATTTCATAAATTAGGGAAGACACATTAGGTTTCTATTAGTGTCTGTTGGTATACGATCCCGTTGCGGAGCATGGGTATTTTGCTAATTATTTATAGGAGTCTTGTAAACCACAGAGTTGAGATATCCTCATAAAAAAATCTAGTGGATTTACGTTCGGCGGACGAAGTAATCAATTTACAGCGGCATAATTACCTCTACCTTTCCACTTATTTGTGTACCGATTTTAATTGTTCCAAATAATTAACGAAAAATGTAGTGTAGTCTCATCGTTCATAAAGTACATATCTCTCGGAAGGTATAGGGATAAATCCCCCAGAAAATCTGGCAATGTATTTTGTAGATAGTGCAAATAAATTTCTCCTGTTAAATCTTTGTGGGAGAATGAGAGGGTCAATAATAAAGTCACAATGATTCCGGCCCATACATGTTAAATTCTGGAAATTATTAACTTTAAATGCATAAATATATACTGAGCTAGTAGAGTAGTGGTAACACGACCTGCTTTGTATTCGGGAGGTAATGTGTTGGATTCCCATTACCGTCTACCCTGTATGAGGTTTTTTCGATTCAATTCAATTTGCTTTTATTGAACCCCGGGCTAACTTTTAGTGAACAATTTAAAAGTTAAATAACAAAAATTCTCGAAAATATTGCCATCAAATTTGAAATCCATCGGTTTTTCTTCGTCCTTTCAGGTTGGAAAAGATTAATGATTTTTCGAATAACTTATACAATTTTTACTTAAAATGCGAAAACTAAATAAAGCAACGCTTGAATATAAATTCTATTATTCCAGTAATTTTACTCGTATTTAAAATACTTATTATACATTTACTTTCAGTTCGATACAATTGATTTAGTATTTAAAAAACCTATTTTTAACAAAAGAATTCGCTTTTATTAGCATGACATATTGTTTCGTATTACAATCTCAAATGTCTCTATAAATTTACAATCATGTCTTGAAACATTTCACATTAACTATAGACTATTGCCTCTCATTTTACGTTAATTTCAATTTTGCTACTTATCGATTTCCGGAAAATTTGAATAATACGACGTCATTTTAATTTAATTCTTATGCAAAACCTTGCAGGTAAGTCTCATGATAAGCATGAATCCAATTTTAGAAGATGTTTCGAGTTTTTATTTTTTTATGGAGTTTTCATGGGAAAAAAGTAGGTCTTGAACATCATTAATTACATGAATTAATTGCTACTACATGAACTAGATACCCCTAATATAAGTAAAATTACTCCCTTTATCATTTATTCTTTTAAGGAAATATAAGGTTATTCAATTTACTGGTATGAATGTTATGATTCATCTAGTTCTTGATTAATACCAATGTCGCCTTTAACGTTGAATAATGCGACTAAAAATAGAAACCAGAAAATTCTGATACTATTTGTAAAAGTACAATATGTGAAATGTGTCCTTTTGACGTTTACTCATTAAATATCTCTTATTTTGGTGTTTAATTGTTCACATTAGACAAATTACAACACATAAGTTAGTGCCTTTTACTGTTATTGATAAAAACCAGGTTTTTGTTAAGATTATTACTTAACAATTTATTGATATAAGGAGAGTCTATAAATTCATTACGGTACTTTTCACAAACCCTTGATCCACCGCCCCTGCCCGCTGTATGCAGTTTCACCTTCACACTTTTTACTACCACATGCCGCCACTACTTTAAATCCAAAATTACACATTTTGTATTTTGCAAGTGTACTGTACTACATGCGAGAAGTGTCCGTAGTTAACATTTTATAGATACCATAACAAATAAAACAGTTGATCTGCTCATGAGCAAATCTACTTTTTAATATAGACGTGAGTTTATTTTATTGGAAGTTATAAAAAATAAGTTTTCGCAGAGAACATTGTTTACCAACTTATTTTATACATGAAGCACCTACAAATTCATTAAAGTATCTAATTTTCACACACGGTCCACCCAGTGTCCTCTACCCTGTACGCAAAGTCATGTTCATCACTTTTTACGAGCACACGCCGCCACTCGTTTAAATCCCAAATAAGAAACAATGCAATTGAAAGAAAATTCGATTTGCGCATGGGCATACAAGTTTGAATAGGTACTAGTTAATAGAAACCCTATAGTTAAAATTCTATAGACACCGAAAGAAATAAAAAAAAAAGGGTCTGAGCATGCTGCTAGTAAATGATATTATGGTATTGTAATGAGTAATGCTAATGACCATCATGATACAATAAATTGAGATGCTTCCCTGTACCTTCGTCCTGGAACATGACTTCACGATCGTTGGCCAGTATTTATAAGGATATTTTAAATATAAGAAAAATATCGAAAAAGTAGTAGTGGCTCATAATGGTAGTGGGTTTGATCCGGAGTTTATTTCAAATCATATACTAACACAGACAGATCTCACTTCTGAACGGTTCTGCACGGTGCAAAATTGATTTGTATGTATCTAGGCAATGTTAGGTTTCTAGATGTGTTAAATTACTTTCCGATGGGTCTTAGAAAATTATCAAAGGTGTTCAGTCTGACGGAGCTAAAGAAATATTATTTCTCACATTTACTTAACACGACAGAGAATAAAATTATATCGGTCCAATTGAACCCATAAAACCTTCGACGCATATAACCTGAGTGGTAACGAGAGAGAGGCATTGTTAGCGTGACAAGCCGGAAAGGTGATTGAAAACTATGTATTTCACATTCAGAGTTTTTAGAATATCATGTGTCGGATGTTGATATATTAGCACAGTCTTGCCTTAAATTTCGACAACTGATGATAAAGGAGGGAAGCGCCTGTCGGTTTACGTTCACGTTACCGGGAGCATGTAATAAACTATTTCGGTGCACATTTTTAAAACCAAACAAAAAGAAGCCAGAGTTGGAGGCGCAAAACTCGATAGCCTTCACCACATAATAGATCGGAGACGCTCGAGTATCGTTATGAAGCTACTATAGCAAAATCAAATAGAATAAAGGAGTTGAGATACACAGTTATCGAGATGTAGAAGTGTATTTAATTATACATAAACGCATCCAATAATTGTGTATTTCCTACTAAATCCTAGAGATGCGCTTTATGATGGTCGAACCGGAAACCTAGATCCTTTCATAAAGCCAAGGAACGTGAACTAATAAAATATGTTGGGTCGACCCACCATGCGTATTGGTGAAGACTTTAGATAAATAAACATTTAAACGCCAGATGGGTTAATTAATTGATGTCATGTACCAACTGTGCTATTCCGACCCCTTTTCAGCTCACCTAGCGTCTACAAGCAAAATCAATAGATCGTAGATGTCTCATGCGATACTTGTGGAAAAGCTTTCGATAAGCGGCGTTGAGTGGTCACTACAATCCTCTTCCCCCCCGTAGTTACCATTCGCTGTATATTTCCACCCACCGCGGGTAATATAAATAATAATTGGTAACTTTCTTTGCTGATTAGAAAATATATTGGATATGCATGTCGGAGGCAGGATGTAGACGAATTTACTGTTATTGTTGAGTTCTAGGAATTAGATATTTTTTACGGTTTTACAGTCACGTGCACTCTATTAGACGGCCGTTCAGTTCAATCTGTTTTGATTTATTGAGTAGAGTAGCTGTAATGGTGAAATAAAAGGATCATATTTTATAATAGTTTTATAAGTACCATGTGCCGTGCTGTGAAGATAAACAACGTATTAAAATAGTGCTGGTTTTGTTATATGAAGTGCAGTTGAAACTTGAGTATTGTGGTTATTCCCATGGTAATTAATTTCTAAGGTGCACAGGCCCGGTCGGCTTATTCTGATGTGCTAGCAGAACGTAAGAGTTATCAAAACTAAATCCAGAGTCGAATAGAAAAGAGGAGAAGGGAAGAAAAAAGATAAATGAACTAATGCTAAAAAAAAGACCCTTGAACAAGTAGAAAAAATCTCGGCTGAAATCATCATAGCCGCAATCAATTATTTCATTATTTTGAAAAGAACATTTTAATCAATTCATATCAATTGCATCCAGTAAGTGGATGGAAATGTATATTTTATATAATTTCAAATTTAAGCTTCTACTATAAATATGAACTTTGAATTTGTATTATTTTATCATCTGTTTTATGTAAGAACTTATCTGCCTGGAAATGTCAGGGAATTTTCAGAATGCGAACTTGTAGCAACCCTGATATGGAAAAAGGGGTATAGCTTTATAGTACTTAAACAAAAGGTCTCGACGAAAGAGGCATTTTTCACCACCTCTAATCACCTCCAACCCCGAGCGAAAACGATCATAATTCCAAAACGATAAATCACATGTCTTGCGATCACTCGTTGGAAAGGTTTCCACAAGCGGCATCGAACTGTATCACTCCAACGTCATCCTGCTAACCCGTTCTTCGGCGGATTTTGTCTTCCTAGAAAATGAAGAGGGGGAGCTAAGAAGATATCTTTTCTCATCCCCTCCAAACCCCTATAAGTGGGTTTTGCAAAACATCTGGCTTAGGACGGTTTATTCAATAATTATTACATTATTGCTTCGGCGACTGAAAACACCTTTGTATATTAGCACAATAAGGATTACTACTACTTAACAAATACTTTTTTAAATTTATTAATCAAATAGAGAATCTCAGATATTGTCATCATTATCAGTTCACACAGAAAATGGAGATTTCTACCTTATCATTTATCACAGATGGTTAATCTATCACCATTGCTCCACTAGCCAATAAAAAAAAACGGTAACATTAATGCTTATCCCTTTGTCCAAAGAACGTACATTTTTATTATTTCAAAGTCAAGTTGTTTAGGTTTGGATGTTATTGCCTTAAATGTTAAGCTTTTTTACACAAATTTATCACAGACTGCGAAGAACCACATTTTATTTAATATGAATATATGTGATGGACAGAAATAGATGTATGAAGTCACCTTTCACCTGCACTTCTGGTATGTTCACTTGATAATCACACAAAGTAGTCCATATGCTATTTCAAAGTCTTTTTACATATAAACTTATCACATCAAATAAACAAAAGAATCTATTTTCATTGTGTAAAACATTATTTCTTAATCAGCCAAATGAAGGAGCCTTTATATGTAAAAACATCTCTAAAACTATGCACATAGTATTCTGTTGGTCTGTCAGTCAATAAGAGAACAGGAAATGTGTTTAATCTGTTAACTGTGATTAACAAATTCAACGCTTTCTTTGTTATGTAATACTTATCTGTGACAATATGTAGGTAATAAAACTATGTACCTAGTATTGGCTCTATATGTCCAAAGGTATGTATTTTTTATACATGTGTGCTTATAATTTCATAACGAATCAAGCTATAAAAACGAAAGTAACTAACCAATGTGAATGAATCACAATGAGTATATGCATACCAACAAAGAACTTCATTGGTGCACATACATCAGAGTCTTAGGATTTAGATTTTTAACCAATTTTTTTAAAATCTTTTGTCATACATCTGAACTATGTGCTATAGTACGAATTTTTAATATGCAATTGTGAGTGCATAATGTTTGATGGATCATCATCCATTCACATAAGATTCTGTTATCATAATATATACATTAAAAGGGTAATGCAAATTGTATGCTAATGAAATGTAAAATTGGTAATCGCATATCAACATATATACACAGTTCCAACTGTTTTTTGGATTTCGGCTATCCATGAAAAAATTACAGTTTTGGTAATGTAAATGTGATTGTTTACCTTGTAATTAGACTTTTGAAAGATTTCTCGATATTACATACACTTTTAGGTTATGAACTCTTTATTTGGTAACTTTTCGCTGTTGCACATTTACACGCAACAGTTTAAAACTTTTTTACTTGTTACTCATTCGTAAACAACTCTTAATCGAATTAAACATAAACAATGAAGTCATTTTTACAAGCTACTATCTTGTAAAATTGGCAACTTGTTAAATTTTCACAAGAATTTGTTGTGGTAATAGTTTAAGAACGGTTGACAAGGTATTTAGAAATGTCATTATAAATACGATTCATATCCTAAATTCACATTTTTAATGTAATTTATAAATGAATAACTTTTAATATAATAAAATATTACATTATATGCAACGTAACAGTTTTTATAGGTTCTAGGTTACAGGTTTGCCGAACGGCTCACCAGAAAACTTTTCCTATCACCAGTAAAAATCTCTTTACCATGCTAATAGTGTAAAATACTGTAAAAATGCAATTGCACTAATATGATAATGACCATATGGAAAAGTTAGACAACATTAAATTTGTTATGTTACTCCACTTTGAAATTATGTTAAGGTTGCACATAAATATTACCAGGGTGGGTTACACAAACCTAGGTGTAACCAGAATTACTTTAAGCCTTGGATTAACAAATACAATTGGTCAGTTTTTGACAGATTGACATAATTGTCAGATGCTTTTACCAATCACATTTCTTAATTAAAAAAATTAAAATGATCTTGGCTTAACCCAGGTATGTTTAACAGGCCCATATGATACACTTTTTCAATGTACATTGCTGCAATTCAACTTTTGTGTCAATACATATGATGAATCGACAAAATTGATGAGCTGGAAGTAGTCCCGAATATTAATTAATTGTGCATACACATAATGCTAACTTTCCTACTACAGATCCTTCAACAAGTGTTCCAGTGTACATGATTAATTTATGAACATAGTTCCAACTTTTTAGATTGTATTAATAGTAGCATGAATAATTTGTTGGAACTAACGAAATAAATTTATGACATACATCGTCTGTTTCGCTGAATTACCTATAAATTAGTATCACCATGCATATAATAAACAAAATTTAAACGCAATTTAAAATAAAAAAGCAATTAGGTGCATAATTATTCAAGAAAGCAAAGAAATAAGTATTACTGATAGATTACAGACATACATTAACAAAGGAATCGAAATCATTTTCTTGTGGAAATTTTTCACTGCCCATAAAAACCATATGTTCCAAAAAATGTGCTAAACCTGGGATTTCTTTTGGATCACTCATACTACCAACCCCAATGCATAATGCTGCTGCAGCCTTAAAATTAATAACATAATTTTATTATCAATTTCACACAGTTTTATACCAATTTTCTTTCCTTTTCAACAGTTTCACTGCTTTTAGATCCATCTGTATCTGTATCACTGACATTATTCTCCTCATTATCAGAATTATCAGTAGTTTCACTTGAATCGGTACCATCACACGAATCAGAATCATCATCAAATATTGGGTCTGAGATTAAACATGCAGTTAAACCATTTTCTAATTGTATTACTCTGAAATCCTAACTATACTGGAAATAGTTAATATTTTAAAAGGACCTACTTATATTGTTTCTTGTCATTCAGACTTTTTGTAGGTTTGTCCAATACTTTATAACTTGGTTTTACATGAATGTTGCTAAGTTTACTTACAGATTTGCCAAATTTTAATTTTGAATGTCCTTTAAACGTTGATTTTTTCATTACGGTCAAACTTTTTAAATTATAAATGTAATTAAATAACCTATAATTAAGTAATTTAACCATATAAGTGTGCGCTTTGTTATTGTTTTATTACGTATAATTCTCAGTCTACATAACTTTTATAATATCTATCTTTTATATGGCATAATTTTCTATTATACAATCTGTGTAAATACAATTTTTCTATACAAAGCACAGGAGTTAAGCATTGAATTTATCTAACTGAATCGGTAGAAAATAAATATCTGGTGTGGAACAGCACACTACCTTCCAACCTACAAAGTGGAAACTAAAAGAAATGAAACAATTTTAATAATAATTTTATTGGTGTCCCATTTTACCTATTTTGTTTGTTTGAGTGAATTTTGTGAGAACCCTGTTTTTCATCCAACGGTACTTTAAAGTCCTTCATCTTAATTCACTTAATCCTTTATTATAGCAAACTGTTAATAATACAAAATACCACGCTATTTATCAAAATAAGTGATAATTGTTATATATTTTGAAGTGCTTAGAACAAGAGAAATTTAATTATGAGAAAATAGACAGGGTGTCCCATTTAAAAAATAAGTTGATCCCGATAACTTTTTGACCTGACCCGTATACTCATTCTGAAAACAGCACTGCATTCTACGAAAAAATTATATAAAGAACACTTTTCACTTTTCTATAAGTTATTATAGCTGAGATACGGGGCTGTCTCAAAATGCAACTTTTTAAAAACGCCCTGTATCTCAAAAATGAGAAGAGCTAGAGTAATTATGTTTGTGTCATCTTTCGTTTCACAAAAAGTAGCCAACGTTCAGAAAACCGCATCTCTGTATCTTTGCTAATAACTGAGATACCCTGCAGGACAACCAAAATGGGACAACCTGTACATGCAAAACTAAATAATGAGGAACTGATTACCAGTTTCTATACCATTATAAGCGCATTCCAATATAATATGAATTAGTCTTTGCTTTTACTATGACAAGGCAACGTATTCTTATTGAAATCTGAAAAACAACTGTTTAATAAAAAACTCATAATTTCTGTCAACGTCAACAAGATTGTAGTGATGATTGTGATTTGGAATTTTAAGTATCGTTACAAAATTATAAACATTTCAAAAACCATTTCCTAAAACAAGAAATGTAATCGTGTTTTTAGCTAATTTTTTTGTTTTATTTATAGGAATGTACCATATGTTCTGCAGACAATTAATGTCACTATTAGTAAACAATAGAAACAGGTTTATGCATATCAATTCCTTTTAATTACCTATTGATCATTTTCTTGTTGCAATTTGAAAATAAATGAATTATATTAAGTAATAAACCTCTGCATTACACAAAAAAACTTTATAATTTAAAAGGAACACAAACATTCAAAATCCTTCAAAACGTTTGGTAACTTCAGGATTATAATTATTGTTTTATTAGGGTTTAGTCATTTGAACACAATTTATCACTTTTACAGTTCTATGATAAAACTTCATTAACTTAATTCATTATAACCTTTGACCAAACGCGTACGTTTTATTGAAATGAACGATAAAGAAACGTATTAGATTCTAGTGTAATAACTGGAAATAGAAAATTTTATTTTTACAGACTATATCACCAGTACCTCTTTACCATGCTAATAATGTAAAATACTGTAAAAATGCAATTGCACTAATGTGATAATGACCATATGGAAAATTTAGACAACATTAAATTTTTATTTACTCCACTTTGAAATTATGTTATGCACATAAATATTACTAGGGTTGTTTACACAAATCTGGGTGTAACCAGAATTACTTTAAGCCTTGGATTACAAATACAATTGGTCAGTTTTTGACAGATTGACATAATTGTCAGATGCTTTTACCAATCATTTTTCTTAATTAAAAATTAAAATGATCTTCTTAACAGGTGTGTTTAACAGGCCCATATGATACACTTTTTCAATGTACATTGCTGCAATTCAACTTTTGTGCAATACATATGATGAATCCACAAATTGATGAACTGGAAGTAGTCGATATTAATTAATTGTGCATACACATAATCTAACTTTTACTATAGGCCCTTCAACAGTTTTCCAGTGTACATGATTAATTTATGAACATAGTTCCAACTTTTTAGATTGTTTTAATAGCAGCATGAATAATTTTTGGAACTAACGAAATAAATTTATGACATACATCGCTGTTTTGCTGAATTACCTATAAATGAGTATCACCATGCATATAACAAACAAAATTTAAACGCAATTTAAAATAAAAAAGCAATTGACATAATTATTCAAGAAAGCAAAGAAATAGGTATTACTGATAGATTACAAACATACATTAACAAAGGAATCAAATCATTTTCTTGTGGAAATTTTCACTGATAAAAACCATATGCTCCAAAAATGCTAAACCTTTCTTTTGGATCACTCAACTACCCAATACATAATGCTGCTGCAGCCTTAAAATTAATAACATAATTTTATTATCAATTTACACAGTTTTATACCAATTTTCTTTCCTTTTCAACAGTTTCACTGCTTTTAGATCCATCTGTATCTGTATCACTGACATTATTCTCCTCATTATCAAATTATCAGTAGTTTCACTTGAATCGGTACCATCACAATCAGAATCATCATCAAATATTGGGTCTGAGATTAAACATGCAGTTAAACCATTTTCTAATTGTATCACTCTGAAATCCTAACTATACTGAAATACTTGATATTTTAAAAGGACCTACTTATATTGTTTCTTGTCATTCAGACTTTTGTATTTGTCCAATACTTTATAACGGTTTTATGAATGTTGCTAAGTTTACAAGATTTGCCAAATTTTAATTTTGAATTCCTTTAAACGTTGATTTTTCATTGGTCAAACTTTTTAAATTATAAATGTAATTAAATAACCTATAATTAAGTAATTTAACCATATAATTGTGCGCTTTGTTATTGTTTTTACTTAATTCTCAGTCTACATAACTTTTATAATATCTATCTTTTATGGCATAATTTTCTATTATACAATCTGTGTAAATACAATTTTCTATACAAAGCATGGATTTATATAACTGAATCGGTGAAAATAAATATCTGGTGTGTGACAGCACGACCTTCAACCAAAAGTGGAAACTAAAAGAAATGAAACAATTTTAATAATAATTTTTTTTATTGGTGTCACATTTTACCTATTTAAAGCAGGCCTCAGCGTGTTTAAATCGAACTTTCAAAAAGCGCGTTTTTAAAGTTACCATCAACATCAACAACAGAAACGTGAAGTCTAAATGACAATTTCTTGATTATTGATCTGACAAGTACTTTGTAACGTCAAATAAAATATTCAAAAATTCAAAACCTTTATTTAAACATTATTTAACACTTTTAATTTTATAAATGAAAATAGAAAGTACATGCATCCCATTTTGGTTAGACAGGCGTATCTCGGTTGTTGTTGAAGATAGAACCTTTTGCGGTCCTGTGCCACTTTTTGTGAAACTCAAGATGTCTTGAATGGATTTTCTAACTTCTTTCGTTCATAAGTTACAGGGCGTTTTTGAAAATTCACCTTTTGGATCCATATCTACGAAGTTTCTTGGTAAATTGAAAACATCCCATAGAGAATTTTATGTAGAATTCAGTGGCGCACTCAATTTTTTCGGGGTATGGTTATGGAGATACGACACAAACTTATGATTTTTCAATGGAACACCCTGTATTTTATCACGCCTAAATTCCTTTTTTCCTTCAAAATGATATATAATATATAAACATAAATTCTTCAAAATGCTGCAAAATCACTAAAACATTGATTTTTAATAGTAGGCTATGGATTTTTCATCCAAAAAGTTCAAATTGAAGAAATACTACTTATGACTTTTCCATGAAAGGAACAAGAACAATATTAATACTAATTCACTAACAAAACACAAAACGTAGGTAACTAATAGCAACAAATAAATAGTAATAAAAGTTCATAATGTAGAATAAGCAACTAATTAAATATTTACTCATACTATTTCATTTCGAAATTATATGGTAACTTATTTATTGAATTGTTCAAGTGATGTCCATTTTCCTAAACACAATTGACATAATTTCTTAATACGTCTTAATGCATTTAAAATTATGAAAGGCCGATTTTGTAAATTCTGAAAACTGCCTCTGTTGTTGCACGAAGTTCTTCAATATTATTGTGCCTTTTACCGTATATTTTATTTTTAAAAACCCCACAAAAAGCCCAACACTGACAAATCAGGTGACCTTGCAGGCCACTAATGAGTCCATTTGTTCCAATCCAATGGTCCAGGAAAGTTTCTTCTAAAAACGGCACAATCAACCTCGAATTGTGGGCAGGGCACCGTCTTGTTGGAAGTAAATGGCATTAAGATAGGCGAGGGAACATTCTCCAGGAATTTTGGTATTACTCTTCTAAAATTGCCAAGTACCTATTCGCGTTGAGAGCCTCTTCAAAAATGCGGTATTTTATTGATGTCCCCAATAAGAAACAGGCTACATTAAAACCAAATCGACCCTGTTGTTGTTGCTCAAAAATTAGGTGTTGGTTTTCATCATACCAGTGCCTTGTATTTTGCCTGTTAAATAAACCGGCACTGCTTATATGGGTTTCGTCTGACCTAATGACTTTACTCAAAATTATTCTCCTTCGAGTTTGGTTCAAAACCAATTACAGAAATTCACGCCTAGCTGCATCACCAGGGTATAAATGCTGGACAATATTCACTTTGTAGGGTTTCAATTTGTGTTTTTTAAAATCCTTTGTACCCGTGGTCGGGAACGCCAGTGTCATTTTCTAACTTCGTACAAGAAGTCTGAGGAGAGACACGGACGCTGGCTAAGACATTTATTTCATCCACTTCATTATTTTCCTTGTTATACGTCTTGGGTCGGAGTTTAGAATACGCATCATAATTTAGTAGATTATTCTTTGGTCTAAATATCGTTGCTCGACTAGGTTGACGCCTCTCCGGATATCTAACGTTTTAAAAACAATGTGTCATATTGTAAATTACTAGTTTACCTGTTTAAATATAATTCTAATGCTTCGTCAACATTTTCATGGATTGATTGAAACATTGTATGATATCATACTTTTGTTGTTCTGAAAAAATCTTTCAGCCATTATAAAATTTCACAAATTAACAAAATCGCCAAATACAAACACAATAAAACGCATCAAAATTTATCATCATGACAGCAGATGTGTTGATTTCTCCACAGTCACTTGATAAAACAATGCTCTAAAAGTCAACAACAGCGTTTGTAGCATCCATGACCTACTATAAAAAATCACAAATAATAATCCCTGTAGTAAAACTTTGAAATCCATGGCACTCTATTAAAATTCAATGTTTTAGTAATTTTGGAGCATTTTGAAAACTTCATGTTTATATATTATATATCATTTCGAAGGAACAAAAAATAATTTATGAGATAATAAAATACAGGGTGTTCCATTGAAAAATCATAAGTTAAGTCTATCTCCATAACGATACCCCGAAAAATTCAGTGCGCCCTTGGATTCTACGTAAAATTCTCTATGGGACAAGTTTTCAATTTGACATTATCGCTGAGAAACTTCTTAGATATGGAGGGATCCAAAAAGTGTGGATTTTCAAAACACCCGTAATTTATAAACGAAAGAAGTTAGGCAAAATCCGTTCAGGCCATCTTGAGTTTCACAAGAAAGTGGCACAGGACCGAAAACCGCAAGGTTCTATCTTCAACAACAACGAGATACTTGGCTGTCTCAACAAAATGCGATGCACTGTACAGTTAGTATTGTTAGATATATTAATTTTATTTACATACATTCTTAGTTCTTATTTCCATTTTGCAGTAATAATACTAGTATTTATGATTTCAAGGGCATCAATAAAAATAGCGTAAAGTATTAGTGGATAATTGGTCTTAAAACAATTACTCTATTTCGAGTACTCCTGCCCGTGCTCGAAAAATCGCGTGTTTTAAACACCTTTTTCACTTATACTTTTAATACTATTTTGGAAAATTTCAATCTATTTTAACCAATAAGATACCTTTATTTTGACTTGTTACATGGTAACCAGAAAATTTGGAAATTTTTCGAGGAAAGGCGATATTTAGCGGAAATTTTTAACAGTTGAGATGGTAAAAATACATGATCTTCACATTGCCATCTTATCTATTTTCTTTACAACCACTAAATAATGTTCAATAATACAATTTCTAGGAATTAACATTTTATTTATTATTCTATACAGTTTAATTTAACATAAACAAATTTTATCTGAAACATAATTTACATGCATTTAAATGTTCTTTGGATTCTTCACATTTTGTTCTTCAATTTTGTTCAAATTTCTTATAGTTATAAAGCCATATTTATTTGACATCTGCAGCAGACTATCTTGGATTCTTAAACAAGCCATTCGACTCTTAACACCCTTGTTCACAATCTTTGATCAAATTAGTTAAATACATTAAATAAGAATGACATATTTGCATTCAACTCCAATAATTATATAAATTGTAGGAGAGGTGGCACCAAAGGGACACGCCTTGAAATTACCTTCTATGTTTTAATACGCTAAGGATAGATGGCATATACTATTTAGAGTGGCTGCTTTATCGCCGTAGCAAATTACTATTTCAAGTCAGTTCTTTCTTAGACTAGGTAATAATAGTGGACGGATAATGCAGCGTAAGAATCTGTTACCATTTGGGACCAATGCCACAGTGTCAGTGGCGTAGTATAGAGCTACGTTAACCATAAAATTAAGTTGTTCTCAGGTTTAGGAATTAATAAACACCCAATAGAAAACAGTTTTATTGTGGTTACAAAAACATTTTACTGACCTTTAAATAGGATTAATTTCGTTAATTTGCTTTACAGAATCCTCCTGTCGAGACTGATTTTAAAAATTCCAATTTGTTATTTTAATCTTATCTACGCCACTGGTGACATGAAAATAAGGACAACGCTAATTTAATAATTATGTTAAATTTCAAACCAAAATATTATAATCGGCTTGTATATCTCTATTAATACTTATATTCCTCAAATATAATTGTATAAAATATAATTTTCTAGATATCCGAGATAAAAATATTTGTGAAAGAATGCAAATTTTATTTACCTTGAAAGAAATTTCAGGATCTTTTGAACTGCTGGCTTTTACAACCATAAGCTGCACATCCAACCATTACTTACAACATAATTTTAAATGGAAAAGTCTTAAGAACCAAAAAATCACAAGAAAACTACACCTCCAAATCCTTTGTTTTCCACCAAAACAATGGCGTCTAACCGATTTTGGTAACAGATGTTAAGCGAAATGCGACGAACGGTATCCTCTCTTTCCTAATCTAAGGTTCGTTTTCTGGTTTTGACAGATGAAATCGCGCCTATTGCTTTCACGTTAAAGTGATTGTTTGTTAATGTACATTGACTTATTTTCAAACACGACAGCTGGCATATGATTATGCTGTAAAATTAGGCAAGGAGATCATAAGTTGGACAGAAAATACCACAGGTGTTGTGATTGGTTGAGCCACTGCATTTTAAATATCGCCGATTTATTTTACAATAATTTGGGAAAAGTATAGAAAAATACAAATTTAAGCCTGCTGATATTTATAATACTGACGAAATTGGGTTGATGACTGTGACAGAACTTCCGAAAATGATTGGAGAACGTGGTTCAAAACAAATTAGTCAAACAACATCAGCTGAACGAGGACAACTAGTGTGCAGTTTAAGGACTTTCTGATACAAAACGCTCCTGCAAATTTAGGGCTAGCGCACAAATCGATGGATGACTTAAACTTTTTAAAGTTTTTCAGCATTTCGTCAAGCATGTCACTGCAATACAAGATCATCCAATTTTAGATACTATGGACAATCACGATAGTCACATTGGCTTAAATGTTATCATGCATGCCAGAGAAAATGGAGTTGTGTCACTCACTTTTCCACCCCACTGCAACCATAGGTTGCAATCGCTTGAGTGTCCATATTCGGTCCAAAAATCAAAGAAAACTTCTAATTTTAAATTTCCAGAACCTAAAGACTTAGCAGATGTTAATAAGAGACATATTGTAATGAAATTGCCTACACCATATCAACATGTGGGTAGTGAACGAGTGAGGCTTCTATTCTTGTGGTGTGGACCTTTCGAAGTTTAGTGGACTCATGTAGAACACATTTTTGTATATTAATTTTTTGTGTCCTTTCAATCCCGAATGGTGATGAAATGGAAAATACAATAAACAACAATACTTTTTACATTGACTATTTTGTTTCACTATTTTTTTTCATTAAAATGTAAAGGATTGTGTAGTAGATCTCCAAAATTTTCAACAGGGAGGAGAAAATCTTCAAACTCAGGATCTGCTTCCAAAAAAAGGCGCTACAACTACAGTGTATCATCAGAAATTCGATTAGGAAACAGAGGAAGTCACTGGCCTAAATTTCTTGATAGAAGAGGGCGGTGTGAAATGTGTAGTGCTCAAGGAATTCAGTCCAAACCACATTCAACATGTTCAACATGTGGAGTTTTCCTTTGTGTGAATGAAAAGAAAAACTGTTTCTCACAGTATCATGACAGATTTTAATACATTTATTTTTGTTATTAAAGTTCAATAAAGAAATATTTTCTTGCAAACTTTTGAAATTTTTTTATCAATTTGTTGTTTAGGATATGTAGGTGTTGTATGCATAAGTCCCAGAGGTACTTTGGAGTACCACTTTCAAAAACATATTAGAATACTAATTTTCCACATTCATTGTCAAGTTTTTGAGCAAAAACAATTAAGATCTCCAAAAGATAAAACACAATACCTTCAAATTCTGGGTGTGGTATTTGAAGGTACAATAGAATTGTGGTACTCAAAAGTACCCTCAGTAGACAAAGGGTTAAATCGAACTTTCAAAAACGCGCGTTTTTTAAAGTTACCATGGCAACATCAACAACTCAAGAAACGAAGTCTAAATGAGAATTTTTTGATTATTGAACTGACAGGAGTACCTTGTAACGCCAAATAAAATATTACTAACAAATTCAAAACCTTTATTTAAACATTATTTAACACTTTTAAATTTATAAATGAAAATAGAAAGTACAGTTAGTATTGTTAGATATATTAATTTTTATTTACATACTTTCTTAGTTATTATTTCCATTTTTTGTAGTAATAATACTAGTATTTATGATTTCAAGGTGCACCAATAAAAAAAATAGCCTCAAGAATTAGTGGATAAGTGGTCTTTAAAACACTTACTCTATTTCGAGGACTCCGGCTGCGGCGTCGTGCTCGAAAAATCGCGCGTGTTTTAAAGACCTTTATTCAGTACTAGCGATAGAATATGCCATTAGTAGGCCGATTTTGGAAGCGAGATTTCGTTGTTCTCGACCTGCTTAATTTTTCTCTCCTAGTAGTAGATAATGAAATTGACAGTTTGGTATTGCCTATCTAATACCAATAACAAAAAGTCGCGTTAAAAGCCGCGTTCTTTTGAGGACGTGCATGTTTTTAGGATCTGCGAATGCTTTTTCTTTATTTATAAAAGAAAGAGAGGTTAAGTTTTACTTTAATTCGCTTGCGCAACAGAAACTTTAAGAAAAATGAAATGGAAAAAACAACAATTAAGAAATTAATGATGAAAATGGTAATTAATTGTACAATTATTGTACGTAATGTTAATTCATGACGCATCTGCATTAGAAGTAAGATTTCCTATAGGTTTGTTTACATTCGATGATGATGAAGCACAAGGAGTAGTAGGCCCATCTTCATTCAATGGGAAATCTTGCAGGGGTATGTTGATGCTAGAATAACAAATCTCTTCAAAAACTGACTCGTTTGTAGCATTATCGATACTTGAGGTTGGTGTGTCACACATAGTGTAAGAATTTCCTTGGACCATGTGCGCAATTCTTTTATCGGCAATAGAATCTTCTACATATCCTTCTGCCACTGTAGATGATTTCCACCTACCATGCCGTTTTAGAGATAATAAGTCACCGCCATTATCTGCTAAAATTGTGGCCGATGTACTTCTCAACGAATGTCCCGCAAACTGATATGCATTAGGGAGATTTAAATATTTTGCAACCTTTTTAGGAACACCGCTCATTGAATTATGGCCCATATTTTTCCTAGTTGGTTTCCCCGATCGGAATCCGATAAAGGCTTTTTCCATGTCTGGATGGGGCCTCTGTGACAGGTAACTCTTCACGAGATTAACCCACTGTGGTTCTACAATTACAATTTTTTTTGCAGATTTTGTTTTCGTAAGCGGGATGTTGACTATGATTATGTCATCACGAACATCAATATCTGTCACTCTCATATTGCATAGCTCATCCGTCCTGCAAGCTCCTACTACGCCTATTACAAGGATGACCTGAAAAACCATAATAATTGCTTAATTTGACTATCCCATCAAAATATTTACCTTAGTGCAAAGAAACATGGCATCAGGAGCTTCGGCGAGAAATTTTGCTAGGTCCCCCTTTTCAAATACGGGTGATTTTTTCTGCATATAGGAATCATTCTTTCTTTTTAAGAATGCAATTACTTTATAATATTTCGAAATGTCAATATTTTCTTTCAGCTTTAAAGTTTGTTTTAACATCGAAAATGTAGCCCACAAAGTGGAAACTTTCCTATTTTCGGATCTCTCTTGAAAATACACTAAGATCACATTTTCACTCACTTTTAGTACGCCTTTCGACTGGCACCAATCTTTGAAATTTGAATACACTTTAAGGTAGTACTCTTTCGATTTTTCAGGTAATAAGCTGTCTGATGCTACATGCTCTGCTGCCTCCCTAATTTCTGGAGGAGTACTAGATATTTCAATACCTTCCATTTTAGCTACTGAAACTACCTAAGGATGATTAAAAGTTAAATGTGAATGTATTACAAAATGTCAACAAATTGAAACATGTGAAAACCTCAGGCCACTTAATTTTTATGTAATAATAAGATTATTTGATTATTTATTTATTGTCATATTTACAGAATATGTGTGTAGTAGTGCATAAAATAATATATAAACTACGGTAGAAATGACCTTTGCGTACATTATTTCGACGCTCCGCGTCTCGGGAAATAATAAACGGCTCAGAAAATTGTATTGCTTAGATAATTACTATTTTATCCACTTATACTTTAATATACTATTTTTGGAAAATTTCATACCTCTATTTTAAAACCAATAAGATACCTTTATTTTGACTTGTTACCATGGTAACCAGAAAAATGTTCGGAAATTTTTTCGAGGCAAGGCGATATTTAGCGGAAATTTTTTAACAGTTGAGATGGTAAAAATATATAATCTTCACATTGCCATCTTATCTATTTTCTTTACAACCACTAAATAATGTATTTGTCAATAATACGAGATTTCTAGGAATTAACATTTTTATTTATTATTCCCCACACAGTTTAATTTAACATAAACACAAATTGTACAATTTATTTAATTGTGCATTAACAAATTTTATTTGAAACGTAGGATTTACATGCATAAGATTTAAATGTTCTTTGGATTCTTCTAACACATCCTTCCTTCTTCAATTTTGTTCAAATTTCTTATAGGTATAAAGCCATATTTACTTGACATCTGCAGCAGACTATCTTGGATTCTTAAACAAGCCATTCGACTCTAACACTCCCTGTTCACAATCTTTGATTAAATTAGTTAAATACATTAAATAAGAATGGCATATTTGCACGTGGCCCAACTCTGCAATAATTATATAAATTGTAGGGGAGAGGTGGCACCAAAGGGACACGCCTTGAAAGGGACAACAGCTGTTACTTTTATATTATGAATTTCTATGTTTTAATACGCTAAGGATAGATGGCACATACTATTTACAGTAGCTGCTTTATCGGTGCTTCGTAGCAAATTACATATTTGCAAGCCAGTTCGTTTTCTGGTTTTGACAGATGAAATCGCGCCTATTGCTTTTACGTTAAAGTGATTGTTTTGTGTAAAGTTGTACATTTGACGAAGTTTTTGTGTATTTACAATAAGCGAATATATGTTATGCAATGCCTATGCAAGTTATTTTGATTAACGTTGGTAATAAAATTTGCTTTTTTGTTAAAATTGGACTGTAGCTTTGAAAGGGACACGTGTCCCTTTCATAACTTTGTATAGTAACTAGTGACTGTACACTAAATAGTATACTTTCCAGGCCAAAAGCTTAAAATATGGATACATCAAGTAGGAAGAGAGTACGAAAAGATGCGATAGAAATAGAAAACTCAGTTGGAAACGAAAAGTTTAGTTAGATTTGTTGCGAAGAGTTATGATATTGCAAAATCGTTACTTGCTCGATTAGTTAAGAAGGCAAAAGGAAATAAACAGCCAGGTAGTTTTAAATATAAGCCGAACATTGGCAATGGCAAAATATTTTCTGTTGAAGAGGAAAATGCTCTAGTTGAATATCTGAAAATCACGTCAAAAATGTCGTACGGTTTGACACGACAGTTGACATATGCTTATGCTGTAAAATTAGGCAAGGAGATCCCGATAAGTTGGATAGAAAATACCACAGTGGGTTGTGATTAGTTGAGCCACTGTATTTAATTAAAATAACGCCGATTTCTTTTACAATAATTTGGGAAAAGTATTGAAAAAATACAAATTTGAGCCTGCAGATATTTATAATACTGGCGAAACTGGGTTGATGACTGTGACAGAACTTTCGAAAATGATTGAGGAACGTGGTTCAAAACAAATGAGTCAAACAACATCAGCTGAACGAGGACAACTAGTGACAATGCTAGCTTGTGTTTCGGCAACAGGCAATACTGTCCCACCGATATTTATATTTCCTCGTGTGCAGTTTAAGGACTTTCTGATACAAGACGCTCCTGCTGGAAGTTTAGGGCTAGCGCACAAATCGGGATGAATGACTTCCGAAAACTTTTTTAAAGTTTTTCAGCATTTTGTCAAACATGTCAAACCAATACAAGATCATCCAATTTTAGATACTATGGACAATCACGATAGTCACATTGGCTTAAATGTTATCATGCATGCCAGAGAAAATGGAGTTGTGTCACTCACTTTTCCACCCCACTGCAACCATAGGTTGCAATCGCTTGAGTGTCCATATTCGGTCCAAAAATCAAAGAAAACTTCTAATTTTAAATTTCCAGAACCTAAAGACTTAGCAGATGTTAATAAGAGACATATTGTAATGAAATTGCCTACACCATATCAACATGTGGGTAGTGAACGAGTGAGGCTTCTATTCTTGTGTGTGGACCTTTCGAAGTTTGACCATGGTGAACCTTTGTGTCAATATTCGGTCCAAAATCTAAAACTTTTTTAAATTTCCAGAACCTAAACACTTAGCAGAAAAAAAAAAAAAAAAAAAAAAAAAAAAAAAAAAAAAAAAAAAAAAAAAAAAAAAAAAAAAAAAAAAAAAAAAAAAAAAAAAAAAAAAAAAAAAAAAAAAAAAAAAAAAAAAAAAAAAAAAAAAAAAAAAAAAAAAAAAAAAAAAAAAAAAAAAAAAAAAAAAAAAAAAAAAAAAAAAAAAAAAAAAAAAAAAAAAAAAAAAAAAAAAAAAAAAAAAAAAAAAAAAAAAAAAAAAAAAAAATTTTTTTTTTTTTTTTTTTTTTTTTTTTTTTTTTTTTTTTTTTTTTTTTTTTTTTTTTTTTTTTTTTTTTTTTTTTTTTTTTTTTTTTTTTTTTTTTTTTTTTTTTTTTTTTTTTTTTTTTTTTTTTTTTTTTTTTTTTTTTTTTTTTTTTTTTTTTTTTTTTTTTTTTTTTTTTTTTTTTTTTTTTTTTTTTTTTTTTTTTTTTTTTTTTTTTTTTTTTTTTTTTTTTTTTTTTTTTTAAAATATCATCTTTATTGACGTCTGAAGAAAAAAATATTTTCACACATTTTACTATAAAGTGGATCGTTATTCAGATATTGAAAAAAATTAAATGTTCATTTACATTCCAGGAATTTTTTGTCGCCAAATTACGCGTCGTATTAAATAGTTACATAAACATAATTAACCAATATGCTTAAGATCTACATATTGTGTAAATTCTTTTTGAAACATAGCATTGAGCGTAGGAGATAAATAAATGGTTTAAGAGTAAAAATGGAAAATTAAAGTATAGTTATTACAAAATTTCACTCATCCTGTCAAAAACATACATTATTACTTGATACCATCCATTTAATTACTGGTAACACGTATTTGAATACAAAAAACAGCACAGAATAATAAACCATTCGTGTTATTAAAACATGTAATACAATTTTACACAAAAATTAATGAAGAAAGTAGTAACAAAGCAAAAACTATAGGACAATTTTCAATTACATTTACGAATAAATTTATTGTATCTAGTAAATTGAATTTATGCACGATTACACTATAATATGATAATTAAACCAAATTTCTTTGATATAACCGTCTTTTTATAACCCGCGGAGGTAGTTATGACCCAGTGGACCATAAAGAAATGTTAAAAATTGAAAACAATAGGGATAAAACTATGAGTTTGTTTAAAAACATTTACAATGCTATTATTACAATTAGTCTTGTTTATGCTAGGTGGTGCAATTCCTCAATTTCATTCACCTTATTTCTGGAAATATCTCAGTTATTGCATTTAAAACTAACTAAACCAAAACGCCAAATGATTATCAATTTTACATACCTACCTGCTTTCGTACACGTTTTCATGGTAACGCACCAATACTAACTATCATAAATGAGAAATGTATTTCTGTTGAAAATAATTAACATTATAATAAAATACTTATCTTTTTGGGATTTTTTAATGGTGTACTTTAAATTATACAATCTAAACGTTTCGATAACACTTACAGTTATCTTCAGTAGTAATGTTTGTTAAACATTGTTAAAGATGTAGTAAACAATTTTGTCAAATTTGAAAAATTAAAACATAAACATAAGCCTGCTATTAGTATAACAGTTTGAAACATAAAGCCAACTATAAAATTTTAGTAAAGAATAACTAGGTCATAAAATTAAATTGGCTGACAAATTTCATTTTAGCTTTCGTCGTGGAGAGTGTTCTGGTTTGTCATCTTTGAGGCAGTTTAATAATATTTAATTTTTATGACCTAGTTATTCTTTACTAAAAATTTTATAGTTGGCTTTATGTTTAAATTGTTATACTAATAGCAGGCTTGTGTTTACGTTTTAATTTTTCAAATTTGACAAAATTGTTTACTACATCTTTAACAATTTTTAATAAACATTACTGACGAAGATAACTGTAAGTGTTATCGAAACGTTTAGATTTATAATTTAAAGTACACCATTAAAAATCTAAAAAGATAAGTATTATATGAGTGTTAATGGTGAAATGTACATTTTCAAATTAACATTATATTTCATTTTAAATATTCAATATGTTAATCCTGCATAAAATTTTGTAGGCATTGCGGGCATAACTGATTTTCATGAAAACCTCATTATACCATCAATACATAAATAACTAAACAAAACTCTATTTTCAATAAAATCTGGAAGATACGGTACAATGACATGACATTAAATTTAATAGTATGGTAATTTTCACGAGCCAAAGCAGTTGCGTCCCTAATATTAATATTGTCAGAGGACACCAATGTTGTCAGATTGTGAAAAATAACAGTTTGCCAGCTGTCAAATCTCGGCTTCAGGGGTTATGTTTATTTCATCACAATAATAAAATTTAGATAAAGTTACACCAAGCTTAGAACCGCCACGGGAAGGCGTAACCGAGGGAGCTGTATGTTTGCAATGTGCATTCATATGCACAAGTACAAAGAAATCCATTTGGCGATCTTTTCAAAATTGTAAACAGAAGGAACAATGACATACAGTTTTGTAACATTAGTTGCGTAACTACCAGTATATGTGTTATTACAGGAACCAGATTTATTTTTATAATTGCATTTTTGTATAATTTGCAAGTTACACATACAAACATTTCTAAGCAATTCAAATTGAAAATATAATGTTAACAAAGATTAACTAAAGCAAGTTTCGAAGTAAATTTATAGATAATGAACTTAATCGATCCAAACATTTACGTTTATGCACAAGATCTAGCTACTCCAACAACTAGTTCTTTTTGTTGATCGAAAATTGGATGACATTCCGAATGATATTACATGCTTCGGAGTGAATGACCTTTCCACGCGAACTCATGTTTTAGTACCTGAAACAATACAAATTAAGGAAAACTAAAAGCGCGAACTGACAAACGAATTTTTTAAAATATGTATTTTACAGAGAGTGTACACTAAGTAAATCACAACCGCTGATTGGTTGTTGGCGTTCGTTATTGAAATTAGTTGACATACTTTCTGGGTCTTTTCTAAGCTTGGTGGCGCTATATGTGTTATGTCAAATGTTTAATGTCAGAAATGATAGACAACACCGGACAGAATTGCCAACCTAAATCGGTTCTATCTGCATCCTCTCGTGCACAATAGGCGGGTTCTAAAGGTGGTAATGAAACAAAGTTAGTTATGATGCAACTGCTCTGACTCGTGAAAATTGGTATATCCATGGATACACAATTCCCATTCAACGAAGTCTGTTTTGTTTCTCTATTGTTCATCTTATGTTTTTGTTGTACTCACCTGTTTCATATCTTTAAAAAAGAGACAATCTGTACATGTTAGTATTTTATATCTTTAAAATGTTCAGCTGGTTCAGAAATATTTGATAAAACCAAAAACTGTGCCTAATAAACTCCCTCTCTGCCATTGGATTTTTCCGAAATCTAAATCAGCTCCAGGAGACACACACACACACACACACACACACACACACACACACAAACACAAACACAAACACACACACACACACACAGACACACACACACACACAAGAACACACAGACACACACACACACACACACACACACACACACACAGACACACGCACGCATGCACGCACCACACACACACACACCTACGCACGCACACACACGCGCGCGCACGCACGCGCACGCACGAAACACACCTCAACTGAGGAAAATGGACAAATATGAAACCAAAACACGTTAAAATAAAATTAAAAATATTCCTCAATACGTCTTTCAACTATAGTAACTGGAACAACAATACTAAAATTACATGTAAAAATGGACAACAAAATCGGTTTATTACTCTTCCAAATAAGTTTAAAAGATCAGAAAATCCGAGTCAAACAAAATCTCATTTATTGTAACTAAAGTTAGAATAAATGGTTTTCTTCTTCTCTATTTTTAGGGCCTGGGACGACAATAAAAATTGTGTCTGGTTTTGAGAACGACTACGATTGATTCTTGACTGGTGGTTGGAACATGGAGGTCGAAAATAAGATGATATTGAGAATGCTGCTGGACGTCATCTTAGCATAAAGGAAAATTTTATGTTTGTTTTGAGATTACGGTGGTACCTAAATTCTTTATTCTCGTCTGTTTCTACAGTTAATAATCGCAGGTAGAGATCTCTTCGATCTCTTGAGGGCCTGAGGTGGTAAAAACACAGTTGGTGTTCTTTTATATAAAGTAGTGCAGGGTAAATTTATTATATCGCAATGCATTATACGGCGCTTAAACCTTCAGGAGTGATTGTTTACGTGAGTAGATTATATATTCACTTGCGGACAGGCAGTTTTATCAGTTCAGATGTTAGAAAATAATTAAAACAGGAATATCTATTTAAGTTAATTTTTATATTATTAACAGATTAATCTGATCCAGGACTTTGTAGATGAAGTAATTTTAAGCGGACAATAACGCTAAGTGGGATAATTTATATCACGTAGTTTCTAATGTCTGAATCTTTATGACAAAAATTAACAATAGGAATCTGGTTAGGTTTATCGACACTCTGGATTTGTAAGATACCGGTGGTAGCGTGTATTTGTGTGTAACTTGTGGTGTAGAATCCCCAGTAGAGCTGGCTAAACGGCCCGTAGTACTGACTAGGCCGGCAGAATTTAGGAAAGCAAGCTTTCTGTACGACAGGGTAAGAAGACAACGACGTCGCCAATTAACTTCTCAACGTGCAGATAAATACGCACTTGAGTATTATTATTATTAAATAATTAATTAAAGAATTATGTGAAGAATTTCAGTTTTTACATATAATCTTTTCCTCCTTCTGCGAGAAGGTGTAGTCCGGAGAGCGCTTAGAGAAAAGTCCTCTCCCGACAAGGTAAATCCGTGGTCCATTGAACCGCTGTGTTGATGGCGAACGCTATTTCCAGATGGCAAATATTCCATTCCTCCTGGTTGTTTTTGTAAACTGAGCCACCATCGTGCCAATCAATTTATTGGTTGTCTCTGCTTAGGGCGAATAAGAAGTTGTTATTCGATTAGGGCCGATTATCGGATATTAGATTTTAAGGTTGCCATAGAGGCGAATCGCTTGTTCTTTAAGTGTTCGAAGGATGGATTTATTTCGACCCAGTCGGTCCTGGAAAAAATATAAGTTTATGTCTCTTTGCCCAGGTTGAGAAAACATATTTCATCTTGCAGTCTTGGTAAAGTGCTTTTAGTTATGACACGTCCGGAAGACTTTACACACTTCACTACATCTTACTTTACAGTTGGCTAGTAGTAATTCCGGTAGATACGGCACAGTGTTTTCGCTATTACAAAGTGTCCTGCAGTAGGTCTAAGACAGTGTCGGAGGAAAGTAATGTTAAAGGTACAGGAAATAGTAGCCACGGAAGAAGGAAAAGAATAAAATATCTCACAATACCTCTCTGAACTGCTGGTAGCTAGAATAACAGTAACAGAACTAGGTATAAAATGTGCAACAAAATCATTTTATTATTTAAAATTAAAATACTTATCTCTTAGGTATTAAATCGTATATTTTTATTGAGACTTCATGCAAATTTAAATATTTCGATAACAATTACAGTTATGGTCCTCAGTAAACGATAATAGCATTAAAAATTGAGTTGTCAAAATAAATGTATGGAATATGAAAACGCACATATAATTTTATACAGTGTGAGTAAAAAGTCTGGAATAATGCCTGTAAAATTTAAACTATTAACTTTTAAGAAAATCCAAAAACAGGTTAACTTTTATTTTAATTGCTCATTACTGGTTCTATAATGAATATAAGAGTAATCCATCTAAGAATAATGATGTCCGGCAACTTTTTAAAGACAACTCCAAATTTTTATTTGTTGTTTTAATAACCAATGCGATTGTCTAAATGACGGTATAAAATTTTTGCCTACTTTCATAGGAATTTTGAGGAAATTAATTTTGAAAATAAAAAAATTTATATTATCAAGACTATAGAATGTCTGACTTTTTATACGTAGTATCCTTAGAAATTTCGTTTATTATCTGGATACCATCGCAGCAATGTCAGTAAAATTGAATTGTCAAAAGATTTTTACTATGGTCAAATTAAGCGAAAGAGAACGAATTAATAATGGCGGGATGTGGCGATAGAAAAGAAAGCAAGATCAGGTATGCCAGTTATTTAACAATATTATCCGGAAAGATTCCGATAACTCAATCGATTGCTAGCAAAATTAAAAAAATTTCAAGGATTTGGTCATGTTAGAGATTTACCAGGAACTGGGCGACCAGCAATAAATGACTAAATGCAGCTTAATATGCTACTGGATTTGCACGAAAATCCACATAAAACAATCTTGCTGCGGATCATGAAATTAGTCAAAAATCGGTGGTAAATCACTTGAAGAAACAAAAGTGGCACCCGGATAAAACCATTTTACTGCAAGAATTGCATGAAGACGATCCCGACCGTCGAATGGAGTTCTGTGAAACTATGATGAATATGTTACACGAGAATCCTGGAATGTTAAGAAGAATATTAGTTTCAGATGAGGCATCATTCTATTTGAACGCCACAGTCAACAGACAAAATTGCAAATCCTCACTGGTATCGCGAGCAAAAAAATACAATATCCCCAGAAATTAAACGTGTGGGTGGAAATTGTTGGTGACAGGATAATAAGTCCATATTTTTTTAACGGTAATTTAACTGTGCCAATGTACCAAGAATTTTCGGAAAACGAATTAATTCCTGCGTTAGCCGTTATTTTCCAGATCCAGGACATTCCGAATAATACTTTGTGGTATCAACGAGATGGAGCACCAGAGCATTATGCAAGACCAATACAGCACTACTTGAATGATGTATTTCCCAACAGACGGATTGGACAAAGAGGTTCAGTGGAATGGCCGCGAGGTCTCCTGATCTTACACCTCTCGATTTTTTGTGAAAAGTCAGTTTACCGAGAGCGGTTAGGAAGGACATTTTGAACATTTGTTTTGAAACGATTTATTTGTTTTCATTTTCACTAGTTTTCTTTATTTTTAGTTAAATAATATTATTATTGTAGTAAACGTCTTTTACTTTTTAAATCTAATTATTTCAAAAATTTTACGTTTAGTGTCAAAATTATTGGTAGCTTTCGTATCTAAATGTTTTATGCGGGAGTATTTCTACAGAAAATAATCTCAGATGGAAATCTCTTCAATCTCTGGAGCCTGGACCTGGTTAAAAGTACTGGTGGTAGATTTTTTATATAAAACGGTACAGGGTGAATTTATTATCTCGGAATAAATTCTACATGGTGTTTAAACCTTCAGGAGAAATTGCTTCAAGCGAATAAACTATATACTCTTCCAGACAGGCGGTCGTGATAAAATTAAGAGTTTTATGGGTTTATGTTTAAAACTAATTGAAACAGGAATATTTCTTTAAGTTAATTTTACACGATTAACTTCTGTCTTGCAGATTGCAAATTAACCAGAAATCTGATTCAGGAAATCGTGAAAGAAGTAAAAGAATAAAAGGGAAATACGTTACGTCAAATAATTTAGTACTCACTTTTATATCACGTAATTTCTAATGTCTGAATATTTGACAGAAAGTAACGATCGGATTTGGATCCGCTTTAAATACTACTAGTGTGCACTTCTAAAATGCCAGTGGTGGCGTATGTTTGTGGTGTAGAATCAGCTAGTAGGGCTGGACATCAGGTCCATAGTACTGAGTGGCGGACACTATCAGGTTCAGTAGAATTTAGGTATACAACTTTTTATACGTAGGGATAAGAAGACAATAACGTCGGCAATTAAGCTCCAAACGTTACGTTCTTTGTGGATGTTAGTATAGATGTTGTAAAAAACTTATGTGCAGGTGAAACCACATTCGAGCGCTCTCGCGGTTATATAAGATTTTGTCGTAAGCAGATACAGTTTCTGTTAACGGCGTCAGGTCAGAGGTTAGCTTCTGTTTAAACAGAAGGAATGGTAGGGACTCTTAACTCTCAACGCTTTTCGCATCGACTGGAGAGGAGATAAAATTATCAATTTTATCATCTAGCGTTTTAAGATTAATTGATTAACTATTGAATAATTATTAAAAAAATATGTGAAGATTTTCATAAAAAATAAAATACTTATCTGTTTTGAGCAAAAATCGTCTATTACACGCAAAGTTTACTACCTTTGAACGTTCCAATAGTTATTGCAAATATTCTCCTTAGTAAAAGTGGAAAAGTATTAATAAATATTTGAAATATTAATGTCAACAAAGTTTAGAATGTATACTTAGGTCAAAATTTTGTGAACATTTGTATTTCTAATATATGTTAACAATTTTATATTTTTTTAAATTCACGAAAAAGATAAGCATTTTAAAATTCGGTGTATCTAATCATAAAAGAATCTACAATTACGTTCAAAACTTTCTAAATGGAAACATTTATTAAACGTAATAATGGTTTTATTTTTTGTGTAAATACAGTAGGATACAAAATTTATCTGTATAACGTTTATTGAGTTAAACCTTTGTGCAGGCTCCTTTCAGTTAAACGGGTTATTATTGAATAATTCAACTTTACAAAATGAAATGCGCGTAACAAACTCGCACATGGTTTTCGTATTTACTTAACTGCAATACTTAAATAAAATTTAGCATATTTTGTAACGTGAAGAAATCGATATCTGCTCTTTTCGTGTCGACTGTATAATTTTGTATAGTTACCGGTTTAAAACATTACCTTTGAATTGAATATTTAAGGATTGTTATTTAATGTTTACTCGATACTTATTTCACTAAAATAATTTGTCTAAGTTTTCTGTATCTACTGTATTTACTATTTACTTTATAAAAGTTTTAAGTAAACATACTAGTGCCATCTACGTAATATTCATGGTTTCTTGTTAATTTCAAAATCGTTTACTTAAAGGTATCTGTTACTTTGCTGAATTAACGCTAGATGGTGGTACCATTAAATAATTACATCTTACTAAACTTTTTTTTATTTAAATATATAAAATTATAATTGGCAACATTGATATTTGATAAGAAAATTTGTTTAAGACCTTTTCTTATGGTGTGGTTCTTCTTTGTGGTGTCACCATTACGCTAGTTACTAGCCAAGCGGACTCACTCATTGATATTTATGTGACGTGATAGGTTAGCCACGTGACAACTTGGTCTAGCGGGTGCTGTTTGATGCACCAGAAAAACTATGCCAATCGGTTCCGGGTGTAATTCTAGGATGGACGGTTAAGAAGCTTATAAACTTGGACGTCTTGCGTTTTTTGGATCTTAAATTAATGAGCAGTTAACTGTAGCGTATAGTAATAAGCTGAATTGAATTCACTTATCGCAACATAAAGCAATAGAATGTTACAACTTCTGTAAGAAAATTGGACTCGTTGCGTTGTACAGGTCGAGATCTACAATAAATACACTTAAATTACGCAAGTTATAAGAAAATCAGAAACAAGTTACAAATTGTTTTGTAATAATAACAAATTTTCAATAACCGATTGTAAAGTAAAATTAAAATAAAGTTGTATGAATAGAGTCGAAAAATCAATTGAATTAATAGACAAAAGGAACTATTTTTGTTACAGTTTATAAGCTTATTCAAGTTCAACTTTCATGTGTAGCATATCCGTCTTGATAGGGTACTTCAGTCCGTGTATTTGTCTGTGTCCCGAACCATAAGAGAACGGCTTAAATTTAAATCTGTTTTCGTTAATCGATAGAATTACAACTAAAAACGCACACTTGCTATTTTGATTTCGATCATGCGTTTACTGGGTGAAAGGTAAGTGCACTCAAACTTTTAATGAAGGCGTTATGGCAATACTGGCGTCATTCGAAAACTTTCGTGTATATTTTTTCTTCTTATAATGTTGTTCTATTTTAAAAGCTGTATAATATCTATCCTACTATGTAGAGTAAGCCACACTCTCTTCTGATCGGTTTCCGCAACGCCTCCTTTTCTGGTTCCACACCACGCCCCTCTATTTTAACTCTTTTTCTGATTGGTCTATCGCTCCACCCCTCTGTTGTGATTGGGTCTAGAGACTCTCTTTTGATTAGTATCTTACACGCCCATTTGTCTGGTTCCCGATACAAGTACTGCAGATATTGCACCTTTGCGTGCAACTTCAAACCCAAGTTATTGATTGATCTATTTTTTTTATAAATGCCTGTAGTTTCATCGAGTATTTTTTATCACTTACTAGCTTATGTAATACCCCTGAAGCTAACAATGATAACATTTCATTTAACACGACCTTCAAAGCGTAATTGTCTGTATGATCGTATATTGCTAAACCCCGTTTTGTTAAAAAATGTGTACTTAAAACTCGGATATAATCAAAATAATTGAACAAAGAACCTTCTTGTCAATTTTTGTAACTGTAAATGGGATAGTAGTTTTGCTGCCTTCTTAATAGTTTTGTCTTACTACATTTAAACATTTTTAGACCAGTTGCTCCAGTACCAATGCAAAAAGTTGTAGTACCAGAGAATATCCCTCCTGAAATATTAAGTAAAACCATACCAGTAGGAGTAGAAAAATTTGTCACCACACCAAAGGAATGTTGTTGTGAGACACCAACCAACGATTTATTTTCATCATCAGTTTTAAAAGGAGGCACAAAACCAAAAATTAATAATGCAGCGAAAAAAGGTTCTTAATTTTTCATTACTAAACAATTTGAATACAAATTATGTTCACAGGATTACCAGGAAGACGTGGATATCCAGTTTTAACTGCCGAACAACCACCTTGGGCTGCCAAAGGTATTTATTAGTATTTAAAACTTAGTTATACTTATTTATTTTGTTTCTCGTAGATTTGCAACCGATAATGGATTTAGTTGGTGCAGGTCCATCAAGTACATTACAAAAGGTGACTGTACTAGATATTTCTGATGGAACTCCGGTATTTTACCATAATACAAATGAAAATGTGCTAGAATATCATTTAACTCCCCAACCGCCACGATTTACTTCTGGTTTTCAACTTAGGGGATCACAAAAACCATCATGGTTTCCAGGTAAATGTTGAAAAATTAATCGTGTTTTATTTGGTATTGTTTTAGGTTATTATGTGGCCTTACCAGATAATATACGGGTTGTGAACTCTCCGTGTGATGTATTACCAGCAGCTTGGCAAGCGGTGCAACCTGACATTTTTTCAGACGACAGTTTTTTGATTGTTGGGTGAAAGTAAAGTCAAAACAACTAACATATTAATGAAATTTAGTAACAATACAGATGATTTGCTATTTTATTGTCAACATGTTTCTATTTTGTTGATATTATTGCCTGTTCCTTTTATAAGCCCTTATTGTACCACAAAGACTGGGGTATATCTTTACCAAACTCCTGGTTTAATTTCTCCTGTAAATTTTAATAATCAGTAAACAAATACTTTTCAAATTATCTTTAACCTTGATTTCATCCTCTAGGTCGTGATATTTTATTTCAGCCTTTTGTTTAAAAACAGCACATGCCAAAGGTGTAGCAAATGTTAAGCATAAACCAACTAAAGATACTTGCAATGGTAGTGTCATCCATGGTATCCTACGCAAAGTTCCTTTGCGATCCAAGCGGTTCATGACGAATGGAACCAAAACTGAAGAAAAGACGGTGTTATTATACTATAATAGGGACTATGAAAGGTTTACCCATTCCTGGTGCAGCCATAGCTATTCTACTGAAAGTAACCTGTATTATTCCGTCTCGTGCTGCTTTCTTAGAGACTCCAATTCTATTGTTATTTTGATCATATACAGGAGTACCTTCTAAAAGTTCTCTGCAAAACACGTTATCTGGGTTAGTTTTTACGGATAATGGTAACTTACTGAGATCTCATTAGAGGTATATTTACACAGTTTGCCGCGGCAACGGCAGCAAATGGAACTAGTCTGCCAACAATAGGAGAAGCGTTCTGAAACAATGTAAAAGTTTAACTGTTAATATTTATTATACATAAATCTATGTCTACCTTTACTAAACGATTTAATCCTAAAGCGGTTGCTAAAGCACCACCAGTCGCGCATGCATAGGAAGTAAGAAGATGGCTGCAAAAAACAATTGTTTAAATTTTATTGATTAATACGGTGTTATAAATGTAGGTATTCGTTTTTATATCGTTAAGAGTTGCTAAAGAAGTGACGGTTAATATTTAGCAATGAACGAAATAAACTTGCACATTTATAATTAACATACTTTATATAATTTTAGGGATTCGATCTATTATTAATTGATTCTTTTCAGGTACCCAAGCTTTCGTTTATTAATTATAAACATCTGTTAACAATTGAACATAAGATAATAATAATAAAAAGGGAAAACACTTACTGCTAATCAATTTATAAAATGGGAATTGATAACATTAAAAATTAAGAAATCGAAAATTTTGAAATTAGTTTGGTTGATTATTAGAATCTAAAGAAATTAAAAAAGAATTAATTTTGTACACGAAATTCCTTGTTTTGGTTGAAATAAACATATTGGATAAACAAAAAATTTATTAAAACATAGACAGGCTAAACATAAACATTAAGATGGTAGAAATTCAAAAGGTAAAAAATAATGTTAATAATAATTAAGCAAAACTTATCCTTTTTTAATCTCCTTAGATTCTAATAATGAACTAAACTAATCCCAAAATTTTTGTCATTGTCAATTTTCAATTTTCGATTTTCGACTTTCGACTTCGACTTCGACTCTCGACTCTCGAATTTCTCGATTCTCGATTTTCGATTCTCGACCTTCGACCTTCGACTCTCGGCTCTCGACGCACGGCTCTCGACGCACGGCTCTCGACTTTCGATTTTCGATTTTCGATTTTCGATTCTCGATTCTCGATTCTCTATTTTCGATTTTCGATTTTCGATTTTCGACTTTCGACTTTCGACTTTCGACTTTCGACTTGCGATTTTCGATTTTCGATCTTCGATCTTCGATCTTCGATCTTCGATTTTCGATTTTCGATTTTCGATTTTCGGTTCTCTAATTTCGATTTCTAATTTCTTAGTTTTAATTTTGTCGCATTTTATACATTGATTAGCAGTAAGTTTTTTACCTTTTTATTATTATTTTATGTTCAATTGTTAACAATTTATAGCTCCTGCAGAAGTTTATAATTAATAAACGAAAGCTTGAGTAGCTGAAAAGAATCAATTAATAATAGATTTCGACTTTCGATTTTCGACTTTCGGCTTTCGATTTTCGACTTTCGGCTTACGACTTTCGACTTTCGACTCTCGACACTCGACTCACGACTTCCGAGTCTCGAGTCTCGATTTTTGATTTTCGATTCTCGATTTTTGATTTTCGATTTTCGATTTTTTAATTTCGATTTTTCATTTTTAATTTCTTAGTTTTAATTTTGTCACATTTTATACATTGATTAGCAGTAAGTTTTTTACCTTTTTATTATTATTTTATGATCAATTGTTAACAATTTATAGCTATATAGAATCAATTAATAATAGATTTCGACTTTCGATTTTCGACTTTCGACTTTCGATTTTCGACTTTCGTCTTTCGACTTCGACTCTCGACTCACGACTCGAGTCTCGAGTCTCGAGTTTCGATTCTCGATTCTCGATTCTCGATTTTCGATTTTCGATTTTCGATTTTCGATTTTCGATTTTCGATTTTCGATTCTCGATTTTCGTTTCTCGATTTTCGATTTTCAATTTCTTAATTTTAATTTTTTCACATTTTATACATTGATTAGCAGTAAGTTTTTTACCTTTTTATGATTATTTTATGTTCAATTGTTAACAATTCATAGCTCCTGCAGAAGTTTAAAATTAATAAACGAAAGCTTGAGTAGCTGAAAAGAATCAATTAATAATAGATCGAATCCCTGAAATTATATAAAGTATAAATAAAAAGTACGATCGAAATACTGCATCATTATTATACAGAGAGAGTCTGTAATTTGGAATAAATTCAATAGTTCAAATACTACTTTTTTTTTGGAAAAATGCCTGGACCCGTCGATTAGTATTTCAAATCGCGATTTTTTACATGCAACAATAATGTATACAGGGTGTCCCAATTTAGAGATATGACGTCATCAATGATTTTGTTAAACGACAACATTGTCATTTTGATGGCTATTTCTGTAGGGTGTGTAAAGTTATACATAACTGCCAAATATCAAATTTTTATTCCTTACCAATTACAAGATAATAAAAAGTAACAAAGTTATGAAAAACAATATTGAATGTAATTATTTCAATTAAGCAAATGCTCATAATGTTGTCCATTGACTATTTGACAATATCCTAAACGCGATCGAAATTCGTTTTGAACATTTCTAATGATTTCGGGCGAAATTAACCTACACTACTTATTCGTGCTTTTAGCTCCTCAACATTTGCCGGTTTGGTCTTAAAAACTTTGCTTTTCAAGTACCCCCATAAAAAGAAGTCGAAAGGATTGAGATCTGGGGATCTTGGTGCCATTCAATAGGTTCTCTTCTACGTATCTATCTGCCTGGAAATACAGCATTGAGATACTCACGAACAGGTCTTGCGAAATGGGGAGGCGCACCATCTTGTTGCAACCATATTTCTTTATTCGGGACATTAGCATGTACAGGGTCAGGAAACAAATTAGCCAATTGCGGCACTAATTCTTCTTGCAAGAATTCCACATATCGTACTCCACTGAGATTTTCGTCAAAGAATATTGGTCCTATAACTTGATTTCTTACAATCCCTGCCCAAAAATTCTGGGCGTTGAGTATGGCCTTCCCTCATCCAGCGTGGATTCTGATCCGCCCAATAACGACAATTTTATCGATTTACCTCATCGTTTAACATAAACGTAGATTCATCCGAAAATAGAATGTTCTCCACTAGAATGTCGTTCGTGTCTAGTTGATCCATAATGTGTTCACAAAACTGCAGTCTTCTATCAGGACCATCTTCCAGTAATTCCTGGAGGATTGTAAGTTTATAAGGATGCAATTTATTTACTTTAAGAATTCGTGCTATTGACGACTGGCTAATTTCAACATCATTAGATATCTGCCTGGTAGAGATATTAGGATTTTCTTGAACAGATAGTAATACATTCATTTTGATATCTTCGCTAAGGGCAGTTCTTCGATGAGTACTTGTTTTTCTTACATGCCCGTTTTCACTAAATTGTCTTTTTATTTTACTTACAGTACTTTGCAAAATGGGTAGCAGGTCGGGATATTTTTCTCTGAATAGATGCGTAACTTCAGTTTGTGTTCTTGTTCTATCTCCATCTCCAATCATTTGTAAAATTTCAATCTTGTGCATTTCAGTTAAATAAACCATATTGAACGATTTCTCCAAAAGAATCGATATGTTTACACTTCAAAACATTTGTACTCTTATTGAACACCATAGCAATAACATCTTTTTGTTTAATACCTAGATTGCTTTTTTTCATAAAATGATAGAGCATTTTTCAATTTGATTTTTATTGTAATTGGTAAGGAATAAAAATTTGATATTTGGCATTTATGTACAACTTTACACACTCCACAAACATAGCCATTAAAATGACAATATTGCCGTTTAACAAAATCATTGATGACGTCTTATCTCTAAATAGGGACACCCTGTATACATTCTTATTGCATGTAAAACATCGCGATTTGAAATACTAATCGACGGGTCCGAGCATTTTTCCAAAAAAAAAATTACTATTTGAATTATTGAATTTATTGCAAATTACAGACTCTCTCTGTATAAATTAACTGTATTTATTTAACATTAACTTTTATAGTACATGCAGTAAAAGAATAACTCGAGTGGGACTAGAACCCACAAGGTCACACTCGTTTTAAACTTAAACTGTATGTACTTTCTTAGTTACGATGTATTATAATTTTTATACATGTTGAAGGATCACAGTCAATTTTTGTGTGTCATGTGAGCCCGCAATTTGCCAAGGTTTCGCACATAACACGTGACTGATTGTTAATTTTTATTTTCTATAAGCTGGACTAGTATATAACTGTAGAACTTGTTAATGAACGAACAGAAGAACATAATAATTATTAACTGTATTTATTTAAAATTAATTTTTAAAGTACATACAATAAAAGATTAACTGTAAAAGATTAATTCGAGCAGAACTTAAACCCACAACCTTTACTTTGCTAGAGTAGGGCTCTTCCAACTCAGCTATTGAGGAGGCAAGTTGTTACACGTCCAAACCGCACTAGGCGTCGTGTATGCTTACTAATGTAAGCGGGTTGCCAAGCCAGCTAACAGGGAGATGGGCGTGGTCGAAATAATAAGTAAAATGAATGATTAATATGCTCAAACACCTTACACCTAAATTCAAACAGCTCAGTCCGGGAAAATATGTCTCTAGGCGCCACCACAATCGAAACTTTGCTAAAATAATTGTCTTAAGCTGGATGTTAATTAACCCTACTTGATTGTGGAAAGTAGGATTGTGCTTACTCAGTAAACTCTTACACGAGGGTTCTAAAACAAACACTCGTCCAAAACAATTCAACTCAAACTCAAATAAATTTAGCACTACCCAGGTTATTAAAAACTTTTTGAATACACCTCGTAAACTAAAATATCCAAAACAAAAGTTATCACTCAAATTCATTCAATGAACGGTAATTAATTTTTAAAATTCTTAACATGAACGATATCTTTTAAATTTAATTTACTTTTTATAACACTTCTGAATCGTATTGACATTCGTAAATATTCAAGGTTTCAAAACTCCAACTCTTTGTTATACTTAATGACATTTTTAAGACAACAGCTGATCCGTTAATTGTGCATTGCGCTAATGAAACAAACATGAAAATTTTGCAATCAACCTGGCAAATATAACCTTTCAGGTTGTTCATTAATCTTAAAAATCCAAAAATATGCAAAGCTTACTTTTAAAATTGTCAAAACTAGATCACCAATTAAGTAAATGTTACAACTGTGTTTCATACCTGGCTAAATAAACAACAGAATAACAATCAACGGTAAATACATATATTGTCCTGTACAAAATAAAACAAAAACACAAATATCTACATAAATTACATCAGCGTGGTTGAAAGTTAAACCACCCAAATACCACTTTGCATTCTTACTACTAAAACAAACCATACAATAAGACTCAAGAACGATTATCTCTTCCTTTCAAAACTACTTAATAATTTAAACAACAATACGCAAATAAACTAAACAAAAAGATAATCGGACTTAAATGAGTTCTTAAAATTCCTAAATCTAATTTCTTACTTAAAATTGTCCATTAATCCTTGGATTTCTTTCTTCTTTCTTCCGTAAATCAATTATTTGTAGTCCATTTGTAATCCTTAAATTGCATGAAGCCACATAACCAGTGCTTCACAATTTCACAAACACTTATTCCTTTCTGTACTCACAAATAGTCTAATAACACGTAATAAGCTGTATACGTTTGGTTGCCTCTTAAAATTTCTAGCAACCTTTACACCAATTTAGTCCCTTATACAAATAAACTTTCAATGTCATAACGTTACTTAAACATTGGCTTAATATACAACGAACACTTCGTTCACTTAAAAGGTGGTCCCATAAATACTTTTAACTGAATGTCGGTACAAGAACACGCGCTAACCTTGACGCTACTAACGTTACAACTGTTATCTTTATTCAAATCTGCTTACGCACTTATTATTTTCTTGAAGAAAAACACACAGACTAATTTTATCTACAATCTCAATTTTATTATTGTTTTGTTTATGAATGTCTTTTACGATTCATTCCCGGTTCGGGTTACGCAGTTGTTTAAACAATTACTGCCTCACTATAATTCACAAACATAACTCCTACTTAACCCATTCTAAACCACATTACCTCGCGCGCGCGTCTCACCAAAAGCCAAAAGCTAACCCACCCGTCAATCCCTGACTTTCCTATTTATACCTTCAGTCATCCATCTTTAAATATGTCTTCCTTCCGCGTTATATTCTCCAATAGTATTCACTCAAAATTTCATAGTTCCAACAGATGCTACCCTCTATACAAGCACGCGTGTAATTACAATACATCGCCATATTTGTTCTTACTTACAAATTTTACAATTACTTCATGAAGAAATCATTTTTCGTCACCACATTCATTCAGTAGCCACTCTGGTCTATTACACAACTTTCAACCTTTATCTCCAACCTGCGCTCGATCTCCTTCCGCAACATTTGCAAAAATAAGTACCGTCTAAGGTCTCAAATCCCATATACATACACATATTCTCAAAACAATTGCACAACATTACGAAAACTTTCTGAAATTAACACTTAAACATACCCAATCTTTCTCTACATATTTTCTAAAACATTCTACACTTATACTTCACATCTTCTGGCCAAAATTACTCCTTTATCTTCCAACATTCCAATCTTTATCAAGTAGCAAAACAGTAGCAATACAGTGGTAAGCATTATCGTCCCCTCGACAAATTTCTTTTTACATTTCCTTTCATCAGAATCTAATTATTCCAACACTAAAGTCTCTATAACATTCAAATACACGTATCTACATACTGAATTATATTTCTCGTAAATTTCCAGTGGCGTAACATACATCCACATACATTATACATATACACAAAAAAAAATTTTTTTTTCGTTCAAACTCAATACAGCCGTGCTCAAAACACGTCATACACGTCATTATAACATCCTACATACAGGGTGCGTCAACGCAACCTGACAAAGTCACACTCGATTTAAACTTAAACTGTATGTACTTCCTTAGTTACGATGTAACTATTTTTATACACAGTCAACTTTCGTGTATGTCATGTGATCCCGTAAGTCGCTAACGTTTCTCACATGAAAATACGTGACTGAACGTTAATTTTTAGAGGTCGTGGGTTGAAGTCCCACTCGAGTTAATATTTGACTGCATGTACTTTAAAAGTCAATTTTAAATAAATACAGTTAATGATTACCTACTATCTTCAACTTCTGTTCGTTGATTAAAAAAAATTTCTATAGTTATCTATTAGCCTAGCTTATAGCAAATAAAAATTAACAAATAGTCACATGTTGTGATATTTCCTTGAACGGGATTCGTGTCTATTACCTCTTGTTCGCTAGACAACGGTTCTACCAAATGAGCTATTAGGGATTTGAATTTCATTCGATAGCAACCCTTAATGTATGTTGTATATTGTTAATATACCAATTTCCACAAGTCAGAGCAGTTGCGTCATAACTAGCTTTGTTTCAGTACCACCTACAGAACTAGAATTAATTTAGGCGATGTTGTCAAGAATTTCTGACATTAAACATTTGACATAACATAACTTAAATTTTATTATTGTGCTAAAATACACATAACTCCTAAAGTTGAGATTTGACAGTTGTCAAACTGTTATTTTTCACAATCTGACAACACCGGCGTCCTCTGACAGTATTAATATTAGTGACGTAACTGCTCTGACTCGTGAAAATTACTATATGGTTTTTCATATAAGTTCCGTTGTACGTCATGAATTTATGTAAGTAGTGCCAACGTTCTAGATTGTTTCTCTCTCTTTTTGAATTTGAATTGTGTTGAATTAACTTTGCATAGTTACAGTTACTTTGTGTGTTGTAACATGTGGGCTGTATATCACTAAGGTTACACACAAGATAAACAAATAACTGATTTTATAACAATAATTGCAGTTTGCAATATTAAATACGATATCAATAATGATTGACACAGCCGCTCTTATGAAACATGTCGTTAGTCACCATTTACCGCAATATACGTGATAGTGCGCCCATACTAAATATAAACTCAAAATTGACATTTGACGTTTAATGTTTAGGAGTGACCAAATTATACAAAATTACGTAAAGAACAAAAAGCAAATTGAAACATGATTTAATTTAATTTACAGAATGTTACTAACAATTATGGGTAGCACTACAATTATGTGTTGCGGCAAATGGTCACTAATGACATGTTTCATAGGAGCGGCGCCACCTTTCTTTCCCCTCATAAACATTAAACGTCAAATGTCAATTTTGAGGTTATATTTAGTATGGGCGCACTATCACATATGTTGCGGCAAATTATTACTAACGTCTTGTTGCATAAGGGCGGCTGTGTCAGGTATTTTTGATCGCGCCGTAGTGCTCCTTGACACGTTTAACGAATTTACCTTCTTGTTTGTAATAATGCAAATTTAATTTTTTTTAAATACATACGTGAAAAGATATTGCCTCGAATGGAATTCGAACCTATGACGTCTTGTTCGCTAGGCAAGGGTTGTAGTAACCGAGATATAAATATGTATGATTGTTAAAAGGATATTATATTAACTTTACATAGTTAGTTGCGATGTTTGTTTTACCATGTGCCCTGCATATCGTTAACGTTACACACACGATCGATATAAAACTAAGTCTATAATCGTAATTGTTATTTGCAATATTAAACAATAATGCTTGAAAAGTTGCATTCTTGATTATAATTATATAAATATAGATTTTAGAAATACATATATAAAAGGATATTCTGTCGAATGGAGTCGAACTTATGACCTCTTCTTCGCTACCAACTCATCTATCAGGAAATTGAATATCTTTATGTATGTAGGTATTTAAAAAAATTTAAATTATATAATTACAATCAAAACGCATATTTGTTAAACTTTTCAAGGATTATGTGTTTATTGTATGTATAACTATAGCGATATGGGGACCACCAGGCAAAACATATAGCAACTGTAATAACTGTAATAAAGTTAACACTCCATTAACAAAATACACGCATAAAGGGTTTCTATCAAAAGGAATTCAAGCCTATGACATCTCACTTGTCTAACGAACAATAAGGTCATGGGTTCTAATATAAAGTCAACGTATCGTATTTGAAGAGTTGACTCTTACCTTAAACGTCTGGACAGCCACCTGTCTTTCAAATTGAAAATGGCGATACATCATATAAAACGTCTTTTGATTCTTTACAAAACTATCTTTATTTCTTTAATTTGATTTAATTTAATAGTTCTTGTATTCGTCAGTCTTTAACGTGTACAGCGTAAAACCATTTACATAAGAATAGCTTTGGGACGGAACCTGATCTAATTGGTTGATAATCTTGACCAAAACTCAACTCAATTGATCCATTGGTTCAAAACAAAAATTATAAGAAAACCTACCACCAAAAAAGCTAGTTTACGAGTTTATATGTTAGGATGTTTTTCTACATGGTTTTTAGTTTCCTTCTAATGTTTTCTTGCTTGTTTAACGTGTTTGGGCGTTTGCAGTGATTTGTTGGTTAGTTTATTTGTCTCAAGGTTATGCGTTTATGAATTTCTTTTGTTTATTTATTGTTCACGTGTTTATACAAATGTGGTAAGTATTTGTTTGCACGTTAAACAGCTTTTTTACTTTCTTAGATTTGGACGTTAGGATTGTGTCTTTTAGGCGTTTAAGTGTTTGATGGCTAGTGTTTTTCTTTTTGGAGGTTGCATGTTTCAATGCTTGCGTCTGCGCCTTCGTTTACGTTTGCGTTTCTAGTTTTGAGTTTTGAGTTTTGAGTTTTGAGTTTTGAGTTTTGAGTTTTGTTTTGAGTTTTGAGGTTTGCGTTTTGAGTGTTGAGTATTGAGTATTGAGTATTGAGTATGGAGTTTCGAGTTTTGAGTTTTGTTTTGAGTTTTGAGTATTGAGTTTTGAGTTTTGGATTTTAGATTTTGAGTTTTGAGTTTTGGGTTTGAGTTTGAGAACAGAAACAAGATGAAGAAAAGCAAAATGCATACGTGAGCAAGATGGGGGAACGCATAAAATATGATGGCGTAAAGCCTAAAACAACACGTAAACCAGATGGTGGACAGCTAAAAAAGCACTACATAGGGAGTTCAGAAATAAGAGGCGGCAAAAAGGAGTAGGTACTAAGAAAGGGGTCTAAAAATAAGATGTTAAAAAGCAAGATGGTGGAATACGAACACGAGATGGTGCAAGTCAAAAAACGCAGGCTACCACCAAAAAAGCTAGTTTACGAGTTTATATGTTAGGATGTTTTTCTACATGGTTTTTAGTTTCCTTCTAATGTTTTCTTGCTTGTTTAAGGTGTTTGGGCGTTTGCAGTGATTTGTTGGTTAGTTTATTTGTTTCAAGGTTATGCGTTTATAAATTTCTTTTGTTTATTTATTGTTCACGTGTTTATACAAATGTGGTAAATATTTGTTTGCACGTTATACAGCTTTTTTACTTTCTTAGATTTGGACGTTAGGATTGTGTCTTTTAGACGTTTAAGTGTTTTATGGCTAGTGTTTTTCTTTTTGGAGGTTGCATGTTTCAATGCTTGCGTCTGCGCCTTCGTTTACGTTTGCGTTTCTAGTTTTGAGTTTTGAGTTTTGAGCTTTGAGTTTTGAGTTTTGAGTTTTGTTTTGAGTTTCGATGTTTGCGTTTTGAGTGTTGAGTATTGAGTATTGAGCATTGAGTATTGTATGGAGTTTCGAGTTTCGAGTTTTGAGTACTGAGTTTTGAGTTTTGGATTTTACATTTTGAGTTTTGAGTTTGAGTTTGAGAACAGAAACAAGATGAAGAAAAGCAAAATGCATACGTGAGCAAGATGGGGGAACGCATAAAATATGATGGCGTAAAGCCTAAAACAACAAGTAAACCAGATGGTGGACAGTTACAAAAGCACTACATAGGGAGTTCAGAAATAAGAGGCGGTAAAAAGGAGTAGGTACTAAGAAAGGGGTCTAAAAATAAGGTGTTAAAAAGCAAGATGGTGGAATACGAACACGAGATGGTGCAAATCAAAAAAGGCAGGCGGGAGGTGCTGGACTAGGATTCTTAATCAAGAAGATGGCATAATAAAGGTTGAAAAACTTGCAAAAAGAAGATGTGGCTTTAAAATTAAAAGCTCTGTCATTACCAAGTAATCGTAAAAATCAATTAAGATAAGCTTGTTATTAAAAAAGTAATTAGTATGTGGCCCAGGTGTCTGAGTAAATCCTATACCTGAAGTGGATAATGAGCCTCAAGTGCCATCGCTCTCACGCTCACAACATATAATGGTACAAAACATGTCTTAGATGACCGGGCACTACTAACCGTTCAGACGATTTTAATGAAACCCGGAAATTTTAGATTTATTTATTGTTTTCCAATGAAATTTAGTTTAAATATGTACACACTATTGTATAAGGTAGATCAGGTCCAGAAACTTAAAATATCCAGAGTTCGTGAGTCGAATTTCTTTTTTTTTTTTACAAGTAATAGATTTAGAAGTGTAAAAGTTAGAGTTATTGATACAACAATGCGTGGATAAGAACATCTGGTTGTAATTTAGGCATATGCGAGCAAGATAGTGGATCAAGAAAGCAAGAGGGCGGAAAGGCAAAACAGCACATGGGAGATGCTGTACCAGGATTATTAATCAGGGGTACAGATTCTGGAATCATCTGAACCCTTTTTTAGACGAAACTCGCAGAGGGGCACATAAAAAGGGTAACAGAAAATAAGGGTAGGGGAACGATTGCAAAAGAAGATGACAGGGAGCTGGAACTTTAAAAGCAATGGACGTAGAATAAGACGTTAAAAAACAAACAAAACCTCAAGGTCACTGCAATATAATTAAAAGTGTGCTCTAATGCCGGAATTAAAAGGCAATTAAGATAACGTCATTAAAAACGCAATTAGTGGGTGCGGTAAGTCTCCGTGCAACTTAGAAAATGGGCTTCAGGTGTCATCGCTCCTACGTGAGCAGCATCAATAGTACAAAATCTGTTTCAGGTGAGCACCATTAACCGTTAAGACGATGTTTACGAAACCTCCTGAAGATGCAATCATTTTAGAATTTAGTTTTCCTTTAAAATTTAGATTAAGTATGTACATAGTTTTATATAAAGTAAATTAGATTAAGAAACCTAAAACATCCTTGGAACTATAGAATTGTTATTTATTGTGAGTTAAATTTGTTTAAATTTTTTTAGCAAATTTGCCTTTGTAAGAAACCGATTTTTATACGCTCAGATTATATGAAAATAGCTTATGGGTGGGAAATGATATCAGATGAACCACATAAGTACCTCTTAGGGTGGTGCTGTAGAATATGAACTACAATGTATTAAAATGTTAAGATAACAGTATTTAAAGTATTATATTTAAATCGCGAGGGTCGATATAGTTTATAGCGTTCCTTGTATTGCGAGTGAGCTAGAAAGAGTGCTGTATGTGGGAAAACGATGTGAATGTTTTTCGTATGTTGCATTTTTCTTGTAATCGGGAAGATAATTTCAATTTGTAATTAGTCAGTCAAAGTTATTATTTGAATTATAAAAAATGTAGTTTAACAGAATATTAGGGAGTTAGAAGGACCGCGATGGTAGGGGTGACGATCAAGGGAGATGGAGTTAGCGCAATGTTAAGAACATATTCGCGAAGACTTGGTAATATAGTACATGTTGTGGTCAATTGATAACGCTTATATTAGCGTCTTTTACATAGTTACGATGTTAGCAAACGGATATTGTTGTATGGACATCCTGGTTATTTTAATTTCGCCGAGCTATAGGATCACACCTTTTGGCTATATCGATTTATTTAGATATTCGAAAGGTTTGAGTAGAGTTCCGCCGTCACCCATCGTGATCCAGTATGGTAAGTTAATGAATTAACTTGCGAATTTCATTTTAAAGTCATTCCGAAGTCGTATTGAAAGCAGTTTTCAATTTTAGTGCAATTTCATTCTTACATTATGTTTTTTTTTATAAAAGTTAACATAATTGCTATCTGTGCTGTATAATTGATAGTAACTTGATGTATTTGTTCTACGATATTTATTGTCTTTTACGTAACAACCGGTAACCGGTATGTTTACTGTTTGTTGCAGTAAATTTGTATTTTTTGGCGAATGTCCTTGGCATTCTTCTTTCGCCTACGTTGAGTTTAGTGCCTTAAACTAGCACAGTTATATTTGTATACTTCATTCGTAAACACTATTTCAATAAACGTTACTTTAAGAATTTTTCCGTTTATTTGTGAGCCCGAAATTTTAAAGCAATTTAAAGCGAGTTTCAGATAGTATTTTATTGACGATTTGTGTGATAAGTCGTACAATTGCACGGATATTTTAAATTCAATGATTGACGAATAGTAGGTATTTGCAAAAGATCTATTTTGAAAGTAAAATTCGGAGAGCAAAACCATTAATTTTGAATACTATTTTTCGATTTTATTAGTGCAAAGTTTAAGTAACAAACAAGTTTTCCTACTTGAATATAAAGCTTTCTAGAGTTTTGGGCCCAATATGATGGTAAATTTTGAGTTTATGTTGTGAAATTTAAGATTTTATTGAAAAAATTGAAAGCTAGGAAATGAGTATATTTTGTAAATTAACAGAGCGTTTTGTAACGAATCTTCAGTAGCGATTTTAAAGTAAATTTACAAGTTGAGCCAAAAGTTAAGGTGAGTGATATAAGGGCCAGATCATTAGATAAAGGAGTTTTTGGTGAATATGGTGTACGTGTGGTCAGTATTTACGATTGAGTGACTGATTTGCATTCTTGTCTTCTGCGGACAATAGTTCACGGCGCCATTATTTTTAGATATTTAAAGAGAGTTGTCGCCTTTGTTCCTTGATTATTAATTTATACTTTTATTGAGTTTTAACGAGCACCCGGTCAGTTGTTAAGCCACAACCTTAGGTATCACACACCTTATCAGTGCGGGCTAAAGTTGGAATGTGCATCCCTATGTAAACATCTCCTTTCAAATGCATAGTAACGACGAACTAAAAACTATATATATATATATATATATATATATATATATATATATATATATATATGTATATACCGGGTATTTCACGACGAACGACACGGACTGTAGCACTTAGGCGCCACCGATTTGAAAATTCTTTCAATGCAATATGATATAGGATCGTAATCTCCACATTCTAAAATTATTTCCATTTATACAGGGTGTACCTAAGTTGCTGTTATACTGTGTATACGTAAACCTTACCCTTTTCGAAATATTTGAGATTTTTCAAAATTGTACAATGATAAAATAACTATTGGTCACTATGAATAGTCAATTTAATGAGCTATCAAATCCCATATGACTGGTTGGAGGAAATCTATACAGGGTGTTTAAAAAAGTTAATCCCTTTTATTCCTATTTAAATATAATTAGCTTGCTTAGTTCAAATGGAGTACCTTGCAAATTTTTCTTTCCATTAATGGAGAATTTAATTATCTTTCAAACTGTATTAGGTTTTCCTATACCTAAAATCAATAGTTTTGCAGTTAATCCCATTTAATTGAAATATTTACATGACTTAACTATTCTAAAAGAAAGGACATCCAGGAGGAAAATAAACTATACGTGAGTTTTCTTCATTAAATGTTCAAATTGTTTCCCAACTTCGACGATACACAAACGTACTCTTTCTTCAAAGTTACTTCGCAAATTTGCGAAGTTACATTAGAAAAAGCGTGCCGGATCCCAACGTCCTATCATGTCCTCTTTTGTCGTCGGAGAAGTAACGTAAACAATATCTTTGATGAAGCCCCATAAAAAATAGTCGAGGCACGTGAAATCGGGGGATCTTGCGGGCCAGTTTTGGGGGCCCTTCTTGCAATCCACTTATCGGGGAATCGTTCATTTAAATGATTTCTTACACCATAACCGAAGTGCGCAAGAGTGCCATCCAACTGAAACCACATACGCTCTATGACATTCAAGGGGACGTCTTCTAATAATGCCGGTAGTTCTTCTTGAAGGAATTGTAAAAATTGCTAAACATTTAAATGAGCATCAAAAAAATAAGGCCCTATAACATAAGCGTTAATAATTCCACCCCACACATTTAAAGACTGTAATAATGAAAATTATGCCGATTTACCAAACCGTTGCTGCTTCGTCCGAAAATAAGACGTACTCTACAAACTTTTCCATTGCCCACAAACAAAATTCGTTTCTTCGAAAGAAATCGGTTTCTTCTAAATGTTGGTGTATTTGAATATGATAGGGATGGTAGCGATAATTTTTTTAGTATTCTATGAGCCAGCGAGACCCCCTTATTATAAGAACTAGTTTTACTTATCCCTGTTTCGTTTTGAATTTCTCTTAAACTGGTATTTCTTTTTTCAATAACGACTTGCAATGTTGAAAACTCGTTTTCTTCATTTTCTGTAAGTGGTTTCTTTTTTTGCACTTTTTAGTAACTTACGCTGCCGGTGTTTTTGATCTCTGTAGAAGTCTTTCGAAAACAGCTTTATTATGATGGTTCCGGTTTGGAAATTTCTGAGCGTAAATTCTTGTAGCTAACAGACAGTTTTCTTCGCATTCGCCGATCACCAAAATCATATCGACCCGCTCTTGGATGGAATACATTTTCATTTTCGACTTTTTGCAATTACTTCAAGCACAGTTAAAGACAGTACTACAATTTAAATACTCAATGACAATGACAGTTTGCAAATGTTAATCCTAGAACAATCATTGTCTCCTGGATATATCCTTTCTTTAAAAATACGTAATTCTTGTAAATATTTCAATTAAATGGGAATAACTGCAAAACCATTGATTATAGGTATAGGAAAACTTAACACAGTTTGAAAGATAATTAAATTCTCCATTAATGGAAAGAAAAATATACAGGGTGTTCAATTTGAGCTAAGCAAGCTAATTATATTTAAATAAGAATGAAAAGGATTAACTTTTTTTAACAATCTATATAGATTTCCTCCAACCAGTCATATGGGATTTGATAGATCATTATATTGATTATTCATAGTGACCAATAGTTATTTTATCATTTTACTATAGTACGAGGTATCAATTGATAAAATTTAACTTTACAATTTCGAAAAATCTCAAATATTTCGAGAAGGTAAGGTTTACGTATACACAGTATAACAACCTACTTAAAATCTACAAACGTCCCAGGTTCGAATCCTGATATGGGCGGTAAAAAATACTCCAGAGATTTGGATGTGTTGTAAGTGTATGGAGCCAATAACCCTGGAAGTTGACGCTCCCAACCCCCTTCGGGGCGGAATTAAAAAAAAACAACTTAGGTTTATTTTGCTCGTACAATTGGAATATGCAAAAATATACAGGGTGTTCTATTAAAAAAAACAACTTTGATGTGCCACTATTTTTTGGTACACACTGTATAAATGGAAATCATTTTAAAATGTGAGGATTGCAAGAATTTTGAAAATCGCGTCTAAGCGCAACAGTCCGTGTCGTTCGTCATGAAATACCCGGTATATACATAGATTGGGCATATTCCACTAAATAAATGTACATAACGCTATCATTTATCAGCTCCACAATCTGCAGTGTCAAAGTTACAAAAAAAAAGTTGATTTTTGAAATATCTCCAAAACGAAAAAAGGTATTTTTCTTATTCTTTGTATAATAAATAGGGATGTGAAGTACGTTGGTTTTAGCTTATTAATACGTTTTTATTATGTACAATGGCGTAGAACGCAACCTTTTAATCCCTAACTTCTACGCCAATGGAGTAATTTGAACTTTTTTATTAAAATACAAAACCTTGATATTTTTCGGATAAAAAAGGTATACTTTGTATAATTCGATAACTTTAACAGTTTTCAACTTTTTACCAACTGCTTAGGCAGGTTATTGTTCTAAACGTGAAAATCAGTGTTTCGCAATAATAGGCGTAACGTTAGCTAAAACCAATGTACTTTATATCTATATTTATTATACGAAGAATGAGAAAAATACCTATTTCGTTTTGGAGATATTTAAAAAATGTTTCTTTTGTAACTTTGACACCCTTTATCTCGAAATCGAAACACTATTGGCCTTACGTTCATATGAAAGTTTTGTGTTAAAATGATTAGATCTATTATTTCCCAACGTCAATCAAGACCTGAACCCACTAGTATTGATGCAGAGTAACTACCTTATCTTTGCCCAGCGTCAAAATGAACAAAAAGAGGTAGACCCTATTTGTGTCAGAATCGAAGAATAGAGAGTCTATCAATCTTTAAGAAATAGTACATCTAACCATATTTACGGAATTAGCGCTACGGTGATAAAGGGAAACATAGCTCCTTCGTTAAACCTTTAACGAAACTACCTTAGTGGTTCCAATATACAAGAAAGGTGACACAACCAAACCTCATGAGAAAAACAAGATTATGATAATATCGTATTGCAGTATTTACTATCAGTTCGAATTAGAAAAGCGATAAAGAGTATTAGAAATAGCTAAAATTGATAACAATCAGTACAGAACACATAAATGCTACATTTGAATTAAGTTTTTGTATAACTTGTATTTATTTACAGCCCTTTGTCCAGAGAATGTTCCCTCTACAAAGTTAATTGGCTTTTTAATTTTCTTCGTTATTTTAGAATAAGTAAGCTTATGATATACCATAGTGTATTTCTAAATCAATTACCTGTCAAATGACACCAAACTCAACCTAGGTTGCAATTTAAAAAAATTCAAGATGGCTGCGTCTGACAAATACCAGTCGCTCATTAAAATATGGATATTTATGTATGTTTTAACCCCACCAAATGTCAAATCTAAATGTCAAACCGTTTCTTTGCACAATATATATATATATATATATATATATATATATATATATATATATATACATAATATATATATATATATATATATATATATATATATATATATATACAACGTGTCCCAGATAACATTTCCAGCATGGGGATCTCGCTTATTATAAAACATACAGATTTGGTTAAATTAGATGAATTACTCCTAAGGATTAGTCAAATTATAGGACACTCGACTTATGGCAAGAAAAAGAAAAATGTCAAATTTCTTTTTCTTGTAATATCTTTTTTGTTATATTAGACATATAAATTTTATTTGAACTTTCTTAAGATATTTTTTATGCAGAATTTAAATATCAATTTGGATTTTTTTTTGCACTTTCTATTTTTTAGTTTCAACCCCTAAATTAAATTTTTCGTATGGAACGACAAGTCGGCTTTGAAATAATTGATCGTGTTTTTTTATCCTCTTTACAATGATATAGCACATGTACTATCTATTTTTAAAAACAACAAAGAAAATTTAAAAAAATGTATTTTATTAAAGACTCTAACAATAAGCAGGCCGTGAAACATAAAAAACACAATCGAATTTAATGTCACTTAAAAATTATTCGTTCCAGAATATTTTTGTGTCAAACATGGCTTTATTTACTAATACTGAAAAGTTTGATATGTTGAGTTGTTACATCTTGTCTCATAAAAACAGTATAAAAGCTGAACGGCTGTACTTGAGACTGTATCCTGAAAGAAGGCAGCCCAGTGCTCGTACGTACAGAAATTTGGTAATTAATTTAAAAGAATATGGTTCATTTTCAAAACCTACTAGAAATCCGAAATTACGGAATGAAGATGCAGAACTAAATGTATTACAATCAGTTATTGAAAATCCTTCAACATCTGTTAGAGAAATTGAACATAACACTGGTATTTCGAAAACTACATCACAAAGAATTTTAAAACGTCACAGGTATCATCCGTATAAGTACACCATTCTGCAGGGACTTAGAGATGGAGATCAGGGGAGAAGATTACAATTTTGCCAATGGTATGTTAATCAATGTGAGAATAACGATAATTTTCCAGCTACGATTTTGTGGTCTGACGAAAGCAGATTTACAAATAATGGCCTTTTCAATCGACACAATGTTCACTTTTGGGACCGTGAAAATCCTCACGTTGTTAAGGAAAGTGTCAAGTCAAGTGAGATTTGGTTTTAACGTCTGGTGTGGCATTTTAGGCGCTAAACTTATTGGGCACATATTGTTTAACGAAACATTAAATAGTGAAAGGTATTTGAATTTACTACAAACTGATTTAGAAAATAAACTTGATGGTTTACCACTGATTGAGAATATTAATATCTGCTTCCAACAAGATGGCGCCCACCCACAATTCAAACATCATCAGCGAATATTTAATAATCGGTTTCCAAATTCATGGATTGGTAATCGAGGGCCGATTTTATGGCCACCCAGATCTCTAGACTTAACGCCTTTGGACTTTTTCCTTTGGGGCTACGTAAAAAATCGAGTGTACGTGCAAACATTTGAGAATGCCGAAGATCTTCGTGAAGCTGTTCTTGCAGCATTTGGTAGCATTAAACGCCAAAACTACGCAGAGCAATTACGTCGACACTACGCAGGCACAATTATGTTTAGAACGGAATGGTCAATTGTTTGAACATCTTTTATAATTGGATAATTATTCCAATACTATTACCTGCTTAACTCTTGTTGTTATCTATTATTTGTCGTTTTCTCATGTTTCACGGCCTACTTATTGTTAGAGTCTTTAATAAAATACATTTTTTTAAATTTTCTTTGTTGTTTTTAAAAATAGATAGTACATGTGCTATATCATTGTAAAGAGGATAAAAAACACGATCAATTATTTCAAAGCCGACTTGTCGTTCCATAAGAAAAATTTAATTTAGGGTTGAAACTAAAAATAGAAAGTGCAAAAACAAAATCCAAATTGATATTTAAATTCTGCATAAAAAATATCTTAAGAAAGTGCAAATAAAATTTATATGTCTAATATAACCAAAAAGATATTACAAGAAAAAGAAATTTGACATTTTTCTTTTCTTGCCATAAGTCTTAAAATACATGGAAATTTGGAAATTGGAGTGTCCTATAATTTCACTAATCCTTAGGAGTAATTCATCTAATTTAACCAAATCTGTATCTTTTATAATAAGCGAGATCCCCATGCTGGAAATGTTATCTGGGACACGTTGTATTTATATATATATATATATATATATATATATATATATATATATATATATATATATATATATATATATATATATATATATATATATATATGGTCCAGTTTATAACGGCAGGACTTTACCAAAGGATAGTTAACGTAAAATGTCAGTTTTCATATAAACAAATATACTGGAGAGCTTCGTTTTCGACATACAGAGTATTGAAATTTTGTAAAAAAATAGAATATTCTGAATACTTCTAAAACGGCAGCTTTGAATAACTTTACATTTGGTACACAGTGTGAACTAATTGGCCCTCGTTATTTAGGGCTTATGATGGCAAAATACGAAAACCAGTGGCCGAGATATGGGTATACCATCGCCCCGTTTCAAACAATCTCCTACGCCACTGACTTTATTGTAAATCCAATAACGTCTTCCGATAGATCATGCTTTTTGGAACAAAGAAGTTTGGTTCCATGGTACACGTACGGCGTACCGTTTTCGAGATATTTCAGATTGTGTCAGGTAATGTCAGGCCAGTGATGCAAAATTTAATTTCGAATTTAAATTTCACGAAGTAAACTATGACTAAGATTTGACATTTATACGAACAATATTTTAATTCAGAAGGAATTTCGTAAATTATTTTTAATTTGGTTGCTAGTTTCAAACGTTAAATAAAATGCCTTTTAAATTTTCTAATCAAGAATATGCTGACATGCATTTTGTTTATGGTTTTTGTGATGGGAATACAGCAGAAGAAACTCGAGAATACCGTAATGTTTTTTCAAACGTGCATCTTCAATTCGTCAATCAAGGGTTGAAGTCTATACCTAGGAATCGTAATCGTCTGAATTTTAATACGGTAAGGAGAAACAATAACGTACTTCGTGCATTTAATAGAGTTCGAGGACTAGTCAAAGAAGAGTCTGTCGAACCCTTGGAACTTCTAAAAGCACTATTGTAAGAATATTAAAACAGGACCACATACGTCCTTTTCATCTGCAACCTGTCTATGGTTTACACCTAGGAGACGATGAACGCAGGGTTGCATTTTGTAGGTGGTTTCTGAACTCCGTTCAAAACAATGGGGATTTTTTTAAGCAATATTCTATGGACCGATGAGTCATGTTTTACCCGACGAGGTATTGTGAATTATCATAATCAACATTCATGGGCGCATGAAAATCCTCATGAAATCGGACCACGAAAATTTCAACATGAATTTAGTGTGAATATTTGGATAAGCATTTACAATGGAAATCTGTTTGGCCCTCATTTACTTCCACAGCGTGTGAATTCTGAAAACATTCTACAATTTCTGGAGGCGGAGAATCACAATATGTGGGACGACGTTCCATTTAATATGCGAAGACAAATCTGGTTGCAACTCGATGGGTGTCCCGCGCATTATGGGAGGAACGTTCGTAATTGGCTGAAAACAAATTTTGAAGTTCGGTGGTTTTATCGTGTTGGTCCAGTTGCATGGATTCCCCGATCTGCAGACCTAACCCCCATGGATTTCTACCTATGGTGTGATCTGAAAGAAATTGTTTATTCAACGCCAGTGCCAACTAGAGAAGAACTTTTGCACAGAATTCAAAATGCAGCAATTAATCATGATGTGCTAGTTAGCCTAAACCATTCCATTAGAAAACGCTGCCAGTTGTGGATTCAACAAAATGGTTTTGATTTCGAACAATTATTACATTAGTCATTAACTTTTTATTTTGTCATTGAAACGTTTTGTTTAATATTTATTTATGTCGATTTTCGGTTCGTAAACATGAATAAAAAAAACATTTTTTCCAGTGACTATACGAGTGCTCTACCAACTGAGCTGCAGGGGTTATGTTATGAATTCCATTCGATAGAAACTTAATATGTATATAATTTGTTAACAACAGGATATTATGTTAACTTACATGGTAACAGTTACTATGTGTACTATTATCATTGCATATCGCTAGGTTACACACGACAAGTACGTAACTGATTGTTTTTTTAATAATTGCTATAAGCAAATTTTTAAATAGTATCCTTGGTTATTAATTTTATTAAATACATAAATCAAAAGTAGGATTTGAACCTACGACCTGTACTTTGCTAGAGTACTGCGCCATCAAGGTTTAAGCCTCAATCGATGTAAATCTTGTCTTTATGTATGTATTTACCTTTGAACTTATTCGTTCATAACAAAAACTTATAATAATATCTGTTATTTGATTGAATATTCGTGATAAAATTTGTATATGAATATTATAAATGTTCTTCGAAAATTTTATGTACATATAAGATTCACACGAATGTGATTCGAACCCATGTTCTCTCGTTGACTAGACGAGTGCTTTTATATGTACATAGAATTTTCGAATTTTATATTATAAAAACAGCATGAATGCATATTCAATCAAATAACCAAGGATACTATTTAAAAATTTGCTTATAGTAATTATTAAAAAAACAATCAGTTACGTACTTGTCGTGTGTGAAACCTTAGCGATATGCAGGCCACATGTAATTTACATGTAGTAACTGTTACCATGTAATTAACATAATATCCTGTTGTTAACAAATTATATACATATTAAGTTTTATCGAATGAATTCATAATTAGCTCAGTTATAAATGTCTAGTCAACAGACATGGGTTCGAATCCGTAATTTTCATATATAAAATTTCAATTTTATATTATAAAAATTATCGATATATATATATATATATATATATATATATATATGATATATATATATATATATATATAAAATGATGAAACTTCAAAATAATATTTATTTACTTGAAAAAATTTTTATTCAAAAATTGCTAAAATCCAATTTTTATTGCATTTTGGATTGCTTACAATTCTAAACATTTGTCATGCAGCATGTGCTATACCTAAGTCAAGCGTTTTGGAGTTATTCGCATTCAAAATTTAAAAATTGAAAATAGGTCATGAAGAAAACGAGATAGAACATCCGAATTTTCCACACCATAACATCTGGTTCCAACAAGATGGTGCTCCCCTCCATTTTTCTGTGGTAGTTCGAACTTATTTGCACGACACTTTCCCAAACAGGTGGATTGGAAGGAGCGGTGTTATTGAGTGGACCAAGATCAGATCTAACACCATAGACTTTTTATGGGGATACCTTAAAGGCAAGGTATTGAAAAGCCAACCGGCAAATCTAGATGATTTAAAACAACGCATCCGTCAAGAAATACGTCGAATAACGCCCGAAATGGTTCGAAATGTGCAGCAGGAATTTGCAGATCGATTAGGCTATTGTCAGTTGACTAACGGAGGACATTTCGAACATTTGCTGAAATAAAATTATTTTTAAGTTTAAGAATCTTTGTTTTCGATATAATAAAACGTTATAAAAATTATTTTATTTTCGTTTTCTTTATGACCTTTTTTCAATTTTTAAATTTTGAATGCGAATAACTCCAAAACGCTTGGACTTAGGTATAGCACATGCTGCATGACAAATGTTTAGAATTTCAAGGGCAATCCAAAAATGCAATAAAAAAATTGGGTTGCAGTTTGAAAAAAAAATTTTTTTAGCAAATCTTTTTGAGACACCCTGTATAAAATTTTTTTCAAAATATGCGAAAAATATAAAATCGACGGTCCGAGCGATTTTGAAAAAATTGGCTTTACGAGATATTGAATTTATTCTTACTTTACGACCACCGGTATACATATATATATATATATAGGGTGGTCAGTTTAAGCAGGACTTTACTAAAGGATAGTAAACGTAAAAATAATGTCAGTTTTTCATATAAACGTATATGCTGGAGAGCTTCGTTTTCGAGATACAGAGTGTTGAAATTTTGTAAAATAAAGAGAGTATTTTGAATATTTCTAAAACGGCATATTTGAATAATTTTAAATTTGGTATACAGTGTGAACTAACTGTCCATCATTATTTAGGGCTTATGATGATAAAATACGAAAATCAGTGGCGGAGATATGGGTGTACCATCGTCCCTTTTCAAAAAAATCTCATAGGCCACGACTTTATTGCAAATCCAATAGTCTCCCGATTGCTTGTGCTCTTTGGAACAAAAAAGTGTGTTCCAAAGTACACGTATCGCGCACCGTTTTCGAGGTATTTCAGGTTTTGTCATGTAATGTCGTTAACTAGTATGAATAACATTTTGGAGTGCATACGAATTCTAACTAAATAACTTTTAATAAAACCAGTAAATGCAACTCATAAACCGCTAAAAAGCTAATGTAACTATTTATTTATTATGTTCCTGGATTATCGGTTCGTAAAAATTAATGAAATAATCACTTTGCTTCAAATTAGGCACTGGAAAAAATGGTTTTTTAATTCATGTTTACGAACCGAAAATCGATATAAATAAATATTAAACAAAACGTTTCAATGGAATGGTTTAGGCTAACTAGCACATCATTATCAATTGCTGCACACGCATTTTGAATTATGTGCAAAAGTTCTTCTCTAGTTAGCACTGGCGTTGAATAAACAATTTCTTTCAGATGACCCCATAAATAGAAATCCACGGGGGTTAGGTCTGGAGATCGGGGAGGCCATGCAACTGGACCACCACGACCAATCCACCGACTTTCAAAATTTGTATTTAGCCAATTACGAACGTTTATGCCATAATGCGCGGAACACCCATGGAGTTGCAATCAGACTTGTCTTCGCACATTAAGTGGAACGTCGTCTCACATATTGTGATTCTCCGTGATTGAAGATGCACGTTTAAAAAAACATTACGGTATTCTCGAGTTGCTTCTGCTGTATTCCGATCACAAACACCATAAACAAAATGCATGTCAGCATATTCTTGATTAAAATATTTAAAAGGCATTTTATTTAACGTTTGAAACTAGCAACAAAATTAAAAATAATTTACGAACTTGCTTCTGAATTAAAATATTGTTCGTATAAATGTCAAAACTTAGTCATAGTTTACTTCGTGAAATTTAAATTCGAAATTAAATTTTGCGTCACTGGCCTGACATTATTTGACATAATCTGAAATATTTCGAAAACGGTGCGCCGTACGTGTACCATGGAACCATACTTCCTTGTACCAAAAAGCATAATCAATCGGAAGACAATAAAGTCAGTGGCGTAGGAGATTGTTTGAAAAGGGGCGATGGTACACCCATATCTACGCCACTGGTTTTCGTATTTTGCCATCATAAGCCCTAAATAATAAGGGGCAATTAGTTCACACTGTGTACCAAATTTAAAATTATTCAAAGCTGCCGTTCTAGAAATACGAGCCCTAACAACTATATATTGGGACGCTTCACAATTTTCATATTTATGAAAGATATTAACTGAAAAATTATAAACATATTCAAACTACATATATTTTTCAAAAAGCTGTTTAATACGCAAGTAAACACTTATAATTAATTCTGTGAATTTATTGTTAAACGTAAGAAATAACTTAAACAAAGAAATAATTCTAATTATGCTTGGCAACTAAATGTTGGACTTTATATATTTTTTTCTTTTAATAACTGGTAACATCGCCTTTGGCTTTTATTACTGCTTGAATTCTTGAAGGGATGCTTCTTACCAATTTTTTGCAGAATTCAGGAGACAATGTGTTCCAAATTTCCTGAATCTTAGATCTTAAAGTTTCCATATTTTTCTGGGGATTATTTCTCAGGTATCGTTTCATTTCAGGGCAAACACATTCAATTACATTCAGATCCGGATTGCTAGATGGCCAAGAAATAACATTTATATTATTTTCGGCAAACCACTGCTTAGTTGATCAAGCTGTGTGGCATGAGGCGCCGTCTTGTTGGAAAATAAGGTTTCCCGTGGGATAAAGTTGCCGAATACTCGGAATTAATGTATTTTCTAAAATTTGTTTGTACTTTTCAGCGTTCACTGTACCCGCTATAAAGTGCATCTGATCTAATCCCTTAGCAGACATACATCCCCAAATCATTTGACCTTTAGGAAATTTGACAGTCCGTTTCAAACAATCTTTATGAAACGCCTCTTGCTTTGTACGGATTATTCTTTTACGCATATCTCCAACACACACATCGAATTTTGACTCATCGCTGAAAACTACTTTTTTCCAATCTTCAAAAGTGTTTGATTGTGCCCAAGTTAAGCGATTTTTCTTTTGTTTAGCAGTTAAAAGTGGCTTTTCTTTCGCCTAAGACAGAGTTTATTAATATTAAGAGGACAATCAGAATGTATTTTGTGTAACATATCTTGTAAAAACCAAGACCTGATTTATGAATCCATTTTCTGCAGCATTCTCTCGAAAAGGATAGGTTATTTTCATTGTTCCAACAAGCAGTGATTTCCCGCAAAGTGCCGCGCCTCCCTTTTTTGCATATTTTCACTAATGCACGTCGATCCTTTCTTTAACTAATTGAGGACGACCGGTGCTTTTTCCTTTATTTTCAATGTACCTCTATCTCTATAACATTTACAATATTACCGACGATTTCGATAAATTCAATTCACCCCAATTTTTTTAAAGATTTGCCCTGAATATGACGAAATTATGATTTCGTAATTTCTGTGAATAGAACACCTTGACCATATTTTGACACTCACTATCGAACTAAGCTTTTAATATTAATTCTAGACTTGTACAGACTGAGAAATGTAAATTTAATTTTGTTTTCTACGCCTACTAAGTATTTTATTGAGCTGTCCCAACATTTAGTTGCCAAGCATAATTCGCAATATATCTTTGTTTAAATTATTTTTTAAGTTCAACAACACATTCAAAGAATTAGTTATCAGTGTTTACTTGTGTATTAAATAGCTTTTTGAAAAATATATGTGGTTTGAATATATTTAGAATTTTCCAGTTAATATCTTTCATAAATATGAAAATTGTAAAGCGTCCCAATATATAGTTGTTAGGACTTATATTCAGAATATTCTATTTATTTTACAAAATTTCAACACTCTGTATGTTGAAAACGAAGCTCTCCAGCATATAAGTTTACATGCTAGCCTTCGGTAAAGTCCTGCCGTTATAACCTGGACAACCCTGTATATATGTTATTAATATAACTTTAGATTAAATATTAACTAAGCTATGTAACGTCAGTGCGACGCTGTAATCATCATACATATTTAGTAAATCATTTACTTTGTTATCTTTTTCAAAAATTTACAAAATAACTATGCCTACGCCTACGATCGTACCGAGCTTTATCTTTTGTGAACTCAACTACGTTTAGCATACATTTAGTATCTAAATCTAATCTAAAAATTTACGTTTAAACCTAAACAGTTTTTCATTCTCATTATTTTTGTATTCTTAGGCCTTGACACTATAATCGCTTAACCCATCTTCTGTTTAAAGGATAGGGGTATATTAATTTCTTCAAAATCGATAACCGTGTTTAGTATTTAATAACCATTTCTATTTGTTTGCTGAAATATGTAAAAATGTCTGCCTATTATTAATGTTTTTTGCATGTTGTATGTCATTGTTTCATAAACATGTTATTCAAAATGAAGTATACACATAGACAAACATTTTTATTACTTACCGTTACGTGTCTGAAAATAAAAAGAAAATTGCTTAAACACACGAACTGTAGTAATTATGCATTATTAATTAGAAGATATAAATATTAATTCATCGAAATTTATGTGATGGAGTTTTAAGTTTTGTGCATTCAATTTAATGCATTCCTAATAAAACGCTTTTACAGGATAACTACTATTATAAAGAATATTAATTAATCCCAACCCCATTAGTTAGATAAGCCCGAGAACCTTCCACAAGAATTTTTTTAGCTACGCCACTGCTCAGTCACTTGAGAACCCATCAATTTTCGATCAAATAAAGAGTTTTTTTATGATCCAGACTTAAGGTCATGCTTATCGCGTGATGGTAGATTAGGTTTTTTATTGCATTTTTATCCACCAAGGTATATTACGTAGGTTTACTATCAGAACAGATAAAGAAATACAATTTCTGGTAAAAATTATTACTTTGATCTGTTCACTGTTCACATGACTGAAACTTATAGATATAATTTTGGAAAAAGCAATAGCTATGAAGATGTAGTTCAGATTTTTAAAAGTCAAAAATAATTCTGTTTGTATAAAGAATGAGTTGTATAAAATCAAATTATCCAAAGCCGAATGCAGTTATGTATTGTTAATACGTCCAGAAAATTTCCATAATGTGTTTGCAACACACATTAATCGTCCTAAACCGGTTATGCTATTACGTGTTACTTAAATTACGTGACCCTTTAGGGGCTGGATGATAATACTAGTATGTAAAAATAAAGATTTTCTATTTCAGCTTAGCGCTTTATTACTCTGACCTGAGACATTAAATACAGCCGTTTCTTTTCGTTTGGGTTTAAAAAACGCGATTTAATAAAGCGTAAATTACCTGCTCAATGATTTAAGACCGCTCGCGAGATAAACACAATTTTTAATTCTATTCCAGAAGTTATAAAACGTTTTAACGACTTTTTTTAAATTTTGTTTTTTTTTGTGTGGATGCAGAGGTTTTTTAATATAACATTTATTTTGAAATGAACAACAAAAATTAATTGTTGGCACATTTTATTAATTCCGGGCATCGTTATTATTTCAATAAGAACATTGCCTTATCACAGTAAAAGCAAAGACTAATTCAAATATTATATAGAATGCACTTATACCTTGGGATAATTTAAAGTGATGAAAGTGGTAATCAATTCTCATTATTTAATCTATTATAATAGGTTATTTGCGTATTTAGAAAAATAATACATTGCCTCAAAATCTTTTAAAAACGAACTTGAATACCGCCGTAACGAAAGTATAAAAAATCTGGCCTTATCAAAAGATAAAATTTGATAATTTGAAATTTAATATCTAAAAGTATTTAAGATACCGGAATATTGAATTCAGTACCGAACTGAGTTCGTTGAATGTTTTGGTAACTTCTAATATGGTTACATTTCCATTGTCGCGATAAAGAAACGGCTGTATATTTCCAATGTCTCAGAGTAATAAAGCGCTAAGCCGAAATAGAAAATCTTTATTTTTACAGACTATAGCTGTAGTTACCTGAGACCGAAGAAATATTAAAATGACCTCATTCTACGTCAAATCGTTCAGATTAAACTCCACGTACAGGAAGATCGACAGAATATTTCCATAATATGTTTGTAACACAAAATAAACTATCCTAAGCCGGAGTTCTAATGGGTTGTAAACCAAACCGATCTGTTTAAATTGTATGTTCTTTAAATAACTTAACCTTGACAATTGCCCCTCTTGGGAATGAGGTAGGTCATCACTCTACGTCAAACAGTAACATTTACATCCAGGTACGGAATGACGGATCGGACAGATAAGCAGAACATTCCCATAATGTGAACACGTAAACTTCCACGAGTTAAGTTCGTAATTACAAATACTTATTAATACGCGTGTTTCAGTATACAATTCGATAATAATTACACTGTTTGAAAGCCTACCATTGCAAGATATTTTAGTAATAATAAATGGATTAAGTATATTATAAAACCGTCTTGAAAATGACAATGAAAGATGCCACAACCGAAATTAATTTAAGAAAATTTAATCACATTATAATATCAATGCAAATCACAAATAATCCAACGAGCAATTAATATTTTCCGTTACTACTTAAAGACTGCACTTGTTGTGAAACATTGAAAACAGAATAAGTATATTTGAAAAATCTGGAACGCTGGGACTGTGGCAGGATCTGTAACAAACAAAATACACCCACGCACCACACAAAATTAAAAAACACCGAAAGCGTTTCGATAGCTATGCTATCATCACCAGCGGTCGACTAGAATAAGTATACATACAGGGTGGCGCATTAGTGTGATAAAGTCCCATATCTCCTTTATTTAAAGAGATACAAAAAAAAAATTAAATACAAAAGTTGTAAGGTATGTTCTACATACAATTTTAGACACATTTTATGTATAATGTCCTATACCTAAGTCTAACCGTTTTTGACAAATTTCAAATTTTTTGTCAAAAATGACGTTCGCAGGCCAAAACATAGATGGAAATCTTTTCTAAACGAAGCCTTTATCAATTAGTTATGGTTGGTTTCCTTGGAAATGGGGACCTACTCTAATGGGCTGTATTGATATTTTTGTAATATATTCATACAGGGTAAAATACTTATCTTTTTTGGGATTTTTTAATGGTGTACTTTAAATTATACAATCTAAACGTTTCGATAACACTTACAGTTATCTTCGTCAGTAGTAATGTTTGTTAAAAATTGTTAAAGATGTAGTAAACAATTTTGTCAAATTTGAAAAATTCAAACATAAACATAAGCCTGCTATTAATATAACAGTTTGAGAAACGTATAAGCCAACTATAAAATTGTAGTAAAGAATAACTAGGTCATTAAAATTAAATATTGTTAAACTGCCTCAAAGATGACAAACGAGAACACTCTCTACAAAAAAAAAACAGTTATAAACCTTTCTGATAATGTTGTTTCAGATTATGCTATTGAAGCGCTTTCTAAAGGAGGAAATTTTGGGATAACACCAATATATACCTTTTGATGATATAATTTACAACATCGAAAACTCCATTAGATTATTACCTTTTGATGCTGCTAATGAAGTTAGATATAACACCGTTAACATATTACGTAAAACAAAACCTCCAAAGAGCAACTTATCCTTTCCTCAACGACATGCTTTACTTGATCTTAAACGCAATGAAAGTATTATAATATTAAAATCAGATAAAGGTAATGCAACTGTTATATTAAATATGAACGATTATAACACTAAGATAGAACAATTGTTGGGACCAGAAACTTATCGTGAAATACCAAAAGATCCAACAAAAAAGTTTCTTTTAAAAACTAAAGAGCTGATTAAATTATCATCTATTCCTGAAGAAATAAAGAAGAAACTATCTAACTCTGAAGCTATTTCACCAAAACTATATGGTTTACCAAAATTCATAAACCTAATATTCCTTTAAGGCCTATTGTTAGTGCAATTGGTTCTCCTACATATCACCATTAAAACATCTTACTTGCCGACTTTGTTGAAAAATGCATAGTTTCAAAATTGAAGAGGGTGATATAATGGTTAGTTTTGATGTTATTTCACTTTTTACAAAAGTACCTCTAAAAGAAACTATTGAATACATAGATCATCTTTTTCCAAAGGACATAACCATTCTTTTCAGCACTGTCTTACTACAACTTATTTTCAGTGGAATAGTAAATTTTATGAACAGATTGAAGGTGTAGCAATGGGTAGTCCCTTAGTCCTGTTATAGCTAATTTTTATATGGAAAAATTTGAAACATTAACGTTAAAAATACACCTAAAAACCTTCAGTTTGGTATAGATATGTAGATCACACATTTGTTATTTGGAGACATGGAGAAGAAGCACTGCATGAGTTTTTGGTTTTTATAAATGGTATACATCCTAGTATTCAGTTTACCATGGAAAAGAAACTAATGGAAGTTTACCATATTCTTGACATATTAATATCTAAAATAATAATTCACTATCTTTTAAGGTTTCAAAAGCCGACACACTGATAGATACCTTCATAAATTATCCAACCACCATCCACGTCAAAAAATTAGTAATTAAATCTTTAGTAGATCGAGCAAAACGAATTTGTGATCTGAATTTTAATTGATGAATATAAATATTTAAGAAAATCCTTACAAGATAATGGATATTCACTAGATATTAATAATGTTATTACACCTTTAGGCTTACCTTAAAGAAAACCAGTTCTTAATGTTGGTACTGCTTTTCTTCCTTTTATAGCTAATGTTACAAATAGAATTGAAAAATCCTAATCAAATATGGCATTAGGACCATTTTAAACCTACAAGAAAAATTAAAGAACATTTAAGATCACCTAAAGATGTGTCAAACCCTTTATCATCTTCCGGAGTGTAAGTTATCTTGTTCATTGCAAAGTATACATCGGGACCAAAAAACGTAGCTTTGATACAAGACGCAAAGAACATAAGATTTTGTAGATTGGGTCAACCAGAGAGTCTCTGTGGCTGCCATGCCCTGAATAATCTAAATCATGAATTCAATTTGACAATATGAAAATATTGTCAAGACAAAATTATTATGTTCGTTTGCAACGTGAAGCTATTGAAATATATAAACACCCGAATAATTTTAATAGACAAGAAGAAAATTCCGTTTAAATAGGTTTTGGCATCATAATTAAATAAGAGCATAATGATACGCCTTGATTTTAATTTGTTTTCAACTTTTGGTATGTCTAGGTTTTTGTATGCTTTTGCCTAGACCTTGAAGCAAATGTTTACCAATTATATGTTAAATTTCACGCCTATAATTTAACATAAGTAGTTGAAATTAAATTGAAATTAAAATTCAAAGAACGTTCTGCATTTGCTTTTCATTGTTCAATAGACACTTCCAATTATTGATACCTAAGATATCTCATATATGTTCAGATTTAACTGTTATTTATTTATGATGTAGATGAAATTTGGATGTGAAATGCTTCTATCATTTTAAAATATGAAGTAGATTTCAACTTAACTTACATACAATCATTATAATACATATAATTTTGTTAAATTAGTTTATTATAAGAAAGCATATGAGCTAAATTTCATTGTTAGCTTTCGATGTAAGAGTGTCTCTAACGTTTGTCATTCTTTGAGGCAGTTATTAACAATATTTAATTTTAATGACCTAGTTGATTCTTTACTACAAATTTTAAGTTAGAGCTTATAGTTCTCAAACTGTATTATATTTAATAGCAGGCTTATGTTAATATGTTTGAATTGTTCAAAATTTTGATCTTAAAATTGTATTTAACTACATCTTTATACAATTTTAAAAACATTTACTACTGACGAACGATTAACTGTAAATGTTATCGAAACGTTTAGATTGTATAATTTAAAGTTACACCATTAAGAGAAATCTACCAAAATAGTATATAGTATTATTATTATGAGTTTCTTGAATGGCTGAAACGTTTACATTTTCATATTCATACAGGGTGATCAAAATGGACAATAAAAGTAGATTCAAAAAACCTATAAAGTCATTTTTTAAATGGAAACCCTATTTTTAATTCTATCTTATTTAGCATTAAAAATAAAAGTGACTTTGTATAAGAGTGTATATTCCAAAATTGTAGTTTTGAAATAATGACAATTTAACATTTTTTATTGTAAAAAGGCTATACGGCTTTCAAGTTTTGTTGTTAGTAGGCCGTGACGGGGAGGCGAAAAAAAAATCGAGCACTTTAGATCGAAATATTACAATTTATTGAACATATAAATAATTATTTTATTAACGAACTTAAAGTAAAGACAATATTTTTGATTCAACAAATTATGTCCTAATCCTAATCATAAACTTAACACCTCTAATGTAACTAAACCTGTAACTAATTATACAGATAAAAGTACTGGAAACACGTCAAATACCTACTACCTAATAAGTTGTTCGAAATGTCGCCTCTTTTGAATACACAATGCAATACGTCTCTCAAATTTGCTGCTTAAATTTCTACATTTCAACACTAATGTTTTGAAAACAGTTTCTAATCCTAATCTTCATGTCTTCCTTTGTTGTAGGCGATATTTTATAAACCTGCTTTTGACGTACATATGCTAAAGTCCATTTTAGTAAGATTTGGGGATCTAGCAGGCCAAAACAGGCCCTCCGCTTCAATCCAACATTCTGGATATCTAGCATTTAAAAAGTTATTATCGGACCTGTATGATGTACTGGGGCATCATGAAGAAACCACATTTCTTGTTGCGTATCCTGTGGCACTTGACGCAACAAATTAGGTAGATGGTTTTGCAGAAAGTCTGAGTATACTTTGTTACTCATTGATCAAAAAATATGGTCCAATTACATGATTACCGACAACACCTCCCCAAACATTTAAAGACCATCTAGTTTGAGAAGTATATCTTACAAAATGTGGATTTTCGGTAGAATAGTAATTGTGTCTATTTACACTTCCGTTTCTGTGAAATGTGGCCTCATCTGTAAATAAACTCAAATGAACAAAATTTCTTTGTTGGTTTATTTTGTTTTGAGCCCATTGACAAAATTCCAGTCGTCTTTGATAATCTTCAGGAACCAACTGTTGAAGTAGTTGAATGTGATAGGGGTGCATTTTTTGAGACTTCAATATCCGCTGTACCGTACGTCGTTCAACACCAACCTGCTGAGAAATGGGCCGTTGTCCAATATATGGATTTTCGGTAACTGTTAATAGTACATTTAATTGATTTTCCTCAGTCTGTGCACGTTCTTCCCTAGTATTTTTTCATATAACACATTGCCAGTTCTATCAAAACTAAAAGCTTTTCAAATGCCCTTCTTTCAGGTTGCCGTCTCTTGAAACCGTTGTATACAGGCTTCTTGCTAAGAGCGTATTCTTATCACTAGCTCCCAAAACAAAAATCATATCAACCATCTCGGCTTGCGAAAATTCATTATTTACAATTTTAATTCGTTTTAAATCAATTTCTATAAATACACTAATGCATCACAGAAATTATCAACTGACAATAAATAATGACGTTTCTGATGATCTCTATTATTTTTATATGCTACGTCTCGCCGTCATGGCCAACTAACAACAAAACTTGAAAGCCGTATAGCCTTTTTACAATAAAAAAATGTTAAATTGTCATTATTTCAAAAACTACAATATTTTGGAATATACACTCTTATACAAAGTCACCCTTATTTTTAATGCTAAATAAGATAGAATTAAAAAAATAGAGGGTTCCCATTAAAAAAAATTACTTTACAGGTTTTTTTGAATCTACTTTTTATTGTCCCTTTTTGATCATCCTGTATGAATGTATTACAAAAATATCAATGCAGCCCATTAGAGTAGGTCCCCATTTCCAAGGAAACCAACCATAACTAATTGATAAAGGCTTCGTTTAGAAAAGATTTCCACCTATGTTTTGGCCTGCAAACGTCATTTTGACAAAAATTTGAAATTTGTCAAAAACGTTAGACTTAGGTATAGGACATTATACATAAAATGTGTCTAAAATTGTATGTAGAATCTAAATATGTAATAATATATAGGGTTTTCTATTTAAAAAATTTAAAATTACTTCTAAGCTTTTATGATCTACCATGTATAATTAAAAATATTTTTGGAATATGCACCAGAAGATATCTTACAACTTTTGTATTTAATTTTTTTGTATCTCTTTAAATAAAGGAGATATGGGACTTTGTCACACTAATGCGCCACCCTGTATATTAATTTCAGAAAATTAATCACATTATAATATCAGTGCAAAACACAAATAATCCAACGAGGAATTAATATTTTCCGTTGCTACTTAAAGACTGCACTTGTTGTGAAACATTGAAAACAGAATAAGTATATTTGAAAAATCTGGAACGCTGTGACTGTAACAAGCAAAATACACTCACGTACCACACAAAATTAAAAAAAAAAACGCGTTTCGATAGCTATGCTATCATTATCAGCGGTCGACTAGAATAAGTATACATACAGGGTGGCGCATAAGTGTGACGAAGTCCCATATCTCCTTTATTTAAAGAGATAAAAAAAATTAAATACAAAGTTGTAAGATATGTTCTGGTGCATATTCCAAAAATATTTTTAATTATACAGGGTAGATCATAAAAGCTTAGAAGTAATTTTAATTTTTTTTTAAATAGAAAACCGTATATACATATTTAGATTCTACATACAATTTTAGACATTTTATGTATAATGTCCTATACCTAATCTAACCGTTTTGACAAATTTCAAATTTTTGTCAAAATGACGTTTACCAAAACATAGGTGGAAATTTTTAACAAGCCTTTATAATAATAATAATAATAATATTTATTTTTGGCTTATTTCACCAATATTTACACTTGTCAAATTGTTAAGTATCTAAAATACATAAATGGCACATTTCACTGATTAAAATGAATAACAAAATAGTCGTTTATATTATATGGGTTCTTAAGTAACACTGCTTTAATACTATTTAAATTGAATAAAAGATAAATTTCTTACATTGGGGCAGTGCATTAAAAAATTTAACAGCCCAAAGTTAGGTCCATTTTTACTTAGATAATCTTACATAATTACAATGTAAGTTATCTTTGTTCCTAATATCATAAGAATGTATTTGACTATATATTTCAAAAGTAGGAATATTATTCTTGACATAACATAAACAAACAAAAACAAATAACGGTACATGGTCATTACACGAAGTTTAACGAAGGATTGCTTACAGTCGGAAGCGTATGGCAGACGATCTACAACACGAATAGCTCTTCTTTGCAAGGCGAAAATTCTTTTTGCGCTCGGGCGTGTCCCAAGTAATAATTCCGTATAAAATATGGCAATGACAAAGCGAAATACGCAATCCTTAAAATTTCAGCTGAAACAGAAGTAGCTAAATTGCGTAATGCAAAGATGTTTTGCTAATTTATGCGAGGTATGATTTATATGATTGTTCCAAGATAGCCTAGTGTCCATTCTGATACCTAAGAATATGCACTCATTACTATAGCTTCCGGAAGCGATGTAGAGTTTTATCTTTATTTAAAAACTAGATCGTTAGAGTTGAACCATGTCTCGGCATGGTTAACTGCAACAGTGCAGTGAGAAATCGCAATGTCAAAGTCAGAGTTTGAAACGGTAAAGTAGTATCATCAGCAAAGAAAATTGATAATACATTATTTAATTTATTTAAATAATAAAGCATATCATTTATATATATAAGAAAAGGGCCCCAATATAGAGCCCTGAGGAACTCCTTGCAGATTAGTTGACTAGAATACGTATCACCAATCTTAACCGTTTGCATTCTATTAGATAGATACGAAGATATCAAGTTGACACTGGTCCTATTTAAACCGTATTTATCTAGTTTTTGTAGCAAGACGTTGTGATTCACTGAATCAAACGCTTAAGTCAAAACCAGTAACACTAAATTGACCTTCCTCAAAACATTTAATTACATTATTTGTAAATTCCGTAAGGGCATTGCTGGTTCCTTTACTCGCTCTAAATCCGAAATGGTAAAAAAGGCGATTCGTTTCAAAATAGTTTCTAATTCGTTTTTCCAAAACGCGTTCGATTACTTTTGAAAAAATAGGCACTATAGAAATAGGTCTGTAGTTTGACATATTTTCAGTATCACCTTTCTTATAAAGAGGTAGTACCAATGCGACCTTTAAACAATTAGGAAATTGTCCACTTTGAAAACAATTGTTAATTAATGCGGTTAAAGGGCCAATAAGGATGTGAATATTCTTTTTTAATAAGCAAGAATTGAGTTCATACACATCCTTAGGTCTGCTGTCATCAATTAGTTATGGTTGGTTTCCTTGGAAATGGGGACCTACTCTACTGGGCTGTATTGATATTTTTGTAATACATTCATACAGAGTGATCAAAAATGGACAATAAAAAGTAGATTCAAAAAAACCTATAAAGTCATTTTTTTTTATGGAAACCCCCTATTTTTTTAATTCTATCTTATTTAGCATTAAAAATAAGGGTGACTTTTATAAGAGTGTATATTCCAAAAATTGTAGTTTTGAAATAATGACAATTTAACATTTTTTATTGTAAAAGGCTATACGGCTTTCGTTTGTTGTTAGTTGGCCGTGACGGCGAAGCGTGGCATATAAAAATAATAGAGATCATCAGAAACGTCATTATTTATTGTCAGTTGATAATTTGTGTGATGCATTAGTGTATTTTATAGCAAATTGATTTAAAACTCTCGCAAGCCGAGATGGTTGATATGATTTTTGTTTTGGGAGCTAGTGATAAGAACACACTCTTAGCAAGAAGACTGTATCAACAACGGTTTCCAGAGACACGGCAACCTGAAAGAAGCGCATTTGAAAAGCTTTTGGAGCGTTTTGAAAGAACTGGCAATGTGTTATATGAAAAAAATACTAGGGAAAAACGTACACAGGCTGAGGAAAATCAATTAAATGTACTATTAACAGTTACCGAAAATCCATATATTGGACAACGACCCATTTCTCAGCAGGTTGGTGTTGAACGACGTACGGTACAGCGGATATTGAAGTCTCAAAAAATGCACCCCTATCACATTCAACTACTTCAAGAGTTGGTTCCTGAAGATTATCAAAGACGACTGGAATTTTGTGAATGGGCTCAAAACAAAATAAACCAACAAAGAAATTTTGTTCATTTGATTTTATTTACAGATGAGGCCACATTTCACAGAAACGGAAGTGTAAACAGACACAATTCATTACTATTCTACCGAAAATCCACATTTTGTAAGATATACTTTTCAAACTAGATGGTCTTTAAATGTTTGGGGAGGTGTTGTCGGTAATCAAGTAACTGGACCATATTTTTTTGATCAACGATTAACAGGGGAAGTATACATAGACTTTCTGCAAAACCATCTACCTAATTTGTTGTGTCAAGTGTCACAGGATACGCAACAAGAAATGTGGTTTCTTCATGATGGGGCCCCAGTACATCATATAGGTCCGATAATAACTTTTTTAAATGCTAGATATCCAGAATGTTGGATTGGGAGGGGAGGGCCTGTTGCTTGGCCTGCTAGATCCCCAGATCTTACTAAAATGGATTTTAGCATATGGGGGTACGTCAAAGAGCATTTCAAACAACTTATTAGGTAGTACGTATTTCACGTGTTTCTAGTACTTTTATCTGTATAATTAGTTACAGGTTTAGTTACATTAGAGGTGTTAAGTTTATGATTAGGATTAAGACATAATTTGTTGAATCAAAAAAATATTGTCTTTACTTTAAGTTCGTTTAATAAAATAATTATTTATATGGGGTTCAATACATTGTAATATTTCGATCTGAAGTGCTCGATTTTTTTGTTTCGCCGCGCCCCGCCGTCACGGCCAACTAACAACAAAACTTGATAGCCGTATAGCCTTGTTACAATAAAAAAATGTTAAATTGTCATTATCTCAAAAACTACAATATTTTGGAATGTACACTCTTATACAAAGTCACCTTTATTTTAATGCTAAATAAGATAGAATTAAAAAATAGGGGTTTCCATTAAAAAATGACTATAGGTTTTTGAATCTACTTTTATTGTCCATTTTGATCACCCTGTATGAATGTATTACAAAAATATCAATACAGCCCATTAGAGTAGGTCCCCATTTCCAAGGAAACCAACCATAACTAATTGATAAAGGCTTCGTTTAGAAAAGATTTTTGACAAAAATTTGAAATTTGTCAAAAACGTTAGACTTAGGTATAGGACATTATACATAAAATGTGTCTAAAATTGTATGTAGAATCTAAATATGTAATAATATATAGGGTTTTCTATTTAAAAAAAATTTAAAATTACTTCTAAGCTTTTATGATCTACCATGTATAATTAAAAATATTTTTGGGATATGCACCAGAAGATATCTTACAACTTTTGTATTTAATTTTTTTTTGTATCTCTTTAAATAAAGGAGATATGGGACTTTGTCACACTAATGCGCCACCCTGTATATTAATTTTAATTAATTAATACATATATTAAGTTAAGTTACATATATTAAGTCTCATTTTAATTTTAACTACAATGTATGTTAAATCATTGCAATACTGTGATGACTAAATATATTTAATCAGTAAAGCATTTACTTCGAAGTTTAACAAAAACACAGCAAAAAACCTAGACATACTAAAAGTTAAAAAATTAACACGTACTATTTTGTCTTAGTTTAATTATATGATGTCAAAACCTATTTAAGCGGAGCTTTTCTTCTTTTCTGTTAAACTCATTTTGATATTTATATGTCAATACTTTCCCCGTCCCGTAATAATAAGTTTGCCTTGATAAAGATTCCGTATTATGTCATGATTTGAAATGAACGTCATGATTTCAATTGTTCTCTTTGACTCATTCTAAAAATCTCACACGTCCTTTATGCCTTCAAACATCACAATAATATGTTTTAATAAAAATAGAGGCTGCCAAGAAGGATTTGTGACGCTACAATAGTGGTGGCATCACTTCTTAGGTTATACAGACTTACGGTGTAATACAATATGGTTTAACATAATATACAGGTGACGTTATATGAAGAAAAGTGTAATACATTAAAAAAAGAGTTTTACACTGAATGATGCGTTGGCAACGACCTGCGGTTAGCCCTATCTCCATGTGAAAATGTTCATGACTGTATAAAACATATAACTGTAAAAGCCTAAACAAATTCCTTAACTTTGTATGGACACATACCGCAAGAAATTTTGTTTTGCGTATTCATTTTGTCAATAATTACATTTTGAATAATTATAAAAAACTATGTTTGAAGGGATGTGATTCATTTTAGTGGAAATTGCTTTAAAGGTTTTATGACATAAAAACACTTCTCGTCTAGTCCACCACCACACATTTCTAATTGATATATAACCAATTTTCGTTAAGCGATTCTTTGATCTCCTCTTTTTAAAAACTCAATTTCGTATTTATCAGAAATGAGCATGCTAAATATTTAAAACGCCTGAACTGCCATTTCGAAGAACAACCCTGGAGGCCGTTTTTGATACACTTCTGGCTAAATTTTTTAAATATTCTCTAATTTTGCATGCTTGAGTTTCGCAAAAATGATTTAAATTTAGTACAAAATATGAATGTGTTGTTTGTAATGTAGATCAAACAGTTTTCAGAGTTATTAGTAAATTTAATTACAGAACTGTTTCACTAATGTACTTATTAGTACTAGAAATTTGTGATTTCATTGGAATAAAGACCAAAATTGAAGTAGAAATTCAAATTAAAAAGCTTAAGTTCCAAATAAACTCTCACATCACCTCAGTAAATATTATTAAAATCACAATTAAGCAATAGTGAAACGGACAACCTTCACGCTGTTTAATATTATTATTGCACTTAATTTAACATAAAGTTCGACCGTTTTGTACCATAATTATACGAATGAAAACACGAAAAGCGGATTACATAATGCACGATACATCAAACTAACAATGGAGACATAGCCTCTCTACCAGGGTGAGCTGTCGAAGCCTCAAACGGGGTAAAGATCACAATCGCTACGTCATAATAGTTTTATAATAGTTGTATCAATGTCTATATCATGACAGTGACTAGGATTTCTTCATAAATATTTTTCCTGCGAATAAAAAACGTATAGAACTTGTTTATGCTTTAGAATATATTTTGATAAGTGAAAATGAAAAAAAAAATTTTCAGCATGTTTTTACAAATACGAGGGTAAGGTGAATGGTTCTCGGCCTAACACAGAGATGGCGCCCAATCAAGAAAAATAGATAGAATAAAGTACCGCAAATGCATGTTCCAATATACTAGAGAGAGAACTACATTTTCTGGCCACAACATGGCTGCCTGACAGAGAATATGACGTGCATTTGAAACGCGTCAAACGACCGAACACCAAGCCGTCAAAGTGAACTGACATTGGTTTTGGTTATTTTATTAGTCGTTCTGTTAGTCGCGAACGTGTGCATGTGGAAAGCTTTGGAAGTTGGGAATAACATTCACAATGTCATAATATTATTTATAACTGTACAAAAATATTCGTTAAATGTACGCGATTTTTCACTGTTAGAGGAGAGAATCCACAAAATACAATTAAAGGGTCCTCCAAAAGTAATCGGACACTTGCGTAAAATGCCATTTAATAAATAATTTAAACCAATACATGGTGTTTGTTTCAATTAGGTGACGATTTGTTCGTTTTCACAATAAAATTTCATAGAAGTTGAACGATCCTTGTTCACTTCTGTTCGAAGTTGGCGCCCAATTTTGGCCACAAAATGGATGCCAATTGCGGTACTTAATTCTATCTAGTGACTTTAAAAAAATGGGTGCACTTGTCATTAGTTCGTATGACAAGTTTCAACTTGTTCTCTCAAGTAGTTTATTTACACGAATTTTTGCAGTAGACGTCTTGCGTGTTTTTTTTAATGAATGATATCGTGTTGGACGATAGGCGAGTAAAGGTGAGTGAGATAGCTGAGGCTGCGAGCATATCGGAAGAAAGAGTGCGAAACATCTTTCACAAAGAATTAGGGATGCGCAAACGATTTTCGCAGCAATCTTTGGACCGATTCAATAGCGATCTATTTTTGATGTTGTGCGGCGATTTGTCACCATGGATGAGACATGGGCCCACCACTACACGCCAGAGCCAAAACAACCGTCCAAGCAGTGGGTGAAAGTCGGTGGTTCAGCGCTAAAAAGCGAAATCCATCGTATTTGCCGGAAAGGTCATGGACAGCGTTTTTTGGGATGCGAAAGGGATCCTATTAATTGACTACCTTGCAAAAGGCAGAATATCACTCCAACCTTCTTGATCAGCTGGATGCCAAAATTCGTTAGAACAGACCTGGCTTGAAGAAAAAAATCATCTTTCACCAGGACAACTCACCTGCACACAAGGGTGCATTGGCGATGAAAACTGCGGGTTTGAGGTACGATTTGCTCTGCCATCCCCCTATTCTCCTGATTTGGCACCCACAGACTCACGTCTGTTCCCAAACTTGAAGAAATTTGTTTCTGGGAAGCGCTTCGCATCCAGTAAAGAAGTTGAGGAACCTTACATGAATATTTTCACAACCTTCCAGACTCAAGTGTGTTCGAGTCAAGGGAGATTACGTACCAAAATAAAATCAATTTTTAACTGAAAGTCGCAGTCTTTCATTGTCAGGCCGAGAATTTTTCACCTTACCCTCGTATGTTAAACACTAATGCATTCCTAATGTACCTGTAGGTATTTTCAAATTTTCTCATTAAGAATCACTATAAAATTTTAAATATATAGAAATATTCCTTCACTACTTGGGAACTTAATTACAGTTATATTGTCGTTTTAACAATATAACAAGTAGAGCATAAAAATCCCTGGAAGTGTAATCCCTCTAATCAAAAATGATTTTGCTTAATATTGCCTGATTACATTTTTTGTTAATTAATTAATTCTAAAATACTTATCTTTTTTGGGTTTTTTTAATGGTGTAATTTTAAATTATACAATCTAAACGTTTGGATAACACTTACAGTTATCTTCGCCAGTAGTAATATTTGTTAAAAATTATTAAAGATGTTGTAAACAATTTTGTTGTAAGTGTTATCGAAACGTTTAGATTGTATAATTTAAAATTACACCATTCAAAAAACCCAAAAAAGATAAGTATTTTATTATGTGTGATAATAGTGAAAGTTTACATTTTTATAATTAATTCATTCGTTTACGGAAGTATATTATTGAGTTTGCGATTAATTATCTCGGTCAAGCGGCAACACTCTATTGCAAACATTTTCCGCGGGCGATGTTTTGTGTTTTAAAATGTGTTAAGGATCTTAAATGGTTGGGGCCAATTATAGGGCCTTAGAACTCTATAATTAATTAATTAGCTATTTTGCAGATGTAATCCTTATAGCTACTGTTGTACATATAAAACGCAAATATACAGAGTGGCCGGAAATTGTGTGTACAACGTAAGACCTTCAGCTTAGAATAACTCGATATAACCCAACATACCTTAATCCAAAATTGAATAGTAAGAGAAATACAGGGCGTTAAAATAAAAAATTTTAAAGCTTTTCTTTAAAAATCGCCAAAATTTTGATCGTATCACTTTGAAAATTTGCATAGCGTAGTTTCGGTCTGTCGGTCGGTCGCACCGCAAAAATGAGAGAATCAATAATATTTATCGTATCTGTAAGTGATTATATAAAAAGTACTAGAGCCGATCTTCGCTTTCAGTACATGAATGCTCTCAACACAGCCAAATGTTTTGCAAATGACAATATCATTTGTAATTCTAGTAATCCCGGCAAAGCTGCCTGGAAAATTATAAATTTCTACCGACCTAGTCAATCAAGACCTGAAACCACCATTATTAATGCAGACTAACTACATTATCTTTGCCCAGTGTAAAAATGAACAAAAAGAGTCCAAAGTAGGCCTATTAAATTGTGTAAAGCTAATGTTTCCTGTAATCAAATTGACGGTTTCTATAGCGTGTCAGAATCGGAAAATAGTCCATCAAATCTTTAAGAAATAGCACATCCAAGGATATTTACGGTGATAAAGGGAAACGTAAGCTTTTTCGTTAAATCTTTAACGAAACTTATTAATCTATCTCTTACTCATGAAACCTTTCCAGATACATTCAAAACCGCCTTAGTGGTTCCAAATTTCCAATATACAAGAAAGGTGACACAACCAAACCTGAGAATTATCGCGCGATCTGTATGTTATCCATACTGCCCAAAATTATTGAATTATGTATATATATATATTTATATATATATATATATATATATGTGTCTGTTGTTGATGGTTTCCACGATGTTAACTTTTTTAATTTTTCTATTTCGCGGATTTATTTTTAAATCACGCTGTATCTTCAAACTAGAAGAGTTACAAGAAATACGTTAGGAGAAATTTGTAGAAGATGAAATTGCCTTAAAGAATATTGAATTCATTCGAGACAAACTCATCATTCAAAATTTTTAATGACATAATGAATTCAGAAATGAGTTTTTTTCAAATCTCAAGATTTAATCGAGGTACCACAATCAAATCCATTAATAGATAATAACAATGTTAGTGACCAGGACTCGATGGTGAAATTGAAACTACTGATTCCTGTGGCCAAAATTAAGTACTTTCGAACCTTTTATTTAATTGTCAAAAGTTGCTTCAAAATGACTGCCGTTTGCTGCTATACACTGGACACTGTCTTCGTACTGAAGCTGTCGCTAAAGCAATTTGTCTCTGTGTTATCAGCCGACTTGATCTATGAATTGCTTCAATAAGCTCTTCCCTGGTTGTTGGTTGAGTGCTGTAGACCAATTCCTTGAGAGATCCCCAGAAGAAATCCAGAGGTGAGATCTGGAGATCTTGGAGGCCACGCCACTGTACCACCTCTTCCAATCCAACGTTGGGGATAATGTTCGTTTAGCCAATCTCTCACACTCTTCCGTAGTGGGCAGGACAACCATCAAGTTGAACCCCATATCTGCTCTTGTTGCCAATGAAACCTCCTCCATCAATTCAGAGAGGTTTTCTTGAAGGAGATTCAAAAAATTCACTGGATTGACTCTATCTGGCAGAATATATGGACCAATAAGATGATTGTTGAGTAAACCAACCCAAAAATTAACTTTGAACTGGTGTTGAAAGCTATTTGGTCTCATAGTATGTGGGTTCTCATGTGCCCAGACGTGCGTGTTATGGATATTGAACATGCCTGATTGTAAAGGTGGCCTCATCCGTCCACAAGATTGCTTTTTGGAAATCTCGATCATTCCTAACTGAATTGAGATACCATTGACAAAACTCAATCCGGACCTAGATCTCCATCTAAAAGTTCTTGAACTCGTCACGTGATACGCACGTCTTCCGTCAGCCTTAAGAGTTCTCCATATTGTTTCTCGTGGCATCTGCAATACATTGGATGACCGTCATAGTCTCAGGATTTGCTTCGAAATGCTGATTACGTCGTCAATCCTCTCAACATTATGAAATTCCTCTTGATCTTTTAGGATCCTAAAATATTCTCTCTCTTAGAGTAGTGTGTACTCTAGACAAAACTCTCCTTTCTGGATTAATTCTTCTTGGGAAAGCAGCTGCATACAGTCTAGCAGCCTCACTCGCGTTTGGGTCACCCTGTATATATATATATATATATATATATATATATATATATATATATATATATATATATATGTTATAATAGGTTCTTGCAGTTTTAACTCTTACCATGTGCATTTACACTGAATTGTGTTTTATACGTCAAGATTAAGTTAAAAGTCAGGACCTATGATCGGATGTTCATAAATATATATTTACTACAGAAAGCCTTTCATAGCATAATAAAATTTGAAAATAGTGATTATTATGTTCTGCAAATGTATTTTTTCTCACATAACAACAGTAATATTTTTCTCACATAACATTATAAACATTATTATTATTATCATTACACACTTAAGGTACAGTTTACTTTATTTGCATAACATGGGGCTTCAAGGGTTGAGTGATCGTTCTCCGGGGGTTTGTACTTTATACTATTATGATCTTAATCAGAAGTAGAATTTAGTACTTTTCTTTTTTTAGGTCTCGAGAGAGTGTTAGATTTAAGGTTCTGAGTATTTTTAGAGTGCGCACGCACACATACAAACGCACGCTCGCACGCAGGCAAGCAAGCACGCCCACACGTACGTTCGCAGAACGTGCACATGTACATTAACTATTATATTAGTTGCACACTTAATGTACCACAGATTAACTAAGAAGAAGTTTCTATTTTACTTAAATAACATGGGGCTTCAAGGGTAGAGTGTTTGTTCTTTGTGGATGTGTATTTCATACTATTATGATCTTCATCAAAGTGAATTTAGTGCTTTTCTTCTTTTAAGTCTCGATAGTGTTAGATTTAAGGTTCTGTGCGCGCGCCACACACACACACACACACACACACACACGCACGCACGCACGCACGCACGCACGTACGCACGCACACACACACGCGCACCTACGAACGCAGGCAAGCACGCACACACGCCTGCAAACAGGTACGTACGAAAACACGCTCGCACACGCGCACGCACGCATACATGCACAACTCACACACCCACACGCGCAGATGCACCCACGCATATACGTACGCGCACACGCAAACATGCACTCGCACACACGCGCACACGCACACACGCATACTAGCACATACGCACACACCACACTACACCACATCACATCACACCATACCACATATACCCACATCTAGCAACGGCAAATGAACGCCTATAAACTTAATACACGCAAGTAATTACATATGCTTGAATATTTGTGGAGATTCACGTATTTCCGCAGACATCCGCTTACATCAGTAGACATCCATGGATATCCATGGACATTATTGAATATCTGCGGACATTCGTGTACACTAGATATCCACTGCGGTTTGTCCCTCGATTGCTATCAACCGCAGCTATAGCGAGAAACTTCCTAAAATCGTTGCAAATCGCCACATTTGCTGAAAAGTAGCTAGAATTAACTATAGAATTGTAAAATCGCCACAACTGCTGTAGACCAAGATTGTTAAGGTGTTACCTCTAGAGTTTAATATAAAAAAAATTCAGTGGAGTTAGATCTAATGAAGTTGGCGCTAGGCTTTAGACGTATCAGCTCGTGGAGTTGTTGTACACAAAGTTACCGGGCCGTTTAATCTCTTGGTGATCAACATTGGCCAGCAAGATCGTGTGACCTCACACTCATGGATTTATTTCCTTTTGGGTTACTTGAAGCAGAAGGTTTACGCAAACAAGCCCAACTCCGGAGCTGAAGGATGAGATTCGCAGAGTTATCAATCAAATTCCACAACAATTGAACGAGAAAGTGATGGAAAATTTCATAAAAAGGGCTGAAGTCTGTAGGGCTGCACATGGCGGTCATTTGACAGATATTTTTGTGTTTAATGACAATTTAAATGTCAATCTTTAACAAATGTGTTTTAGTAAAAATATACCAAGTTAATAAACTACAATGCGAATTATTGAATTATCAAATTGTACCCTCTAACTGAATCACCCGTTATAAGTAAATTTAGATAAAGTTTTGAAGAATCGGTATTGGTTGAGAAAAGAGAGTATTAAAAAGTCCTTTTACTTTCCAGGTCCACAATCACAGCTGGTTTTGTATGTAATTGTTTTATTATATTGTTCCATTCGATCTAATATTAACAATAATTGACACAATCAATTGCAATTTATATAAATTTTTATCAATGTTAAGCCAATACACAAGGAAAAAGAACACACAATCATTATCACAGTGTGAAGAATTAATTACGCACGTATTTCCTAATTTTAAAAATACGCAATAATGTAAAGTGTCAGCTGTATATATTTATAACTGAAGGGCGTTAAAAACGTAAACATTACGTGTACGGGGCTCTTATACTTTATGAAACAGCCTTTACTATTACTACTTTTATTATGAAAAAAATTTGGCAACAGAATTATGTTTAAAATTAACACATTTTAATGTATACAATTTCAAGGTAAGATCGATGTAGGTTAATTACGCTAAACATCACGAATATAATATAAATTACAAGCTTTTTGATGCTCACCTATTACTCAGTTGTGCGTCTCCACTTCTATTTGTGTAATTTACTAAAGCATTAAACGACTGATTAATCCATTGCCAAAATACAACTGCTGGAGTACTTTTATAAAATGTTAACATTCCACCAGTTATAAGCATATTCATAGGAACTTGTGCAGACATTCTTCCTATAATATTCATTTTTTCACCTGTATCTGGATGGAAAGCTGAATCGTATAAAGTTTTTGCACTCCATAGATTATCTTCTGAAAATCCTTCCGGAAACTCTTCCTTAAGCCTGTAGTAAACATTAGAAAATTTTTTCAAAGGTGAATGGCGGAATACCTGTGTTTTGTAACAATTGTACGCGCATCCTCCAATGCTGTAGGGGTTGCAAATACATTTAATGGGTTTGTAACTTGTAGAAAATGCTTTGCCTACCCACGTACGTACTTTGATCATATCGTGGGTGATTAATATTAATAGCCCATAACGATTTAGACGTCTCACTCATTTTTATTTATTATTTATTTGGTACGTATTATTATTATTTACAAAAAAACAATTAAATTGCGAGACACGTGCTTTTTAAAACATAACTTTAGTTGAAAAATTAATAGTGCGATCCCGTTAAGAGTACCACAACCAACTAGCAACTGATTCACTTTTGGAGGCTGTATAATATTGACCTTGTATATTAACTTATTATGGATGGATTTTTACTGGTTCGATTTTATTCGATTAAATTGAATTGAATTAAACTCGAGTCTATCAATACCGCTGGTATATTTTAAAAAGCAAGTATGTTTAGAAAATCGATGTTGTATAATTTTGCCGGCGATTCGGGTTGTTTAAGCGCCGACGCGGTGATATTGATAAACTTTCACCTTACATTTTGAATTCACTTACATTTTTTGCCTTTATTACATTAATTAATTTTAATTAATACTGTATTTTGTAAATGAAACTTGTGATAAGTATGACCACGATATTGCTAAAGTTTTAAGTTACGTATTAATAGATGTGTTTCATTTATAATTTCATTATCATTACTGATAAGGAATATAGGAAATACCTCAGTCTTATCAGCAAATAATAAATTTATTTATGTCATGTAACATAAACGTAATATGAAAATGTAAACTTTCACCATTATCACATAATAAAATACTTATTTGTTTGGGGTTTTTAATAGTACGTTTGTATATTAAAGTTGTACAATCTAAACCTTTCGATAACACAGTTATCTTCGTCAGTAGTAACATTATCTATTAAAACTGTTAAAGATGTTGGAAACAATTTTATGAAAGTTGAAACATTAAAACGTAAACATGTCTTTAATTAATACAGGGTGATTTATAATGGGTGTACAAAACTTTGACATCGTGTTCGGGAAGTCGTTTTTAGAAAAAAAAAATGTTATATGAAGATAGGTCGCATTGTGTTTATTTATTGAACTATATCAGATTTAAATTTTATTGAATTAGAAATAATCATTAAAGTACAACTTTAAAACCTATTAGCCATGGAAGCTATCTTAAATATATTCATAATTTAAAACATTTAATTGATAGTAGTTTAGTATACTGATAGTTGAATATGCAATATTGTTTATCTGTAATGGCGTTTTGTACATGGTAACGGTCTTCAGTTTGACTTTAATGATTATTTCTAATTTAATAAAATTTTTCAAACTCTGATGTATTTCAATAACTCACGGTAAACAAAATACGCCTATCTTCTATAAATTTTTATCTTACAATGAACTACGATGCCAAAGTTTCTATCCCTTTATAAATCACCCTGTATGCAGTTTGAGAAACGTATAAAGCTAACTGTATAAAGACAACTGTGTTTTCGAAACGTCTTAGATTGTATTAACTTTAACTTAACTTAACCTTCACGCCAATTCCTTGCGGGCTCAGGCAAAACAATCCCTTTCCTCATTATTATTTTTCATTCACAATCTTTCTCCATGCTTTCCTATCTCCGCATTACCTCCACTAGCTTCCGCAATTGATTCATCACATAGTCTCTGACATGCTCCTATTTGTTCTTTAAAACTCCTTATCTTTCTTTCCCTTTATCATAGATTCTACTACCATTCAGCCAAGTTTTACTCGGCTCTTACCATGGCCCAGCTCTTCCCTAATCTACGGACAATATATTTGTTTCGTTAATCTTGTGTTGTTCATTCTCTCAATGTGACCAAACGAACGTAATGTACAACTTTTATATCTATCCATCATTGTCTTTTCCTCACCACACTCCGTCATTATGCATTCATTTTTTATCTTGTCCCTTCTCGTTTTACCACATGCACTTCTCAGGAATCTCATACCCACGGCATTTATTTTTCTTTCGTGCTTTTTTTGACATACCCATGTCTCACTTCCATACAGTACTGACGGGACGAATACATTATTATAGATTGCTCGTTTCGCAGCTAGACTCATGCTTTCATTTCTCATTATCGTCCACATACTTCCAATCACGTTCCTTCCAGCATTGACCCTTCGTCCAATCTCACTCTCAATTGTACCATCTGCAGTAAATATTCTACCGAGATATACCAGCTCGTCCACTTGCTCCACAATTTCATCTTGCAGAGTAAATACTCTACTCTCCTTTCCACCTTCCCAATTGAACACCACAATCTTAGTTTTGTTTACGTTTACCTTTAGGTCCATGCTCTCACAGACTGTATCAAACTTCCTCATCCGCGCTGTCACTTAATAAGTCTGTGTCATCTGCATACACCAGCAGTCGTACATTTACGTCACCAACCATTACACCATTTGTATCGGTACATGCTTGCCTAAGACATTTATCCATGTATACGTTGAACAACCACGGTGACATCACACAGCCTTGCTGCACTCCTTGCTCAATATTAAAGTATTCACTCACACCTCCTCTCACCCTAACACATGCCCGACTACCTTTGCATACTGCCCTTATTCCATTTATTAGACCTTTAGTTACGCCATATTCATTTAATATTTCCCACAGCTTCTCCGTATTCACTGTGTCATATGCTTTCTCCAGATCTACAAACGCATAGTACAACTTCCTTTTTACCTTTAAACACTTTTCGATCACCTGCTGGAGAGCAACCATCTGATCGACACATCCTCTCCCTGGCATGAAGTCACCTTGTACATCCCACATCTTAGTTTGTGTAGTTTCTCGTACTCTATCAATCAGTATTCTTCCAAACACTTTACCAGGCACGCTGAGCAAGCTTATTCCTCTGTAGTTCTTACAATCACTCTTGTTCCGTTACCTTTATACAGTGGTACAATGATCGCGCTCTTCCGATCACTCGGCACTTTTACACACACATAAGGCATACATTGAATAATTTACACAATCTTCGCATAAGCTTTGCATCACCATACTTGAGCATTTCACGCCTGCTCCCTTGCCGTTTTTCAACTTTCCTACCGTTTTCTCTACATTTATTCCAATATCCTTCTCAGTTTCATCCATCATTTCTTCTATATTCTCCTTATTTAACCCTTCAGTCTTACTTTCTCACTACTTAACACTTCCTATTCTTCCAGAATTCTCACCTCCTGGTCTCTTTCTCCATTCACCTGCAAAAATCAAAAGAAAATTTTCGCTCCCTTTCATTCTAACCCATATTCCCGGGGAATACCAATTCGTACTTTTAACCATCTTTTTTTTCACTTTATCATCCCAACTCCTTTTCCCAGCATTCCGTTTAACTTACCATAGTGCCACTATCCTACTCCACGTCCTTTCCTTTGCCTTTGTCTCCGATACAACAAAAAAGGTGTCTTTCCTCTTCGTAATTTTTCTTTACCAGCTACCTCTAACATTCCACGTCCACTGATTCATTCTTTGCGTGTAAAGGGTTTGTTTTACCTTGACCGCCCCTTGTAGCCAGGTGTCCGGGCAATTGATTTTGGTAATCCTAGCGGCAAGGTTCTGGCCAAATCGTCCCCACTGTACATTCTCTAACGGTACGTCCTACTACCAAGTTTTTGTCTCTTCACGCATAAAGAATAAAAATCTATTTATTAAAATTCAAAATGTACTTACATTCTTTTTTTTTTTTATTCAATCACACCCGCTTTCAACCATACTGCTCTATACGTTTCCTTTCCGCCCCTCACCAGATTGGTTTTATTACACCAAATTTTATTTTTATTTGCACCTTTTCAACTAAAGATCCTTTTCTGGTTAGAATCTTCGTTTATTAATTTCAAACCGCTGGGTTAAAACCTGCAAACGTTACCCATTTGATTGATTTAAACTTGTCTTTAACAGTATTTGTTTTAACTAAAGAAAATAAACTAATTATTTAACTTAAAAGTACATAATTTTTTTTTTTTTATTACAAAAAATTTTAATTTACCGATTTCTTGTTTTATTGCGAAAAAAAAGGTATTTGAATTCAACAAAAAGTTCTTTTAGGTAAAACTTTTTAAATTTTTATTTATTAAAAATATTGAAAAGTAATAAATGTTAATTATTTAACTTGAAACACAATCTATTTAATTTACCAAATAATATCTTTTTTTAAAATTTTATAAAAAATTTTCAATTTACAATTCTGGTAGCGTAGTTTTTGCCTTTACCTGGTTTTTTTTTTTATTATTGGGAATAAAAGAAGGATTGTATTAATAATAATAGGACTTTTTAAAACTAAATTTTCCATAAATAGTTACATTTTTTTTATAAAAAATATTTAAAGGTGAGGTACTTTTTTTTAAAACTGTGGGTTATTCAATTTAGATGTTTAATTTGGGTTAAAAACTAATTTTTATTGTTAATTTTTATTGGATTTAAGAGTAATCAATTTTAAAATTTTAAAAACGTGGGTTTTAAATTGATTTTTTCTTTAAACTAAAATGCTTTTATTTATTTGGAAAAATTATTTATTCAATTTGTTAAAATTAGAGCTGTTTTTGTTTTTTTATTTTTATTTTTTGCTTTAATGGAATTATCCAGTCAAAATTAAGTTATTTTATTAGTTCTCTATAATTGATTGTCATTGCAAAAATGTTTACCTGTTTGAGTTCAAGAAAAAGCGGTATTTTTTAAGCTCACTCTACAATTCTAGGTTTTAACAATCACATCTGGTATGGGTTTAAAAAGCCGTAATTTTTCGTAGAAATTCAATACAGCAATCTCAAATGTTATTTACGCGCCTTTTTTGACGTTACAAAATTTTACTGGTTAGATTTTGTCTTTGTCCATTATTAATATTAAAACCGCTGAGTCTAAAATACGTTCAAAAACTCACCCGTACCTTACAGTAACTCTATGATTTAGAAATTGCTTCACTAATCCAAGGTAGAAGCTGGAGCCATCACAAACACGTCCTATCGCTTCGATGACCACTGACTAATATAGAAATTGTCATGCATCCATGATTTTATCAAAGATTTGCCGATAAATTTCGAATTTATAATTATGTGTTAGTACCGAACATCCTGAATGTAGTATAGACTCTCGCAATTGGAGGTAATAACGCAGTAATGATTGAAGAAGCTTTTCGATTGTAACGTTTTCTTTTGTGGTTTACGTAATTTAAAGGTTTACGAATTTTTTTTTGTATTTTTTAAGACGAAAATGAAGTTTTGTTGTTGATCGAAGTAAAATGGAAGTTTAAAAAGGAAAATGTGATTTACATTTTGGTATCGATATTTAGTGAAACCAGAGTTTGGAAGGAAACATTCGTTAGTGTATTAATAAATAAGGATAGTTTTGTATAAATAAATGCTTTAGTATTTTAATTCGGTTAAATAACGTTGGGATTGCATCATATAAAAAATTAAAATTCTAGAACGCATTCAAATATTACATTGTAAGGTACATCTTTTGCAAAGGTTTTAGTTAGCCGCCAGATAGGCACCACTTCTATTGATAAGTTTGGTTTTAAAACAGATAATTTGACTTTAAATACATAGCATTAAAGGTTAGTTTGCTTGAAAATTCCAATGTACCCTGTATCAAATTTCTTCTTAGATAAGGTTTCGAGGTAGAAGTAGGCATACTGACGATTCAATCTCTCCCAACGTTTTTCGAGTTTGGATTCGCGAATGCGCGTAAGTAGAAAATTTAAGTTTTTTGGCCGCAAGTGAAATTATTCATGTTAGCTGTGGTTGCATAGACTTAGAAGCGTACAGTTGACGGTGGCGAAGTTTCCCGCGAAACGACGTTGAAAAAACTGTCATTGCAGGGTGTTCATCCCCTTGGAAAAATTCCAATAAGGGATCATATAATTGTTAAATCTTCACGCGCCCAATTGCAGTTATGCGCAGTTAGTCCTTAGGGCATTTCGAGATCCAGAACGGCGTCGAGTGTTTAAATACCTAGCCCCTGAAGAAGGTTTCGCTTTTAAAAATTCAACGTTCGTTCCAAGATTACAAATATTAAGTTTACCTTGGGCTATTAAACCAATAACCTGCTGTAAATAAATAAAGCTTTTCGTAATTTAAAATATTAAGGATTATCCAGAACTTGTAAATTATTAGAATAAAGAAATAATAAGTTTTATATATATATATATATATATATATATATATATATATATATATATATATATATACAGGGTGTATTTTAAAATCACCAAACAAAACTGGAGATTCTATGATTCAAAATAAGACAAAATGATCATAAACGCTTTTCCGAAAATGCCTCCTAACCGAGATACAGGTTGATTAAAAAATGCGTTTTTTAAGGTTGTTTTAAGATTCCTCAAAAACCACAAAAGATATTACACTGAGATTTGGTACACCTAATGTCTAATTAAATACAATTAATCAAGTGAGTTTGAGTCAACTGACTCCATCCAGTGGCGTAGAACATTTTAAGTTAACCAGTTTAAGTAAAAAAAACACGCCCCTGGTTTTTTTGAAGAAATATTTTTTTGATCGATTCAACAATTGATTCTGCAAATAAAATCATACTTAGTATTTTTTCGATTCGGCACCCCGTTTTGGAATATATTTTGCATTAATATAAACGACCACATTATTCAATAAAATTTGTTTTATTTTACAAAAAAATAACGCAGTTAACTATTAGGTACATTATTAAAGAGATATTGAAGGAATCAAAAACAAAATAATAATTATTTTTGTACATATTTTTCAAAATGTCCTCCTTCCTTTTGAATGCAAGCTTGTATTCTTCTTAGCAAATGAAACCTAACCCGCTGAAAAATGTGGCATAGCCCTAATCTCATCGCATGCCATCTGTATGCGATTCCAAAGTTGCTCTCGATTTAATTTCAAATGACACGAGTTTTAGATACCCCCAAAAAATCCAGTGTATTTAAACCTGGGATTCCCCGGTACCACTTCATCGTCCAATCCAGCGTCCAGGAAACCATGCATTTAAAATTCTCTAACGTTTCGTGTAGAATTGGTGGTGCACCATCATGCATGAAATACATGTTCATTCTAACATCTAAGGGTACGCCGTCAAACAATTCTGGCAAATCTTGTCTCAAAAAATTTAAATAGAATTCGCCAGTAAGTCTTTGAGGGAAACGGATAGGTCCGATTAGGTGATCGTCTATTATACCTATCCAAATATTTTCGCTAAATCTATGTTGGTGAGCTGTAACTACAGTTGGATGCTGATTTTCATCTAACCATTTGTGGAAATTATGCAAGTTAATTATTCCATTTCGGGAAAAAATACACTCATCAGTGGTCAATAAGTTTTTAACAAATTGTACACCTTCAGCATTTTTATTTAAAAACCGTTCGCAAAAATTCATTCGACGAGGATGGTCAGCAAGCAATAATGCATGTACTTTTTGTAGGTGAAAGGGATGTAAACTTTGTTGTAAAACTTTCCAAGACTTGCTATACGACACACCAAATTCTAAACCTAACTCACGCGTACTTATTGATGAATTTTCATAAACTCTATCTAAAATTTGTTCCTGAATTTCAACTGGTACACGAGCATTTCGTCCGGAATTTTTCTTTCCTTTTAAACTTCCATACTCTAACAAGTTACGATGAATGGTTCTAAACGTAGTATGATGTGGATGTCTTCTATTTGGAAATCTTTGTTGATAAAGTCGAGCAGCTGCACGAGCATTGCAATTAGTATTACCATAACATAAATGCATATCGACCAGTTCTCGTTTGGAATAATTCATTTTTTCACAGTAATTAGACACAAACAATGAATTACAAAACATAAGATACGTAACTGTCAAATGCAAAGCAATCTCTGATTTATGTGTTAATGTTAATGCAAAATATTTCAAAAAACGGGTGCCGAATCGAAAAAATACTAAGTATGATTTTATTTGCAGAATTAAATGTTGAATTTAACAAAAAAATATTTCTTCAAAAAAAGCAGGGACGTGCGTTTTTTTTTACTTAAAGTGATTAACTAAACATATTCTACCCCACTGGATGGAGCCAGTTGACTCAAACTCACCTGAATAATTGTACTTAATTAGACATTTAGGTGTACCAAATCTCAGTGTAATTTCTTTTGTAGTTTTTGGGGAATCTTAAAAAAATCTTAAAAAACTTATTTTTTAATCAACCTGCATTTCGGTTAGGAAGCATTTTTGGAAAAGCGTTTATGATAATTTTGTCTTATTTTGAATCATAGAATCTCCAGTTTTCGTTTGTCGGAAATTTTAAAATACACCCTGTATATATATATATATATATATATATATATATATATATATATATATATATATATATATATGTATGAATACAACTTACAGGGTGGAGGTAAAAAGTGAGGTAAGTAGTAATACCTTTTGATTGACACAAACAAAGCTAAAATAACGTATTTTGACATAAATGAAATGAAAAAACAAATAAACTACTTGATTTTAAACAGGTAAACAGAAAAATAAAAAATAAACCTTATTAGAAAATAAAATAAGGAACACAAACAACAACAAAACAAATAAAATACTGACTTTCAAACAGGTAAACACAAAAAAAATCATTCATATTAGAAAATAAAATAAAGAGTACAAAAACGCAACTAGTGAGTTTCGTTAAAACAACTTTTACAATAGTGCGGTTGTCTTTTACAAGTATCGCAAATATTCCATACCAAGGAACATACTTTTTTCCGTCCTTCAATTAGAACGCCGTGATTTCCATAGCGTGGATAACATTCTGAACATCTGGTTTTTTTTTTGGTCGGATTTTGAATCAGATGATGTTGCATCAAGTGACGTTGATTTGTTATAGTGGTTTCGTCCAGGTCAAATTCCAACAGAGACTGTATGACTGAGAACTTGAAATCATTCATTGCGAGCGTTTGTTGCATTGTGGAGGACGAGATATATAAATAGTTAACATTTACCGAACTTGTCCCCCCAAATGATTTCTATTAAGAGCTTCCTATACCATTTCGTGCATCTACGTAAAGCAGTGTTATAGGAGGCAAGTTGATCACTGACATCAACTGAAAACTTCCCCTGACCATAATCCAAAACACAAGAAGGCTTTTCTATTTCGGTTTGCCTTACTCGGACACTTTCTGTTTCATTTCCTGAATGGCTTGTTGTTAGCATCAGCACATCACGTTGATCTCGCTACTTCACCACAGTTAGTACATCAGATGTTTCTTTCGATATCATCTCGCCTTTTTTCATTTTTTTTAAAGTTCTTTACATATATATTTTAGATTAGAACGAAGAGTCCCAACGAAATGTGTTTGTTGATCGATAGTCGATACGCAAGAGGTGTAGATGTATAGAAATTATTCACGTAAAGAGTCCTACCTTCGTCTAAAAGCCTTCGTACTAAATTCCTGTCTTTTCTCACATATACAGAGATGTTCCACGTGTATCCTCTATCTGTGCATAACTTGTATAGTTTGATTCCATAGCAATGCCTTTTTTTAGGTAGGTACTTCGCAAGAGTAGTCGACCGCACCAAGGAACTACAGTTTCATCGATACAAATTTTTTCTCTTGGTGTAAAGGTTTCTTAAAAATTGGAAACAAATTTTTAAAAAAATGTGTTCAATTTTGTACAGGCGATTACCTACTACACGTTCCTCATTGTTGGTAAAATGCCAGAATTGCAACAGCAACTCAAAACGATTTCTGGACATTACTGATCTAGGAGTAGGAAATGAAAACAGCTTATGTTTGCTCCAATAATCGGCTAACTGTGGAACTTTTACCATTCCCATCCAACCAATTAGGCCAACGAATCTCTTCATTTCATTTGCATCTGTAGCAAACCAATCGTGAAGACGTGACCGAGGACCAGCATTTGAGTTCAGTAAGGTTTGGATGGCATATAATTATTTGTGTACACGCGCTCGATTGAAATTTCATCAGAACGCACGTTCAAAGAGAGGCCGATATTCGAATTGAAAAAGGTAGTTGCGAGCGTTTCGTGAATATCAAGCTTATAGCCGAGGTCTTCCTGCAAAATATTCCATCCCAAATGTCTGTGTAACCAAAGGGCATCTCCAATTAAGGTAACCTTTTGTGTTTGTATTGTCGTGATTGACAGAATTTAAATAAATTTTTTAGTGTTCTTTTTATTATTATATTATTTAGGTGTAAAATGAATACATGAACGCACAGTTTTTTTAGAAATTCACTTTTGATTATTTTATCGTTTAAACCAGTGGATTCATTCAGATAATTATTTAAAGTGATTGGAGCGTTCTATATTTGTTATTTTGGTATATCGAAATTACAATAAGTTTAAGAAAAGGCCGTTATTGAAACTCTAACTAGGGTCACAGTCAAATTCAGATAAGCTATTTGGTGCTGCTTGCATAACAATCAATATTATATCCGATTTTTCTTGTTTTTTTTTACTATTTTTTATGTTTTCTACATTATATTTATTTAGGTTATTGGACTTGTACTTTTTTTAATTTGAACCTATGACTTACACAGCACCTGAGGATAAGCAATTTTCGTATTTATTACTTGGTTTGCTCATTAAATTAACGTCATTATATTGAGCTTAGTTTGAATGAAACAATTACGGTTGAAAGCTTTTCATGGGATTAGTTAACTATAATGTATATTTAGAAGCCGATGAATCATTGATTTTTTTATGAATTGAGCATAATTAAACGCGATTTGAGGAATTTGTTTTTGTTGTTTGATGAAGCGAAATTATTTTACATATTGAGTTTTTAGATTAACGTAATGTGACTAGAGATTAATGTTTGGTTATCAAAGAAATAATTGATTTTTGCGACACACTATTACTTTATTTCAGCGCGCAAATATTTGTTTTGAAGCCTTTCAGGTTGGCGACAGATCTGCTGGTCCTAGAGCCGCCTGTGGAGATTACATATAGGTAAGCAAGTTATTTGAGTATTTTGAGCGAGTTGCGAAGTATCATAATTAGGCATTTCATCCCCTGTTGTGACATTTAAAATACTCTGGCGCCCGTTTCCAGTTTTATGACGATTTCAACCCTATTTCGACTTATGTATGGTATGATATCCTATTGTGCGCAAAATTAATTAACATTTTACTCACCTCCGACCGCTGGCTAGTCGTACAAAACCCAATTTTATCTGTTACCATTAAAAAACCCAAAAAAGATAAACTAGGCGTAAGTTTTCTAAGGGCTATATTGTGTCTGATTATAAAATAAGTTTTGATTATATAGGTATAATTAATTTTTTAAGCATATTTTTTCTATTACCTTCGTTTTAGTGTAAGTATAGGTAGGTAATCAGTCGCTGCGATAACATTTCTAGATTTCTCCGATTTTTTAACTCCATTACGATTGCAAAAAGGGCACTTACCTGTACCGTAATTCTGTTTGAACTGAAAATGTAAATTAAATTCATAGTTTTGAAACATGCTCATAAATAATATGATACAACAGATATTTGCGTTTTTAATTATATCTAGTGAAGATTAATTTTTTCTTCACCAGAGTAGCATACCACTGCTAGAGATACGCTTATTTAACCCCCGCATTGCTGAGCTGATGGTTTTGGTTTCAGAGATATTTAAAAAAATCGCGGAGGGGCTAAAAGCGCTAGCCCGTCTAAAATTTGAACTATGATTTAAATGCGGTATTCCATGTTGTAGTATTTCAATTGTGCTTTACGACACAGCATTTGTGCCTCTTTGGTTTCGGAGATACTTTGAAAAATCGTGGAGGTGCTAAAAGAACGCTTAGCCCATCTAAAATTTTAACTGTTCCTAATTCTTTTTAGATCGTTTAGTTGCTTATATATTGTTTGATTTCTTATTTACTTACTTATGTATATTCTTCTTTCTGCAGGCCGTTTAGGGGTTGTCGCTCCCTTCAGCCCTGGGTCTGCTCTTTTTTGGGTGTTTTAGTTAATTTACTCTTAGTGTATGTATTGGTGTGGTGTGTTGTGGTGTACGTGTTTGGGGGTTAGGCCATTTTCGAGAGCGGTGGTCATCATTTTAGCAGGGGAGCAGGGTTTAGCGGAGTAGGTAAGGGGTGCCATCTAGGATCTTGTCGAAGTCGTCTAGTAGTTGTGTCAGTAGTAGTTTTGAGTATGTTTTTGGTGGCGGTTGTGTCGCCGTGTACTCTGTAGTTTGTGTATTTTGTTTGTAGTGTTTTAAGTCTGGCTGTGATGGGTTGTATGTTTGCTGTTTCTATTGTCATGTCGTTGGGGTATATGTAGTCCAGTCTGTGTAGTATGTTTCGTTCAGAGGCGGCGATGGATTTTAGGTTATTGGTTTTTAGGGTGGCGTACAATGCACACGGTAGTCTATTAGTGGTCTTATGTATGTTTTGTATGTGTGTTGCAAGGTTTTGGGTCGCAGCCTCTGTCTTGTCCTCGTAGTGCTTTTAACATGTTTGATCAGTTGCGCACCCTGTTTAGAATCTTTTGAGGTCTCGTTCCCAGTTCAGTGTTTCGGAGAAGGTAGGTATACTACGGTGTCTTGGAGTTGTAGTTGTATTTGTAAGGCTCGGATGTGGAAATAGTATTGTTTGAGTTTTGTTTGGTGTTGATGGTGATTCTCCACTGGTTGACCCAGTTTGAGACTTATTGTATTTGTTGTGACGTTAGCTTGTGGAGCTAAGGCTAAACCTTATGGTACGGCCGATGTTAGTATAAACGGTTGGGAGACGTCAGTGTATAATTTGACTAGTGGATCGTGACACGAGCGGTTGGATCTAAAGCCGAATCGCCTGTCTGGGATGGAGTTGTTGGCTTCGAGGTGGTCCCTTAGCCTTCTGGACAAGGTGGTTTCTAGGAATTTCCCCATGCAGCTCAGTAAGGATATGGGTCTATATGATGAGGGTTGTGTGGGATCCGAACGTGGTTTGAGCTTCATAACTGTATGGGCGCATTTCCATTTCGTTGGAAATTATGAGTGGTAGGCATTGATTAAATATTTGGGTGAGTTGTGTGATGGTGTTTGGTGGTAGGTTTTGCAGTATGAGTCGGTTGAGGCCGTCTCGTCCGGGGGCTGAGTCGAGGATGGTTTTGGTGTCGGTGAGGGTTCGGATTCAGGACGTTGGGCGGTTTGTGGTTCTGGAGATGATCCGGATGGCCCGGGTTACGTGTGGGAGATCTATGGACTGGATGATCTCTGGGATGGATATATCTGGGTCAACCCGCGGATGACACGAGAGAAGGAATTGGTTTTGAGATTAGTGGTGCAGATGGAAGGTCTGGGTCAAGAGAGCTGTTGGAGCGTAACGGATGGGGTTCCAAAGAGGTGTTGGATTTTGGTTTGTGTTTCATTGACTTACATTGACTTACGTGCTTACTAGGAGAGCGGTATGGTTGTGATTGAACTTCAGTTCTGACCACGGTAGGTTGAGGGGAAGTAGGGATTGGTATACTTTGTTTTTGGGTTTTAATGTTGGTAGGGATATTGCGGATGAAATATTTAGGGGGAGGCTTAGCGGTGGAGGTAGAGGGAGTGGAAGATGTGTAGGATGAGGATGAGGTGGTTCGGGGGCGGGATACGGTGAGTAAGGGTTATCGGGGTTTGGGTGGTAAGGGTTGTTGGGGTTTGGGTGGTTATTGTGGGTCCAGTAGTCCGTGCGGTTACGGTGGCGTACGTAGTCGGTGTAGTGGTAGGATGTAAGGGCGTGGTCGTAAGTCAAGTGCGTCTGTCAGTCCTGTCATGTCGGGGCCGGGATTGGGCGAGGGAGGGGTTTTCTATGTTTAAGTATGGCTGTTAGTAGGGATTTTTTTTAATTAAGTCGGAGACAATTTTATGTTGATGGGAAGAGCGGACTATCATCGGGGTGCAGCCTCAACTCGGTAGGGGCTGCCGGTTACCTTTTACCTTATCCTTAATGTATTCCCATCTTATTCTTCCTCTCTCCTCAATGCCTTCCGATGGGATAGAAAGTCCAAAAATAAAAACAAGATGGCTGTAGTTTGTAGGGTAATAAATACCGAACGCAAAATCCTGCCCGTTCGGATGTACAGGAGCGTAAGCCCAAGCGACCAGGGTCATTGAAAGTGCTCACTTTCGGATCCATTATTGCAACATCCGCAGTATCAGGTCTAATCTGAACAGTGCTCACTAACATCTTGAACAATAACAATCTGTATTTTGTTTCTATCTGAAGCACAAGCCTCCTCTGAAAGCTCCGAATCATACGACTTGCAATTTCCCCCATAGAATCCTTACTTTAACTTTCGATACAAAGGAGGAGCGTATATCCACCTCAGAACAACTTCGCTTGCAAGGCGATTTCTTCATTGAAGAAAAAAAAATTCGATTTGGTTTAAACACTCTGGCACTAAATTTGTAAAATTCTGCTGTTGTACCTATAGGTCTCCTAATGAAAGTAACTTTCAAGACTTCTGCGGTTACCTTAGTTACCTTCAATCTAAGTTTCCATCTTACCATAGCTAAATTCTGAAAGATTTCAATGTTCTCATTGCTTTCAATTTTATCCGTTAATCCAACTAGTCACAGTGCACAAACATTTGATTTCACACAGTATCACGTGTGGTTGAATGTGGCTTTGTGACTTTGAGAATCTTTTTATATTAGTATTTTTGGATACCATAAATAAATGTTAGCTTTCCGTGAATAATATTTTAAAGGATGTAATACTATATTTTCTTTTATCTGGGAACTGCTTGGTAAGAGTGCCGTCGTTGTTATCGTGCTAAATGTTTTGGATTTAATAACGTGGTTAAGTGGTTCCGAGTACTTTCTAGTCTACAAGTTCATTGAAAGATAAAGTTGTTAATGGGGAAATTATAGAAGATTTATTTTGACAATGCGATTTGTTATTTAAAAACAGAATGCTTGTTATCTCAATTCTACTTGTCGGTAAATGCTGATGATGTAGGCAGTATGCGCGTATTTCAATTAATGCACACGGTGGTAATATATAGTGTTAATGAACTCTAAGCATATTATTTCAATCTCGAATGTAACATTACATGTGATTTTCGCCCTAACAGTACAACCATTATGTACGATTCACATAAATTAGTAGGCAACAGTGGCTTTGATTATTTTATTGTTGCTAATTGTTTAATGGTAATTTTTCAAAATTATAGGGCCTTGCTAAGGACGTTATTTTTATTGTTGTCTATGATTTTGATAAAAACTTAAAACGTTCACTATTTAATGAGTTTTCACTATCTTTTTATTTATTAAGATTAAGATTTCTGTACACAGAGTTCCCTTGAAAAGGTAAAGTTTAAGTAAATAAGATTGATAACCTTGACAGTTGGCCTTAAAGTACGATATTTTGTTTTGATTGCGTGTGAAAATTTTGAAGCTTTTACAAATAGCACCGGTCTAGAAGAAGAACTGCTGATTTACCTGGTGAACGCTACGAAAGGTAAGCAAGTCTTTGTTTGCTTTGAAGATTGCTGTGGAGTATTAACGTTTATTTGTGTGCTAACGAATCCCTTATTTTTTATTTTAAACAAACTGGTGCCTTTCTGATTTACGGTTTTCCCTATTTTGACTTATGTTATTCTATTCACCTTACATGCAAAGCAACACCACACCCACTGCTAACCACTAAGCTATCGGCACCCTTCGATTATCGGTTACACCAATCGTACTACCATATTTATCCGTAACAACAAATGATTTCTGAATCCACAAGAATTCCTAATGCCACATCTTCTAGACCTCGTTCTTACATCAAACCCACTTGTGTATTAAATTTCAGCTCTTTCCCCACTAGGTCTATTAAACCATTGTCTAATAGAAATAGCTTTTACTGTCCCTAATTCCTCTGTTGTTCAACACTGATAGAACCCTGTGGCGTTGTAAGTCAGCTAATGTAACGGGAACCTTGGAAAATTCAAAAGTTATATGACATTTAGCAGTTATATGTTGGTTTGTAGGTAAAGAAATGGTTATTGGTTATTTGTATGTAAATGTAAAAGCTTGAGTTTATTTCAATATGTTACCTATATATTTAATTAGAAAGTATTTAAATAAACGCGAAAGTTGCGGAAGCGTAAATGTTTTGTAGAGGGAAAGACGCTGTCATAATGACGTGCAGTTTTTTAAACAGTAGCCTTAAGTAAGCGGTCACAGTTGGTTGATGGTAACTAAAGAGGGTAATAGTCAAGGTACTCTAAATTCAGAAATAAAGTAAAATAACATTAGTGTATAATAGGGAAGAAGTAAAAAATACCTTTCTTATTAAAATAATAAGAGGCTAAGTAAACAGTGCAAATAGTGTTAAGTTGGTGATAATAAAAAAGATTGTGCAATACTTTAAAATCGCGTTAAAGGTTACGCAATGATTAAAAATCATGTTTTCTATACGTACCGAAAGTATTCCAAGATTGTGTTTAAATCAGTGAACGCTAATCCAGTGTAATAGATCGATATATAAAGCAAAGTAACTGTGACAATTAAAAGCACGGCCGTTGGTAGTTCACTTGGAATTCGTCGCGCACGCTATTTGTAGTTAAAATTGAACAATTAAAATAATAATTGACTATTATAAATATATCAATCAATTATCTACAAAAATCATAAAAGTGTTGGAAAGAAAATTGCAATAGGCTTAATCCACAAAAAATCTGTAAACAAGATATTGTGGGAACAAAAGAAGCAAGGCGCCAAGTCCGCATCATCGGCTCAATTGCGTCATCGGCTTGGCCACATTGCAGTTACGTCATTGGCTTTCAACGAAGCAACAGAGTAAGATTTCTATTTGTGTAAATAAAGACACGTTCATGGGTTTTATTTTCTCTGAATTTGAATTTGAATATCAAAATTGAACCGAAAACATTCCATTCAATTTTGATAAAAGGTTTTTTGTTACATGTTAGTATTAAGAATATTGCTTATAATTAAAGGTTTGATTGTTATTTGTTGTTGTAAACTAAACATTTCTGCACTGTGACTTTCAGTAATTAAATAAGTATAACGTTTAATTTATTTTTATTATTAAAGACAATTAATATTAAAAGCCTATATAAATATTGAAAATATATATATATATATATATATATATATATATATATATATATATATATATATATATATATGCGGAAGGAAGTAAACTCAATAGAAACCCAATTGAGTTAAATTTTGGTAATTGATAACAGTGACCATTTCTTTTAACATTTGAGTTAGCTGGCGCATCTAAATAAGAAAAGAATTTGCAAACGTAAATATTAAAGTTCATTTAATTAACCTGAATACTAAATAGCAAGCGAAGTAAAATTAATCATTGAATGATATCTTTATAAATCAAACCCATTCAGCTTAAATAAAGAGGTAATCACTTTAAGTCTCACAAAAACCGTATAAAATTTTTATTCAATAATTTTGACATTTAAAATGGTAAAAGAACCCAAGTCTTACTCTTTGCAACGGGATGAATACAAACACAAGTAATAACCACAGGTTTTGTGACCGTTGCACTAAATGGAGTCATTTACTGGATTTCCTTGCAACCTTTCCATCGCGTGAATAATGTTTTAAATGGTTCTCATCTTCGAACATTGCCTTTTCAGTTTCTAAAGTCATCCTCATGAGCATGGAGATATACATTCTCAAAAAACAAAATAGCTAAGGCTCTTGGTAAAAAACTTTCGTACATGTCCATACCCCCGGCATGACTCCTTTGAATGGAGATTGATTTACATGAAACTCGTGCCCTAATAATTCTGGCAAAGATGTGCCCTATGTCAACTCTTCTTCATTCACTATCAAAACTAATACATTTTGGGTGCAAGTACCTAGAATCGATCGGTAGGATTGATCTCAATAAGGCGACTGACCCAGAAAGTATCACAGGCATTGTGTTAAAGAAATGTTCCCCCGAACTAGTACCAGCCCTATCTAAGCTCTATTCGATCTCTATGTTTTCTACGGAATTTCCTTCATTATCGAAGTAAGCAAATGTTTTACCTGTTCCTAAAAAGGCGATAAGACCGACCCTCCAACTACCGACCAATTGCCGTCACTTCTATTTTGTCTAAAATCATGGTAAAGTCATCTATCAGCAACTGCCCTCTTCCCTTGAAACTAAAAAATGCCTTAGTGACCACTAATATGGTTTTAGGCACATTAGAACAATCCGGTGAAACAAGTTTAGTCGCTTTAGATGTCTCAAGAGCATTTGGCCAAGTTTGGCATAAGTGTTTACTTGCCAAACTCACCTCGTTTGAATTGAATGATTTGACCATCAACTAGGTTTGTAGTTTTCTTGATAAAAGGCGAATACGTACCATAGTTGATCGCATCATTTCAAAAGAATTTGGCATTAACTCGGGCGTGCCTTAGGGATTAGTTATAACGCCTACACTGTTTCTGCTATATATAAATGATTTTATTTTTCAACGACTATCCCACACTCAATGTTGCCTTGTGCAAAAAATCGATCGTTTCTGTTCTAAGCATGAATGGCCCAGATCTTAAGTTTTCAGTCTCTTACTATATTGAGAATGACTGTCTCTGAAATCTATCATAGATTAAACACCTCTGTAAGCTACTAACGCATCTGCTCGTAAAATATTCTCTCTGTACAGATCTAAACAGTACTATAGCTCCCGACAACTCTTTCTGCTGTAGAAGGTTTAAAATCGACCTCATCTAGAATATAATTCTCACCTCTGGGTTGGTACTCCTTAATACGCTCTCGATATCGTTGACCGTATTCAAAAAAGAGTGATTAGACTTATAAGTGATCCGTCCTTAACTTCTGACATACAGTCCCTTGAGCATAGAAGAAGCGTTTCAGTTTTTTCTTTGTATTATCGGTATTATAATCGCTATTGCACTGATGAATTACATTTTTGGTACCATTCTAGGCCACCTTTGCTAGGAACACTCAGTTTGCTCATTGATTATTATGCAGTACAAATCTCCACTTGTCGTACGAAACAGACGCAATACACATTCTTCTACACGGCTTCTAACATCTGGAATGATCTCCCTGGTTCCTGTTTTTCGCTCACTGATGAAAAAAATTGAGATAGCCATTCATAGGCATCTCGTGACAATTCAATATCCCTATTCACCCCTAAGTGTTCCTGAGTGCTTTAGCACGGTAAGCTAAACTTAACCTGTCCAGGTTTGTTAAAAAAACTCACTTAAAAATAATTAATCCGAAATTAAGCTCCTAAATTAACACATATAAATAAATAAATTCTCGTTAAATGCAGATAAGGCGAAAGAAAAGTGTTTTCAAATAACTGTTGTATTTGAAATATAGTATATTACATACAGAGGCGGAAAGTGTTCCATTCCTGTCGAGAGAAGTATAGTTCACGAGAGCCGAAGCCTCGAGGTGAACTAGTTCTCGAGGCAGGGAATGCTACTTTTGCCGAGCTTTGTATACGATTTTATTCACAATTAAAGAACAAGCAACATTATACAGTTCAGATCAAAAAATTTTGGAACACATCCATCACGGCTTCTCTTTTAATATTGAAGGTCGTAACAATGCGACTTTTAATTTTTACTTTAATGAGAAGCCATAAATGTTGTGCTTACTATTTTTCTATTGGTTTTGTCGTTACTTGTTATCGATAATTCACTTATTAAATATACTTATTAAAGAAAACGCGTTGTTTGTTTCCACGTATTGCTTGCGTTCACTCATCATCTACGCACGTGAGAAAAAATGGTTGCATACTCTTGACCCTTTATTAAAATTGGCAAGTTGTCAATTTGTCATTTATAGTTTAAATCGATAGTAGTTCCCCCACAGGTTGGAAAGTGGTCCATTACTGTCCGCTTCATCTCATTACTGTCTCCTTTTTTTGTAATAACTGACCACTTAAAGTAGACTCGTAGAATCATTCACTTTTCAACCTTTAAAGGGTTAGAAAAGAGGTATGTTACAAACTAATTGCGAATAAAAATTATTTTCAAGATAAACAAACAAAGCATTCAAAAGATTATACCGTAAAATGTGATTTTCTTTTACTATTTCTTAATTAAAAATGTGACCATTTTAGCCTAAGATAACGTACTTTGTATTACAATGTACATTTTGAATGTACTGCAGGTTTATGTATAGTGTACGCTTCGTGTTTCTGTAACCACACTCTAATATCATCCCTAGGGGCATGTTTATAAATCTAATCTCCTTTTTGACTGAGGTATTTCTGCTAAGGCAGAACTTGTGTAAAACGGTCTTATGTGTTAGTATGACAACCCCTTATCGGTAAAAAAAAACTCGAAAATTAAAAATAGTATTCTAGTAAGCGGCCAGCATACTTAACTTGATTATAACATCTAAGGCCCTTTTTGAAAGAGGTATTTCCGATTAGACAAACAGACGGACCTTGCATGTAAAATAATATAGATGCTAAATCTAGCTTGAAGAAAACACAGACATTTCTTTGCATAAATCCACCTTTACATCTCTCCCCCGCTTATTGTAATTCCCCATCTAACTGGTCTTTCGCGTTAACTATAGTAGTCAACGCTATAGTCTCGTTGGTGCAATTCCTACCTATATGACGCACATGTTGTAGCACCGGTAAACAGTTAAATTCATTCGCTTTTCTCACAGGTAGAGGTCAAAAGATGGTGTCGCAACCAAACAACACCTACCCCTACTGCTTATATATAGAAACTTTGCTAAATTATGGAAGGGAGGCTAAGAGCTCGCATCTAGCTTGTACCTTATGGCATAATGACACTGCCGGGCAGATGAATACACTGGAACACGCAAATAACGGTTTCTCAGAACGTCAAGTACTTGCAGCGACTAGCAAGCAGGTTGAGATGATTGGTCACGTGTATTCAGATTTGTTTAAGCAAGAAAAGTTTCTCATAAGTGGTGTTGAGTTAAGGGCTAAATTTTTACGATCAAGAGACACCTTTAGTCTAATGGCGGCGCACGGTTCAACTTACAACACGAGAATTATGGATGCTAGTTTACTGGTAAGACGTATGCGAATCAATCTCACCATTCTATTGCACACGCTAAAGCTTTAGTAATAACTGCAGCAAAATACCCTGTTACAAGGACAGACGTAAAGTGTGTCATTTCAAAATTTCACCCATTACAATGCATGAATCCTCAATTTTATGTTGAAGGTGATTTTTTTACAATCTCAAAGGTCGTTTTTCAGGTATTGGAAAAATTGTGCTAACATTTAAATTCATTTTTATGATTTTTTGTTGCTGTAGATGTACTTTACGCTATCTGTAATAATTTTAATGACATTTTTTATTTCTTTTATAGTAATAAACTCATTACGAAAAATAAAATCACACCGTAAAAAAAAACAGTTATCCATGTCAGAATGATATTTAAACTTCATGTTAAGTTTAAAAAACCAAGGTCATTGCTTCTATAAGATATTGACACGATTTAGCCATTTTCATTCATAACCAATTTTTAGATTAACCTTACGCTATCTGTACCTGTCTTACGAGGTTAGGGCCTCTTATTAGAATGAAAATTCAGATTAAGGGCTCAGACGTAAGAACAGGTTACTATACCTGTTTTACAAACTAACATTAGGACGCATTCAAATTTCCCGCGGAGGCAATGAACTCGATTCTTTTTTCCAAGACCAACTCCAAAACCAGGCCCCAAGGTTAAACTCAAGCTGAAATCCGAGGACAGTTTCAAGGTCAAAATATGACCCCACGTGGATGACCTTGAGAATTCCCGAGGTCAAAAGTGAAAGTTGAGGTGCCCCTCTACTGCTACTGTTTTCGTTATGAACGTATAAAAAAAAGTTGCAGAGTTATCCTAAAAAAAATATAGTTAAAATTATCTAATTTCTTTTAATATCCACTTTGTGGGATGGAAGGTCATGTTTTGCTTCACACGAGATATTTTACCTTCCAACCTACATATACGTATGTAGGTATAGAGGTTATGCAATCGCCTTCTTTTTCACTATCGCTAAATCCACTTATTAGCCCATTTTACAGCTTTTGGCCAAGTTTCGCCAAGATCGGCATGATGTCTGGATATTAACTTATTCTGAATTTGTAACACAAAGAAATTATTCTACAACTAAATAATCTAAATCAATTGTATCAACACACACACGCACGCACACGCGCACGACACACACGCACACCACGCACACACGCACACACACACGCCACACACGCACACACGCACACACACGCACACGCACACGCACACGCAGCACGCACACGCACGCACACGCACGCACACACGCATACGCACGGACGCACGCACTAGCAGCACACGCACACGAAACACACACACGCATACGACACGCACACGACACGCACACGCAACGCGCACCCGACACTCAGCACACGCACACGCACACGACACGACACGCACACCACACGCAACGCACACGCACACCGACACACGCACAAGCACACACGCATACACACCGCACACAGGACACACGCACACACCACGACACGCACACCGCACGAACACACGCAACACACACAACGCACACACACGTACAGCACACACGCACATACGCACACACACACGCACGACACACGACACACGCACACACCACACACACCACACACGCACACACGAACACACGCATCACGCACACGCCATGCACACGCACACACCACGCACACACGCCACCACGCACACACACACACACGACACACGCACACACGACACATGACAGCACAGCACAGCTCACACGCTACACACGCCACCACACACGCGTCACGTCACTTTACGCACACAACACACACACAACACAACACACAGCACACAGACAGACACAGACACACAGACACACAGACACACAGACACAGACACACAGACACACAGAACACACACACGACACACAGACACACAGACACACAGACACACAGACACAGACACACGACACACAGACTACACAACACACGACACGTACACACGAGCACGACACACGACAGGACACAATATCACACGCACGTACACACACACGCTCAGCACGGCACATACGCTACGCACACAACACGCAGGCACGCACGCACGGACGCACGCATGCACACACAGACGGACACACATCCAGACATCATTGTGGATCTTAGCGAAATTTGGCCATAAGTTGTAAAATGACCTAATAAATCGATTTAGCGATGGTGAAAAAGAGTTGATTGCATAACATTGTATACTTATATCTATGTGTAGGTTGGAATATTATCTAATTATGAAAACGATGTAGATTTCAATTTGTAAAGAATTGACTATTTTATAAATTTTATTTCTTCTCCATGTGTTAATGTTTACATCGTTTCATGTAACTAGAATATATTAACGATATTATTGCGTGCAACTTAATTGCCTACTTAAAAGTCCTACACATAAATGTCAAAATGTGTAATAATGACGTTAAAGATGTGATACGAATGGGTTGTAATCTTGCGGCAAATCTACCATTTGTAAGCTCAACTCCCACAAACGTTTAGCTGCATTCATATCATTTGATTTTGAACTTGAGCCTGTAACTTTACATTCTGCGTAGTACAATCCAGACTCATTTTTTAAATCTTCATCAACTGCACAATAAATAATAGTTTGAGCACCGTCTTCTTGTGATTTTATAAATTTTCCGATAATGTTCTTAAACATCCACATTGCACCATTAAAAAAGCTATCATCAAGATGTTGCCACAGTTGTGTTTTAATTATACCAGGATGAAGACTATAAGTTGTAACCCCATCAATGTTGTTATCTAAAATTCAGTTCTGGGTTTAATCCAAAATTATAGTTTGGATAATTTTACCCTTTAAACGCTTTGCTAGTTCCTTTGTAAACAAAATATTTGATATTTTGCTTTGACAATATGCTTGACTCGTATTATAGGTTCTAGTTTTCCAGTTAAGATCGTCAAATCTTATTTCACCAGATAGAACTGCAACAAAAAGTTTGCGTTAATTAATATATTTTGGAAAATGTATAATTATTCTCCGTTTAGCAAACAGATTCAGCAAGTGCTTCTGCCATGAGTTAGCGCCAAAATTAAATGGCACGTTTCTATTGGTTAGCCGGGTTCACACAACCACGAAAAATTTTGTATTATATTAACCTATAAATGTCAGAGTAATTTGTCATTTAGGATTTGTGCTTTCATTCTTTATTTTGGTTAAAGCTTTTGCTCTAGTACTTTTCATTTTCAAAAACAGCATTTTTCAATACTAGCTACAATTTTGTAGCCTATAGCAAATAATTACATTTATTATGGATCAACGAAATCTTTCGCCCCCGAAAAAACGTCCGGCGAGGCGTTGACGAAAAGGAGCGAATCTTAAACATTTTTAAAGTTTGTGTTGAAGAAAACCCGAACAACAACAAGACTGAAAATGTTGTATTTACAGCAAAAGCAGCAAGTAACATAATAACTATATAAAAACATATTTTGTTCATTACTTTATCATTATAGGTATTACAGATAAAAGTGTGTACAACATTCTACATAAGTCCAAGCAAATACATGTATTACATCCTCCGACTGTGTACCACCAACAACGCGCAATTTTGGACAACATTGACAACGAAACTAAGTGTAATCTTAGGCGTGTAGTCCATCCTTCATTGAACAAAACGATACACCTACTCTAAACAAAATTGTGGCCGCTATTGGTGAGTACGCTGAGATGCCCCAATTAATAACGAGTACATTAAGAACCTTTATTTTGAAATATAGGTCAAGAAATAGCTTCCTTAAAGAAAATCCGAGATAGTTGCGCGGAGGCGACGTTATCTACGACAAATGAGAAAATACAGAGAAGAAGGAAAAAAAGTATATTTCTTAGACGAGACTTGGGTTAGTGCTGGCCATATAGTAAGCAAAGTATGGAATATAACCATCTTGACTCCGAGGCAAGCGTTTGTCGGGAAAAGGAAAACGCCTTATCGTTCTCCACATTGGTTCCGAGGACGGTTTTGTTGATGATGGTTTGCTGTTGTTCAAGTCCAAGAAATCTGGCGATTATCATGAAGAAATGACAGCTGCTGTTTTTGAAGAATGATCTCGCAACGTTCTTGGACGTTTAGACAAAAACGCTGTTATAGTGTTAAATAACGGTTCCTATTATAGTAGTAAGATTGGCAAAAATAAAAATTCAGGATCAAAAAAAGCTGACATTCAGGCATGGCTAACCAGCCAATCTATTGATTACGAACCAGATATGATCAAAGACGAACTTCTCGACCTTGCCAGAAAAGCTGCTATTGCTCCGAAATTAGTTGTCGATGAGATAGCAAAAACACAGAATCATACTGTATTGCGTTCACCTCCATATCATTGCGAATTAAACCCAATCGAACTGATATAGGCACAAATCAAGGGTGAAGTTGCGAGGAACAATAAAACATTTAAAATCGCAGATGTGCACCAATTATTTTGAACCGCTGTTGCAAACGTAACGTCAGATAATTGGAAAAATGCCATTACACGCGTGCACAGTGTGGATGAAAATATGTGGCAATTGGATATCCTATAGAAGTTCAAGTGGAGCCGTTGATCATCCAGTTAGGCGATGACTCTTCTTCATCAGACTCCGAACAACACTGACCTGTTGTGCTTTATTTACAGACTTAGTAAAAAATACAAATGCAGCTACAGGAAGAATTGTGAATTGAGGCACTACTTATGATAAAGTTTTTGTGGCAATTTCCCATACACTAAAGATGCTTGTTTTCAAACCGCATTAAAACCGATTCATTGGTGACAGAGAATTTTGATTCTTAAACATGTGTGATTTTAAAATATTTATGTTTCTAAATGTGTTTATTATTTGATTACTGTTAAAACTATATAATTAGGTATACATTTTAGGGACTATAATAGTTCATATGCATACATTAAAGAACCGTTGAAGGTAATTCAACCACTGTATTACCCAGAAAGTAATTTCCGGTAGTAGGACGATACCGTTAGTAGGGAATGCTACATCGTCCGGGGCACGATTTGGCCAGTAACCGGTCTGCTGGCTAGGGTATTACTCAAGAAAACAATACAATTGCCTCGGATCGACCTGGCTACAAGGGGCGGTCAAGGTCGAAACAGACAGGCCCCGTTGCTGACGACTGTGTAAGGAATGAATGGCGAGTCGGTACGTGGAATGTTAGAGGTATGCATGGTAAAGAATGTGAAATTTCGAATGTAATGTATGAAAGACACCTTGATATTCTGTGTGTATCGGAGACAAAGCGCAAAGTAAAGGATGCTGTGGAGATGGACGATGGCAGCCTGGCACTATGGTCAGGAGTTGAGACGGAAGTACATGGCGCAAAAGGAGTTGGGGTGATCATAAGTGAAAGAGCGAAAAGATGTGTTAAACAGTACGAATTGGTAACTCCCCGGGTAATATGGGTTAGAATGAAAGTGGAGTTTCGAAGAATTTTTCTTATTGCATACTATGCACTGGTGAATGGAGAAAGAGACCAGGAGCGTGAGAACTTTTGGAATGAAGTGGAGAACGTGTTGAACGTATGTAAGCCAAACGAAAGAGTGATTATATTGGGGAATATGAACGGATGGGTGGGTGTACAGAGAGAACATAGTGAACGCGTTCTAGGAAAGTTCGGAGACCAAAAAATCAATGAGAATGGTGAACACCTGCTGAACATCTGTGTGGAGAGAAGCCTGTTTGTATCCAATACGTGGTTTAAACATAAAAATGTGCATATGTATACATGGCAAAGAGGCGAATCTAAAAGTATGATAGACTTGATAGTGTATGATGAACGGCTTAGAAACCTGGTGAAAGACACCAAAGGAATGCGCGGAGCGGAGTGTGGATCGGACCACTTTTTGGTTGTATCGAGAGTGTGTTTAGGGCAAAAGTGGGTGTGGAGAAGGAAAGCAAACGTAGTGCGAACGTCCAGAATTAGGGTTGACAAACTAGTGGATAATAGTGCGAGAATGAAATACGCAGATGCTGTGAATAAAGAGTTGAATGTGAATGAAGCAGTGTGGAACGAACAAATAAAAGACACGTTGAAAGTGCATGGATAAGCTTGAAAAACTCTGTTGTCAATTGTGCCGTGCGAATATGTGGAAGAGTGATTGTAGGTAGACAGAAAAAATGTGCTTGGTGGAATGAGTCGGTAAAAAAGGCAGTAAGTAAGAAAAAAGATGCGTACATGGCAATGATTGCTGCAAAAAATGAGACTGAGAAGAAACGATTGTATGAGGAAATGCTGGCAAGAGTATTTCGGAAAGTTGTACAGTAGTGAGGAACGTAAGACTAAAGGGTTAAATAAGGAGAATATAGAAGAAATGATGAATGAAACTGAGAAGGATATTGGAATAAATGAGGTAGAAAACGGTAGGAAGGTTGAAAAACGGCAAGGAGCAGGCGTAGATGAAATACTGGTGAAATGCTCAAGTATGGTGGTACAAAGCTTATACGAAGATTGCGTGAATTATTCAATGTATGCCTTATGTGGAAAAGTGCTGAGTGATTGGAAAAGCGCGATCATTGTACCATTGTATAAGGGTAAGGGAACAAGAGTGATTGTAAGAACTACAGAGGAATAAGCTTGCTCAGCGTACCTGGTAAAGTATTTGGAAGAATACTGATTGATAGAGTACGAGAAACTACACAGTCTAAGATGTGGGATGGCAAGGTGGCTTCATGCCAGGAGAGGATGTGTCGATCAGATGGTTGCTCTCCAACAGGTGATCGAAAAGTGTTTAAAGGTAAAAAGGAAGTTGTACTGTGCGTTTGTAGATCTGGAGAAAGCATATGACAGAGTGAATAGAAAGAAGCTGTGGGAAATATTAAATGAATATAGCGTAAATAAAGGTCTAATAAATGGAATAAGGGCAGTATACAACGGTAGTCGGGCATGTGTTAGGGTGAGAGGAGGTGTGAGTGAATACTTTAATATTGAGCAAGGAGTGCGACAAGGCTTTGTGATGTCACCGTGGTTGTTCAATGTATACATGGATAAATGTCTTAGACAAGCATGTAACGATACAAATGGTGTAATGGTTGGTGACGTAAATGTACGAATCCTGGTGTATGCAGATGACACAGTCTTATTAAGTGACAGTGCGGATGAGCTGCTAACCGCTCTGAGGAAGTTTGGTACAGTCTGTGAGAGCATGGACCTAAAGGTAAACGTGAACAAAACTAAGATTGTGGTGTTCAATCGGGAAGGTGGAAAGGAGAGTAGAGTATTTACTCTGCAAAATGGAATTGTGGAGCAAGTGGACGAGCTGGTATATCTCGGTAGAATGTTTACTGCAGATGGTACAATTGAGAGCGAGATTGGACGAAGGGTCAATGCTGGAAGGAAAGTATGTGGACGATAATGAGAAATGACAGCATGAGTCTAGCTGCGAAACAAGCAATCTATAATGGCGTATTCGTCCCATCAGTACTGTATGGAAGTGAGACATGGATATGTCAAAAAAAGCTCGAAAGAAAAATAAATGCCGTGGGTATGAGATTTCTGAGAAGCGCATGTGGTAAAACGAGAAGGGACAAGATAAAAATGAATGCATAATCAGGGAGTGTGGTGAGGAAAAGACGATGATGGATAGATATAAAAGTTGTACATTACGTTGGTTTGGTCACATTGAGAGAATGAACAACGCAAGATTAACGAAACAAATATATGTGGGTGAGGTTAGGAAAAAGGCCGGGCCTGGTAGGCCACGTAAAACTTGGCTGAATGTAGTAGAATCTATGATAAAGGAAAGAAAGATAAGGAGTTCAAAAAACAAAAGGGCATGTCAGAGACTATGTATGAATCTTGCGGAAGTTAGAGAGGTATGCGGAGATAGGAAAGCATGGTGAAAGATTGTGAATGAAAAATAAATAAGAGGCTGAGATTGTTTTGCCTACCCCGCAAGGGAATGGCGTGAAGGTTAAGTTAGGTTAAGTTAGGTTAAGTTAAGTTAAGTAATTTTTTGATAGTTGTAAACAAGGCCTATGCGCAGTTAGTAGCGCGCACGTACAAATTTGTAGGGGGAGCGTTTACTGAATCTGTTCGTTAAACGGAGTATAGTAGAAGTACACGTTGTCGACTCGACTATTATTAATTTGTTTTAAAATATTTTTTCCAATAATTCCTATAATAAAACGGCCATTCTGTATGTCAAAGCTCATTATTAAAACGATCGTTTAATCAAAAGGATGAATAAAATGTTTACAGTAACGCTTTTATTCACACTGTGTAACAACCTTTTTTTTGTGGTTGTATTATAAAGTACATTAATTTAAGAATCGTTCATTTATTTGGCGTAATATTAGAAAAGTTTTTAATTATTAATATGTAGAATTGAGAATGGCAATTTAATTGGCATTTCCTAGAACAAATCTTTTGTGTGTAATATTACATAAATAGTTGTAGTTCCCTTTCTTAAAAAAAATTGGATTTATATTATTGTATCCGCGCAAGCGTGAAGACTTTTTGGGGGAATACACTTGAGTTATTCTGAAAGCTTTTTTTTTAATTCACTTAATGCTGAATATTACAGCAATAAGCATGATTTTTACTTAATTTTTTATATTTTGGTGCCATCAGATTTTGGTGGTAAGTTATTTTTTTTCTCATTATATTTAAAACTAAAGCCTTTGCTTTTTTTTAGGCACTTACTTTTTCTTAAGCACCTTTTAAGTACTCACTTTTTAATGCATACTTTTACATGGCATTTTTATAATATATTTTTAATGGCACGTATAAGTCGGTAATTTTACTATTCTATTAATTTAAATGGCAAGTTTAACTTGAATTACATTTACAACGCAAGTTCTACATACTTTTACAAATAAATTTGGCGAATTAAACTTCAAGGAAATTCCATATTTTAAGGATAACTAAGCAAGACATTGACCTTTTCATATGAACCATTCTGCTTCATAGTTACCAGTTACAGTGTATGTACAGAACCGTTAAAAGGTAATGTTTTTTTATATAATTTAGTATAGTTTATGACTTCTGATTTTTTTTACGTTTTCAATCATATATTAAATAAACTTATGTGTAACTTGTTATTTTATTTTCATTTGTGTTAATTTGTTTATTAGTATTCATTAACTAGGTTTTGTTGTTCCTATATAGATATATAAAAAAAAAGACAACATGGGCGCTCGAGAATTTATCATTTTTTTCATAATTTTTAGATAACATTTGTTTTGAATGAAGTGAAAATAATTAAGCAGAAAAGAAGCAACTAGTAGTTCAGGTAGGTTAATTAAACTCTAAATTAGAACCCTCCCTATCTCAATTTACCGATGAGCCGATGGCAGTAGCGATTGTTATTTGGTAATATTTTTTACATTAATTAAAATTATTTGATCAATTTATTACATCATCGCTTTTTTATTATAATGTTACAACTGTCACTGACAACGTGAATAAAGTAAAATAAAATAACATTAATGTTACCTTTGACATAACCGTTGCTATGAACGACTTGTTTATAAACAGGCGACACTTCACGCAAATGTTTCAATTTTCCGATTTAGAAACTGAAAGCGTGTTTGCAATGGCAAATAAACCGGAAAAAAGCATACCACAATTTGTTCTTAATGAAGCTGAGGCTGCAGTATCCAATTTATTGCCAGAACAATCAAAAATAGTTTATAAAAAGGAGTACAAAACATTTTGTGAATGGAAGACATAAAAGATTTTAAAACTGTTAACGAGGAGGTACTGTTAGCGTATTTCTTTGAAAAATCGAAGAAAGTAAAGTTGTCTACCTTGAAGTGTCATTACTCAATGCTGAGAGCAATGCTGTCCATAAATGAAAATATTGATATTTCCAAGTAAGTAAACCGAAATACTCTAAATTAGAGTTAACTATTTTGGAGCTTTTCAGGATTTCAAGACTCATCGCTTTTATAAAGACTTCAGGTTACGAACCAAAAACGTACAGAACTTTTGAAAAAACGGAATTCTACAAATTTTTATCCGAGGCTCCTAATGAAGTATATTTATGCATAAATGCATTTCATAAATCATTCTTGGAATACATATGCCTTATTGTTCATTCATTATAGGTGATATTAATTATGGGTGTAGCTGGAGGATGTAGAATTGACTACATAAAATTTGAGTTGATGGTATTGATGAGGCAGTCTGTTCTAATAATTTCGCTCCCGGTCACTAAAACGAATAAGAAACGTGTATTTAAAATTATCAATGAGAACTGTCAAGTTGATTTAATAGAAATTTACACGAAGTACAAAAATTTACGATCACAAAATGTACCACACAGAAAATTTTTTCTCTGTTATCGGAATCAAAAGTGCACAGTACAACCAATCGGTATCGACACTTTCGCAAAAATACCACAAATTATAGCGAAATATTTGAAGTTGCCAAATTATGATTTTTATACCGGACACTGTTTCGACAAACTTCCACAAATTTACTAGCCAATTCAGGAGCTGACTTATTAACTCTTAAACAGCACGGAGGTTGGAGGTCTTCTACAGTGGCAGAAAACTACATCGACGAATCAATTGCTCAAAAAATATCCACGTCAATAAGAATTTTAGCAGATGTAAATTCACATGAAAGCGAAAGATCTGGAACTTTCACTGTACTTGGCCTTGACGAAAGTAGAGTCAACTTACATTCCATTGATGCAATCCACTTTCCTTTTTTAAATGTTCATACTATAATTAACATTTATGTAAATACATTACCTAAGGAATACATTTTTTTAAAGAAAAATTCTATTTGGAATTTTTCTTTGTCTCATCTTCACAGATTTTCGGATCAAAACAGTGAACCAGTGGCGCTGAAATCAAATTTTCCTATTTATCTTTGAAACGAGCTGTCAAATCACAAAATCGCAAGTGACCTTATTCGTGTGTATTGAATTAACAAATACGGAAATGGAAATAAAATTCGCGTACATTCAGTGGCGTAGAAGTTCAACCTGAAAAACGATTTCGACCTGGCCATATCTCCGCCACTGTATCGAATATTTGAGTATCGCGAGCATCAGTGTAATGTACATAATATCAGATTGTCTGTGTATATATTTCCTGAGAAATCAAAAGAAAACGTACCTTTTTTAGAAACTTCAACACCCTGTATCTCGAAAATGGTGGCCTTATTTGACAAAATTAGCTTAATTTCACACACAGAATACGTCTTAGAAATTTTTGCAGACGTTTTTGAAACACCGTGAACAACACGTTAACACGTGTATAATTAAAGTATTCGTGCATTTCTCGCCACGATTGATAAATAACGCCACAAAACTATGAAGAATAGTTCCGTACAATCGAGTAAATATATTTGGCCGATTCCCAACAAAATTGGTGTATAAATAAAGAATTTAGGGTTCTTTTATCCTTAAAGCTCTCGGTATTCAAAGCAATGCGCTCGGCGCAGTGGAAACGAGAGTGGTGAATAAATATTTTTAAAACATTGCAATTAGTTTTTGTCCATGTGTTTGATCGTTTTCCTAACGAAATTAAAAAAAAAGTTTTTGGGGATTGTTTATCCCCAATAATCACCATCACTGTAAAACCATAACATTAACTTTTTACCAATATCTAAAATGTGTATGATCGTTTTCAACGACATTGGCGTATACATTTTTTTTGTCGTATTTCGCCCCAAATAACCCAACGTTTTAAATCCATAAAAGACGGTTTGGTAGTTTACCCAACAAAATTGGTGTATAAGTAAAATTGTTGGGCTTCTTGACCCCAAATAATGACGAACGCCTTAAAATCATGAAAGTTCGTTCGTTAATACGTTTGATCATTTTCCTTGTAAGCCACTGGCTTACGATAATTGCTTTTAAAGTGCCTCGGTTAACACAAGTCGGGTCTTGTCTCAGCAAGACGGGGTCAGGTCGTATTTTGGTGCTTAATACTGTGGACCTTGAATAATTACAATAACATGCTGTAAAGGTATGTTAGCCTATAGGTTATAATCAAGGTAAGGAATAATATGCACTTGAACATTTAGAAATATGCGCATATATATGCTTTAAAAGCATTCAAAATATGCACCAGATATGCATAATTCTCTTTTAATAAGCACAATATTTCCGGGAATGACGTATTAAAAACGAAGATTTTTGAAAGGGTTTACTTAATTTTTACAAAAATTATTATAATTACATAATAACAATAACTAACATTAATTTACGATATTTTAACTTACAGGTAATTTTCTAATTTTAATCTTTATTTGTAATGGAATTATAACAAAGTATAATTAAATATTTTTCTAAATTACTTAACACGAAAGACTGTCTTTTGTCTGTTAAAATATTTTTATAAGCTGAAAAACTTCTTTCTACGTCAACTGACGTAATTGGGCGTTTTTTAAATTACTAATAATGTCTGGATTTATAGTACTCGACTTAGTGCTAAATTGGCCTTTTAAAATATCATATACTTGGGTAAGAGTCTTAAACCCTTCATTTTTATTTAATACATCATCTAATTTTTGTTCTATTCGTTTGCCAATATCACCTTTAACGGCTTTAAATTCTGTTAACGGAACTTCTGCTGCTTGCAATTGTACAAGAGTCGTACTAACAAAGGCATAATTAGCTTTAATAAATTTCAATTGATTTGGCAGGTCTTTGTTCTTCAATAAAATTTTTGACTCTTTAATTGCATTAGAGCTGTCGTCAAAATCCATAATTAAATCTTTTATACCATTAAAATTATTTGCATAATACATCGCAGCATCCAACCAAGTACCCCATCTCGTTATAACTGGTTTTGGTGGTAAAGCAATACCAGCCAACTTTTCTTTAAACCGCTGTACTCTAAGTGGTGCCTTAACAAATATTTTTTTTATATAATTAATTAAATTATTAACTAAAGGGAATTCGTCCCTAATTTTTTCGGCTACTCGGTTTACCCCATGCGCTAAACAAGTAGTGTGTATTAAATTTGGGTCGAATAATTTCAAGTTTTGTCCTGCTTTTAACATACACTGTGTCTCTTGAATTTCTGGACATAGGGAATTCCCATGTTAAAATAAACTATTGTAAATATTGGCTCCCCTAATTATTTTACAGTAAAATGTCAAATGTAAAACTTCTTAAGGAAAAAAGGCTACTTCTTATGTTACAATTGCATTTACATTTGGTTCATCCGTTTTCGAGAAATTTAGGAAAAACTTAAGGGCTTTTTCGTAACTGGTCAAGGTTGCTTTGCTTTAGACAGACAATGCTAACAATAATTATTAATTGTCATTGTAAATTATTCATTGTTCAAAAACAATTCATTCATCATTAAAACTTTATTTGGGACAGATTATTACTTTTTAAAGAAAAATTTGTTTATAAAAATGAATTATTACACCATTGAAGAAAAAGTAAAAGTTATTGAATGGCATTACTCTGGCAATTCACTTAGAAATATCAGATTTGTACTCGGCTAGTTATCAAAACCGGCAAATTCCAAGTGCAGAAACAATTTCAAAAATTATCAACTTATTCAAATCTACCGGTAACGTTAATAAGCCATGTAATTGTCAAGATATTAAACCTCTGGGGCAAAATGACAGAGATTACATGGTTTATTAACGTTATCGGTTACGAAAAAGCCCTTAAGTTTTTCCTAATTTTCTCGAAAACGGATGAACCAAATGTAAATGCAATTGTAACATAAGAAGCAGCCTTTTTTCCTTAAGAAGTTTTACATTTGACATTTTACTGTAAAATAATTAGGGGAGCCAATATTACAATAGTTTATTTTAACATGGGAATTCCCTATGTCCAGAAATTCAAGAGACACAGTGTATATGGAGCTGCATCAGAAAGCATTAAAATGATTTTTTAGGTGGGAATCGCTTCCGGCAGAAAAAAAAAGATAAACTTTCACTTACAAATCTAGCAACTGTAGCACCGTCAGTTTTTTCGAGTTCTTTTGATTTAATTAAATGTCCTGTACAAGGTTTTTCACAATTTAAAACTCCAGCAATTAAATTTGCAATATACCGCCCGCAGCTATCAGTAGTTTCATCCACAGAAAAATATATACAATTATTACTTATTACATCTCGAATGGAAGTAATTGTTTTATAGTAAATTTTACCAACATATTTTTTTCTTAACGTGCTATGGTCAGGCACACGTTTGTTTGTGTATTTTTCCAAAAATAATTTAAAACTCGGATTCAATAGTTTTGTAAGAGGTATGTTGGCACTAATTAGAGCATTACACAATTCAAAATTGAATTCTTCTTGAAGATTCAGCTTCGATGAGGTAGCAAAAGATTCTTGCAGAGGCAATTGCAGCTTAGTTTTTTTTACAGTTGGCTTGATGCGAAGCGGTCTTTGTGTGTTGAATCACTTGAAATTTTTTATCAGATGCAATCTATAGCAATAAACCATCACTTAGTTTTTTTTTAGTTTCCGGGGAAAGTATAACCAAAAAAATATATAGATAGTATTATACACTTACCACTTTACTGCACGCCTTACAAAAAATTTCATTGTTGTTTAAAAAAAGTTCTGGAAAATTCTTTATCCACAAATGAACTAAAGAACTGTCTTTTGGCATTTTAAAGTGTGCCACGCGTAATTTGCACACTGAATTTAAAATTGATTGAAATAATGAAGTTGAATTCTAAGGAAATGTTTAGTATACTCCGTCCGGAGATATAATATTCTTACTTATCGACTTATAGAAACTTGAGGTCGAAATCAGCAGTAAACACAGTGGGCGGTTAGTACAGGTTCGTAGTATACTAAGGAAGTAATTTGTTTCCAGTGTTTATTGAAACTATTTTTACCTCGTGGTTTAATTGATAAGGATAACAAATAGAAAAATAAAAATTGATGAAATATTAAGAACAAATAATGTTTAGAGACGTAATGTAAAATACTTTGTCAGGGTATTTTGAACACCCTGTATACGTATTGCGTAATTTTGTTTGTAGTTTTATTCACTTAGTTAGATTCCGTATATATATATATATATATATATATATATATATATATATTTTGTTGTCAAATTAAGTTTTATAGATAAATTTGTGTTTCGCGTGTAGCGACCTTTAGGAAAGGTGTATGGCGAGCTTTAGTTTTGTTTGTTTGTGAATTATTAATCCGAAATTTAGGCTGTTTTTCCTTATTATTTCCCGTTTATCGAAGTTTGAGTAACGTATATTTGTATATAGTTGTATATAAGTGTAAATAGGGCTTATTTCGTTTGATTTCCGTAAAATATAATAGAAAATTAAGTAATTTAAATAAATAGTGTAGGTTTATATGTGTATGATGTCATGTTGGCGACATAAAGACGAGTAGTTAAAGTTGTTCAGTTTATTAGTGAGTATGTTGGTTTTACGTCATAGAGGAAGAATGTGGGACTGATTGCTTGCACTTAAATAAAAATATCGAGATGTTTTCTCACGATGATTATGCTGACGTTTAAAAAATTTTTAAAAACTACCGAGTCCTTACGGACGAAAACGAAGTTTGTATTGGGGTACCATCTCTTCCCCTTCCGTTTTTTTAATTGGTGGAATTAAAGTAGATAAGATTTTTTGTGAGTAGTGGGATTCAAAATCAAAGATGGATTTTTGGTAATAATTTGCTGGATTCTGAAACTGATCGCGCTCTCGTGTACTAGTACGGTGCCGTTTATTGTTACGCTTTAAGGGGTGGTTTAGAACGTTAATATTTTGGACCTTGTGGTGTTTAACGAACGTACTTTTTGTGTAGTAACGGTAGTTAAGCTACTTCTGAAGAAGACCTGTAAAGGGATTTTATTAAAATTGTTCATTCACCAGAGGATTATACCTAGTGCCGATTTCGATTTTACGTAAAGTTACCTAGAGGACATCGTCGTGTTTTATTAGTGCTTCGGTGACTTCATTGGTTTTTCTCGCTTCTGCGGATTTTAACATTAACGTTCTTGCAGTGCCTCTTATTTACCGTACAAAGCGTGTTTAAGGATAAGGAAACTTTCGCAATATATTAAAATTATAGTTATTTAAAACAAATGATTAATCTTTTGGATTTTTAGTGGAAATAAAACCAGTTAAAAGATTAAAGTCAACAAGCAAATTGAGTGCTCAAATTAGTATTTTAAAAGAAGTTTTTAATTAATGCAGTAACATTTTAACGAGATTAAATCAAGAAATCGTTTGTGTATAAAAGAACTATAGTCAACATTTCATTCATCATTTTCCCAGAGCAGGGAGATTTCATTTCCGTTATAGCAGTAACCGACCATCATTTTCTATTGTAACACAGGAGAGGTGTAATTCTAGATCTTAAGGTAACATAATATTGTTTTTTTTTTATTGAATATTTCAAGATTTTTGTGTGTTTCGAATTATTTTTTTGTGTTGATGAAAGTTTGAAAGCGGTGTCGTATTTTTTTTTGGTAAATTAAGTTGTTTTAAATTTATTTAGTGTAACTAATTGTAGTTTTGACGCTCCGCCTTCACATTTTTTTTTTATTTTAGTATTAAAGGGCAATTGACCCTATCGTAGTGTGGATATAATCCACGAAATATATATATATATATATATATATATATATATATATATATATATATATATATATAGGTTAAACCATTTAGACTGGCGTAAAGCAGCATTCTGATCAGACATCCTGTCGCCTTTTAAGTATTTGTATTTTTTTGTTTATACGCATTATCATATGTTTACATTTTTATATTTATCCTTTTTTTATTATTTTATTATAGCTTTGTTAGGTTTTATAAATGTGTTTTAATTATGTGAAAACCCTTTTGTGTTACATAAAAGTTCTTTTTGCAAATTGCAAGTTACCGGTAATTTAGTTTTAACGTAACGAAGTGACAGTTTTTTTTTCTCTTTATTATTGAGTAATAGCGTTCTTAATATTTAGTGTTTTATTTGATTTTTAGTTGCGTACTAATTCAGTTTAGAGTTTATTCTATAGATTTTTTTGTTTTGTTTTGATTATTATTGAATGCCTTATTATTTACACTGAGGTGTAATAACGTAACTTTATTGAGTGTTTAACACGCTTTTATTTGACAAGCGTGTAGTGCTTTTGAAGCCCTATTTCAGGTGGTTTGCTGAGTTGCTGTCCAGCACACCTGGAATTGATTGCGGATAGGTAAGCGTATGTTTTTTGTATGTTTAGACACGCTATGTACTCGTAATTTTGGCACGACGACCCTTATTTTGACTACCAAACATTCTGGCGCCCTTAACCGAACCGATTTTGTCTTCATCCCCTATTTTGACTTACGTACGATTTACTATTCTGGTTGTGCAAAATTTTTCAACATCTGACCTACACCCATACGCTGGCTAGTCGGGGCAAAAAGGCCAATTTTATCTGTAATCCCTTTCTACCACCCGGTTATACCGTTACAACTTTATACAACATATAATATACAGGCTGTATTTTTTTTCGTGTTAATTACAGGGATCTCGGTTATTAGCAGAGATAGAGATTTGGTTAAACGGACAAAAATGATCTTCTCTTTAATTATAATTAAAAATCACAAATCAAAATTTACATTTACTTCGCTGTTATTGAAATATGGGGCAAAATAACAAAATGGCCGATTTTAATTTTTGGCTCTAGAAGTGTTATTTACAAAATATTTGAAATTCTGAAAATACATTATTAAGGAAATTTTGTGTGAGTACTTTTAGGTAAAAGAAATTTACAGTCATTTCCATTAGTTTGCTTGTTTTCGACACTAACTCTTGTTTTTCTTATGGGAACTGTTTGTATTTTTACACTATTGTAAAGAGCTAAAAATTTTGGTTTCAAAAATGTATGCATGTGTAATTAAAAATTTATAAATAACTTTAAAAATAAATATTTTAATTATTATTAAGAATAATGCTCATTTACTACCGTGATATCTATTACTTCCATGACATTAGCACTTGAATCTTGCCATTGTCTCCACATTTTCAGTAACGTTCACCTCTTATGCGTTTTCTCTGCATACTAAATTAAGAGTTAAAGATTTTATATTAACGATTTAAGTCATTAACAATAGTGCTTTTACCTGCATGTTGGGTAGGTTTACTATATCTCTCAACAATAGGATACTTACAAATGGTCATTTATTTTTATGGGCGATTAAAAATTAGGATATTAACTGCAGAAGGTAACAAATGGGTAACAAGAAAAGAAAATTTGTACTGTGTAGTTGCAGTGACTCATTTCTTAGAAAAGTTTTATAAATAATTTACTAGCTTTAAATTTATTCATGTAAAAACTTATTTACGACATTCTTTAAAAAGCTTATGATGTTGAAATACTATTCTTAGAATTTGCGTATATTAAGTTACTGAAAATAAGGGAAAAATAAGAATTATCAATGTAAAAATTTATGAACAAACCTATAAACTGAAATGCAATTTTTTCATTTTGAAGCTTATATGCTTAAATATGCTCTTGATAACGTTTTATGCACAAAAACCTTAAAATATGCAAAATATGCAAAAATTAATTGGCTTAATTTAATCCAATTTGCTCAGATACGCGAATATCATTAAACTGAAAGTTGATAATATTTATTTTAAAAAATATGCATTTGCATAAAATCACTGGCTTGGTTACAATACTAAATAAAAAAATATATAGATGTAATTATGTACAAAACAAACTGAAATCTTCTCTGGCGTCGCTGGCCTAAGCGTTAGTGAAATTTATTATGAGAAGGCTAAAGCCGTCCCTGTAAACGGTAGTAACTTTCAAAATACTTATAACGGGATATTGAGATATTTATAAAAATGAAGCATTTACTTTCAAGTAAAAGGTAGAAGCAAAAGGTAGAAGTAAAAGGATTTGCTTCAATTCGTGTTCATAATCTCTACCTTTTCCTTGCATGGAAATGCTTCGGATAATTAAAGTAAAAGGTACAGAGATTAGCCGTTAGCGATGTCAAAGTTTGTTGACAAACTAGTTGAAACTTGCAGTGTGCAATAAACGCGTGTATGTCACCGGTTTATTTTATTTGTTTCATACTTAAAAACTGTTCGCTAGTGAACTGAGGTAAAGTTGATCCTTCTGATTTATTTGTGCCAGTGTTAAAAGTTAACAAACTTAAAATGACTGACAGATAGTGAAGGGAAGGTAGCGAAGATGTAACTACTGAGATGATGTTTATCGCTGAAAAAGTCCAAGTATTTCCGGAGATTCTCGAGAAATCTCAAGTTCCAGCGATGAAAAAAAAAAGAAAACTGCTGCATTAACTGCAATCGTTAAGGAATATGTGACTCTGTTTGGTAAGGAGATGGAAATTAAAGCTTTCATGAAAAAAGGGAACAATATGAAAACAGATAAAAATAAAACAGGGAACAAGCCTATTCGCCTTCTGTCCTGGGAGAAAGTAATGTTGCAGAGTATGGATGCAGACATAAATCCTGTATTAAGTCGGGTCCCAGGTATGAATTACAGATCTGTTTACAGGGTGTTCCAAAAAAGCACACCAGAGCAAATTTATATATTTTTTAAATTTCTGTGTTCTACGTAAAATTCTAAGCATATTTCGTATGACATACTTTATGCCTAAATTTAATTGTTTTCGGGGTAGAAGGAATTGAAAATCTGCATTTTACCATCAACTTTATCCAAATATAGTGGACAGCAGTCATAGATAGCGAAAAATGAATTTCAATTTCTTGTCTAACTTCTTAACTCCTACATGAGGTCTCTTAACCGTTTGTGCACATTATTTGGAGAAAGTTGATGGTTTAATGCAGATTTTGTATTGCTTCTAGCTCGAAAAAAAAATTGAGCTTAGGCATAAAGTAGGTTATATGAAATATGCATAGAATTTTACTTATAATCCAGAAATAGTTTACATGGAATTCCATTTAAAAAAAGTTTGCTCTGGTGTGCTTTTTTGGAACACCCTGTATAACAGATCTGTTATCGATAACAAAGCTTGAGTTATGTCCGACAGTTTGGTAAACGATTCAACTTTCTATCTTTAAAAATAAAAAAGTTAGAGGGGTGTTCCCAACCCTGTACTTACTATGAATATTTTTATTAGGGGCTCTTGCGGTTGGTGTGCTAATTCAACCTTCCGTGCCTACCTCAAGGGATGACATTACGACGAAAAGTGATGCCCATGAGATGACTGTGCCTGGAGAGGTAGCTAAGAAAAAGCGATCGTACATATCAGTTGAAGAGGTTGCTCCAAAAAAATTACCTCTGAAGCGTACATTTGTTTCAGAAGAACCTGATGAGACGAGGCAGTTAACGACAACCCAGCTTCAACGATTAGTTTTAGTTGAGCAACTGAAAGTCGCTCGTCTCCAACAACAATATTACTCTGCCAAGCTACAGAAATTGAACGAGACTTCCAACAAAGAACCTTCGAAAGGGTATGCTATCGTGGAGGATAAAACTTACTGTGACCTGTAATTAATTAATTAATGTATCATGTATATATATATATATATATATATATATATATATATATATATATTATTATTAATTATATGTATTTAAAATTTATTTCATATAATACAAAATAAACGATTTCTTTCGAATCCAAACGTGTAAATTTTATTTTAAGCAACTACTTAAATCTTTGTGGGTTCTTACTAAACAATATTACATAGCATCAAATAAAAGTTTTTAAATATATTATAAACCTATATTGTTATTAGTAATAAGATGAGCCAATTCTTCTCGCCGTCCTTGTCCTTGTGCGCGAATAGCATCTACATTTTCATCCTCTATATGTCGCAAATCCTGTTTATCCTCTTCTGCATCTTCTTGAAAATCTGCATTTTGTAATTGCTTAGCTATGTTGTGTAACATAGCACATACAATTATAACTTTTGGAATACTGGTAAATTTCACTCTGCATCCATACTTCAGAATAGGAAATCGCCGTTTCAGTTGCCCAAATGTATGCTCAATCACAACTCGCTCAGATGTAAGTAGCCTGTTGAAGGCTATCTGATATTCCTCGTGGGGGTTGGGGTCATGAGACATGGCATTATACCATACCCACTGTCCCCTAATAGTATAGTGTTTCTTGTCCTTTTCATGACTTCACACACTGCCGAATTCTTCCATATACGAGAATCATGAACTGATCCAGACCAACTTGCATCTATACTAGTTATAACAATTCTGGTCGCATGTGACCTGCACATTAATACTGCTAAAACCTTTTCGATTTACATATTCGTCTCCAAATTGGGCTGGCTTTTCAATACGAATGTGCGTGCAGTCAATAACCCCAATGGCTGTTGGGAAATCGAACCTGGTTAACCACTTTTCTTTGGCCTATATGATTTGATTTTCTGTGCTTGGGAACCGAATCCATTCGCCAGCCTGTTGTACACGCTGCTCAAGCACCTCATGAAATATTCTGGACACTGTGGGCTGCGTACATCCCAATTCTTCAGCAATTCCGCTCTGGGGTTCGCACAATAACGCAGAAATATTTTCATTTTCTGCACAGGTGATAGGGCTGCTCCACGAATTTTGAGATCTGCACCAAGAAAGTGGTCCGCCAACCACACCACATTCTCCTCCTCAAATCTAAATAACGTTTTGAAATCTGATTCACGTGGCGTACGTCTTGGTTTGTAGTATTTTCTTGTACGTAAATGCACCATATTAACCATAACAAACACAACACTGAAGCCACACGACCAAAGATCACTAGATAGATCTTAACACATAAAACACTCCTACAAATAGACTTTTTACGTTACGAGCTGTTTGATGGCTGGCTAACCACTGAAAACAGTGATAAAAGTTGTGGTGAACCTAGATTCCTTTTTTAGAAGCAAATCCTTTAGTTTTTGAGCACATGCTTCTTTTTATAAATACGAAAAACATAACACCTTTTACTTTAAAGCAAACCCATCGAAGATTTACCTTTTCCTTCACTTTTCTTTATGCATATACCTTCAAGGAATTGCTTTATTTTTTGAAAGCAAAAGGTAAGGCTTCTTTTTATAAATACGGCCTAATTATGTAGGCCAATACTCTCTCTTCCGGGGTAAAGCGCAGGTAAGTTATGGAAAATCGATATTATAATGTCGCATTAGAGCGCAAGGCACGTTCCTTAAGTTAGGCGATTTTCAGTCTTAACCACCACATTACTCAGAGTGGTTCGTAAGGGAAGAGTTTATTATACACGCGCTTTTGGAAGCAACTTGTCCTTGCGAGATTTTTTATTTATACTGGTGAATCGTCGCAATTGTATGGACTTAATTAATTACTAACGTATTGGTATTAAGTACTTTAATTATTTCCTTTGCTTAAAAGAAATTTAAGCTTTTATTCTGTGAACCGGTTTTCAATGCAAACGCGTGCAACTTTCGTATATACAAAACGTTATGTAATTATGAAATCCAGGGAATACGGATTTTAATACGTATTTATGTACTCTGGTTTATTAGGGATAATCATGGAAACGATTACGCGCCTGATTTAACACTACAGGATTGAGTTTTCGCACACGACCTATCTGAATTATTTAAAATAAGATAAATTTAGTGTTACGTACACTGTCTATTTTAATGCGGAAGTACTGAAACTAAGTCGGACATGAATCCAAAACGTATCAGTTTTGCGTTAGGCTATGTGAATATCTATAAGGCGTTCGACAGCGATTTTATTTTATAGGTTCATGGATACTGGTTACCTATCGTTTTCCTTTTATAAGGACGGGATAACTTCCGGGTTATCAAGAAGAGGTCTGATTAAACACAATTACGTTTACGCGGGTCTACAAAGGTCGACCACGGCGACTGTAGCGTTTACGACAAGTGAGTGTGGCTGAATGCAAACTCTCGGACACGGACTCACGACGTCTTCGTCTAGAGGACGGCGGATGATAACGCTCTCTCTTCGGGTAGTGGCACTTTTCGTCCTTATCTATTTACTTAGCCTATGTGGTAGGCGTGGGAGTGTGTTGGTGTAACTAATGTTTCGAAGGGCCCTTTGCAAGATTCAGGGACGAACCCGTTAAGCTGTACAAAAAGAGCCTTCTGGGGTGTGGTAGGACTAAGGCGATGGCCTTTCTTTCCACCTGGGTAAGTGGAGATTGACGCTGGAGTGCACAACCCTTCGTAACAACGTCCGATTGGTGTTTGTATGTAGTGTTTGTGACAGATGACTCCAGGTCTATGCCCGTTGTAACATATTGAGATGTGTGTATGCTGTGAGATTGTGTACTGTACACGCAAGATGACTTCTGGGTATCTAAGCCCATCGTCTTGCTACGTGTTATGTAATTTAGTGCAAGGTTGTGCAATAAACTTACGTGTCCGCGACCTCGAAGGGAAACCGCAGTTGTATAGAATAATGCACTATACGCGACGGATCTGCAATACGACGCGGTGTTCATCAGGTAGACGGAAAATGACTTGACTAAAGCGGCGGCGACGTACAGTGAAGCTTCGGGAAATTGGAACGGATTGGATTCAAACGGAACGTATTCACGATACTAATCACGATAATTATTATGGCAATAATAATAGTCGTCGGTCTCGTGATTATTATTTCCGGTATTCTTTTCGAGTCTGGGTTATAGCAATAAGCGATCAGATTTCTGGTCAGAATTCACTTTATTCGGTAGCGTCAGCGGAACGGATCAACGCGTAGGTAACAACGGCGGTAACGGTCCGACGCACAACCATTGTTTTCCGGTAGCGCGTCTCGCGGTTTTATAGATGATCCGCGTTACGCGGGGACGGTTTCTGTGCAGGAGGTCCTCAACTGGCGATTGGCGGAGATTACTCTGACGTAAAAGCATTTACTGGTTTTCTAAAATCTACGTCGGAGGGGATAAAATGATTATTTGTAGTGCAATATCGTGCAATCTTTTTAATACAGGATGGTCAGAACATAATCAATTAAAACATAAATTATGTCAAGGCTGCTGGGTCTTTACATCCTTGACTTTGGCTTGAAATGATATTCAGTAGCGTTAAATCAAAATGTATAAGGAACAAAATTTTGACGTAATTGGTGAATACGTTTACTAAGTTAAAGGTGTGTATAATAAATTGTGTTTGTATTTTATAAAAACAGTACTCAAAAATGAATAAAGGCATACGCAAGATTTACTAGCGTCATTTGTATTCGGCTACTTAATTTAAACGTTTAAACGGATTTATAATTTAAACAGGGTTTAAGGCATAACATCCAATACTTGAGAAATTAAAATGTATTACATTAAGAAAAATATGCACAAATAAACAGTATTTCTGTTTTCAATCGTCTCAGACATACAGCCAATTTCTTACTTAAGACTCAATTACACGGGGCGAGTTTACTAGCTACTAGCCGGCTAGTTACTCGCCAGCGAGTCGGCGAGTGCGCTAGTTGACGATGACATTAAAAGCTTCCCACACGCTCACTAGCCAACTAGCTAGCGAGTAGAAACCATGGGTGTTGTTTTGATTGCAAATTTGTCAGTTTCCTGTTTGTTTTGTATAATGAAGTGGAACCCGAATAATATTGTTGTGTTTCTTGAAATATACCGACAATACCCTTTGTTGTGGAACATCATGGATAAAGACTATAGCAACAAAACATTGAAGGAGGACAATTTGAAACGTCTAATGTGTGAACTGGATGAACATCAGTTATTAGGCGGAATGGATATGTAAAGTGTTTGATGCACCATAACTTAAACGTCTTCCTATCCGCGATTTCACCCACACTTTTCTTCGACGTAGTTTCTTTTTTTCATTTTCTGTTCGTATTAACTCGTTTTTAATAACTTTACATAAAACTAGAACTCCGGTTATAACCAATTCCTCTGATATTTCTGCCACCATTGACTTGCCGCTTTTTAACTAGCAACAGTGATGACACGCAGCTAATTTACTAGCTAGCTCGCTCAAACATTGGCGAGTAGCGAGTAAAGTAGAGCGGCTTTACAATCTTCAAGCCTTGCTAGTGATTAGATGACACGATCAGCGAGTAAATTCGCCGGATAGTAGCTAGTGAATTCGCCCGCGTAATTCAGACTTTAGGAAGGTGTACGCCTTGATTGTTTCAAAATAATCATAGAGTGGACTACCACGACATTGTTTAAAACAAATTGAACCTCAATTACAAATTTAATTATTTCGATGCTAATAGAGGTTATAGTAAATATAGCTTGGGATTACAGTATTTAAAATTGTAAAGTTAACATGATATGAATTTATTTGAACCATAATCATTATTTCATAACGTAATGTGGTATCGTAACGAACAATGGTTACATCTCGTATAGCATATAGCAACAAAATGACACTTGAGTGTATCATATTTCTTAAGCGTACGGCTTGCAATCCTATGTTGCCGATTTTCGGAGGCGCAAGCGTAACTACATTATAGCGTAATCTCAACTCGTATATGAAGGCGATTGCGTAGCCACGGTATCAGAACCGCGCGATATTAGCGCCAGGGATATATAGCGGAACTAAAAGACCGATTTGGAGGTACTGAAGATACGTTGACACCTCCAGCTGTAACGTTATTTTTAGGATAGTGGAACTGTCCCAATGCCAAAATTGTTGACGAACGGTACCGCCTCCGAAAACAGAGGTGTTAACGTTATATATAAGGTGAGAGTGGTACCTACTATAGTCTGTCCAAACCTTCAAACTTAGTACGGGTTCTTATGGACTAACTCTTTCTTTTACTGTCTTTACTCTTTTCTAAATAACGGCATCCTTGTTCTTCATAGCGATGTTGTCAAATCAATATCAACTCCTTGTACTGTCAAATTTGTTACTTGCTTCTTCTTCGATATTTATCGAATTAAGCTAACTCCGCTAACAAAAATTGTAATTAAGTCCGTCAATTAATTAAGTATTCACCGTTACATACATGGGCGTAGCCAGCTAAGGGCAGGGAGGGGCAACTGCCCCCCCCCTGGAAGAGCAAAAATAAATTAAATAATTTTTAAATTTTAATAAACAAAAAATTAAATCTAAAATATACATATTTTTCTGTTCTGCATATTTTTTTTGTAATCTGTTTTATATATTTTGTTTGTTGTTGTGGTCGTTTGGTTGCTTTTATGAACATTTTAAAATTAATTATTAAGCTCTAATAAATAAAATTATTAGCGTGTCCTTTGTCACTAAAATATATTTCATCAGCAAAAAACAAAGCTGTTTGAAAAACTAACATAGTGCTAAATATATATTAATAGCGTTTTCGATCTATGAATTTAATGCATTGGTGCACACCACAATTGAATTGGATAAAAACGAGTGTTCGATTTACTCTCAGGATACGTCAATTTTTAGTGTTCGATTCAACCACTTAACAGTCGGACATTTTTGAGAAAAATGGTAAAAAAAATTGTCTCTTTTTTTTTGTTTTCATTTAACTACATTTTTTAATCCTATTAATTAATTAAAATAAATTTACTCAATAAGTAGTTTTAGTGTGAAATATTTTGAAACATTCAATACGAAATCCTACATCAGAATCGGAAATACATACTCTTATAACGTACGTAAGACCTGCACCAACAAGTTAAAGCAAGTTAAAACAAAAGTTGCCTGAACGATACTCGGGATCGTCAGTGTATGGGAAAATGTCACGCCCGAGTGCAGTTTGTGCAAAACTATCAAGTGGTTAAAACACAACTTGCTCCAAATCCTAACATAGGACAATATTTTTGCAACAACTATTGAGTTAGTATGTAAGTGCTCTTGTCTAGCGACAGTGTCCTATTTAATAGTGTAACGAAACGCCACTGGTTTTCTTCGAGAAAAATCGAGATACAAGTGAGGAATATACGGGAACCGGCGATGCGAATGTTCTGGCTATTTCTAGGCTCAAAAAGGTTATATAAAATTGCCTATCCGGCGCGAAGACAGACAGTACAGTACAGTACATAGTACAGGATACGAAGTTGCATACGGCGAATAGAAAGCGAGGCGCGAGATTTAAAAGCGGAATAGTTAAAAAGTGTTGAGAAAGTGAATATTTGTGTTGTTTTGTTAACTTTATTGGTTTTAAATAAAGTTGGTGTGAATAGTTATCAGTGTTAAATTATTGCCTGAGAAACAAGAGGGAAAATCCGTAAAAACAGTTTTACCACAGAATAAAGAGACAGAAATCACAGAAAAGACAATATGGATATAAGAAATTGGTTACAAAAAGGTAAGTTAAATAATTTCAGTAGAAAATTAAATTTTTAATTAAAACTTTAGAGTCATTCCATTAGAAATGGTCAAAACATTTGAAAATTGGTTGCTCGACCAGCACCAAATAAAACAAAACTACCATGTAATGATAGCTTGTAATGTAGATATGTTATATCCGATGTTAATTTTTGTTCAAAATTATTTGTATCGCAACGTTTGGAAAAAATTCAATTGCAGCCCTTTACAAAATTGCCAATTGCTCTTTACTGTTTGCTTGTATCTTTGTGAAACAATTTTTATTAGCTTTGGCAAAAGATTCTGTGCATTATTAATATAATTTTATATATTTTCATTATTATGATGCCGACTTTTTGCCTTCCAATTATAACAAAAATTACAATAATGCACCGATTTTGACAGCTGATATCTCAAATGGGACTAAATATAAAAACTTGAAATTTTCACATATTAAAGATCAAACAGCACTTTATACGTGCTATTAGTTTCATTTTGTGTTTTTAATCTATAGAAAAATATTAACATCGGATATAGTATATCCACATTATAAGCTATCATTACAAGGTAGTTTTGTTTTATACTAATTTTTATACTAGGGACTAAGAACAAGAATATTAGGTTATTATTTTTAGGTCAAAAATCTCTAAAACGGAAAAAGTTCATGATGACAGTAGTGGAAGCAATGATTGTGATGAAGATGAAAATAAAATGGTCGGAACATCAAAATCGGAATCTATTTTTGAAGGAGGCTCAAGTAGTTCTTCAAATCTACATGAAGCTGTCTCGGAACTGGGACCTCTAAACAAACTGAAGAACGCGATGGCTACCATGAAAATGACATTGGTCGTTATGTTAGTTGTGCCAATAACTTGCCTTCTGAAAAAAAGAAGGAATTGTTGACAAACCCTTGGGTTCCATCATCCAATTACGATTTTGCTTCTGATGCCGTTCACTTGAAAAGAAAATTTAACCATCGCTGGTTAGATCAATATACTCCATGGCTGGTGTACTCAAGTCGTTTGAAAGGTGCTCTATGTTTGTATTGTGTTTTATTTCCGCCAAGAATTGCTACAGTTAAAGGAGTTTTGGGGTCATTTATGGTAAGGCCTTACATGAAGTTTAAGGATATACATGAAGATTGTAGAAAGCACGTTGGCAGCCATTACCACAAATCTTCAACAGCTGCTGCAAAAGCATTTCTTGAAAATGCTCCTGTTGAAGTCCAGTTGCAAATAGGGCACCATAAGACGATTGAAGAAAATAAACAAATATTGTCAGCAATTATTTCATGCATAATATTTTGTGGAATTCATGATTTGCCGCTTAGAGGAAAACAAGGAAATGAGGGAGTTTTCTTTGACCTTTTAAATTTGAGGATTGACTCTGGTGATGAGAAGCTAAAGAGCCACTTGGATAAATGTCAAAAACGTAGTCTATACCTCACCAACAATTCAAAATGAGATCATACAATTATGCGGCGAAGTTATCAAAGAAAAAATAATCGAAGACTGTAAACGGGCAAAAGCTTATGCTGTAATGGCTGATGACACAGCAGATATCGCTGGAAAAGAGCAGCTTTCTATTGGATTAAGGTTCTATGATGAAAGCCAAAAATAATCAGGGAGGAATTTGTAGGCTACATTGAGTTAAAATGTCAAGATGCTTCTACAATCACTAGCGCAATTCATAGTTTTTAGAAGATAATAATTTTTCCGCCGATAATTGTATGGGATTCGGATTTGACGGGTGTTCCACGATGGCCGGCAAAGAAGGTGGTGTACAGGCCATTCACAAGAAAATCTGCCTACCAATTGCACTATGCAGTTACTAAACCAATATTCTTCTTAGGCTTAAACATAATTACAAGATACTCTGCAATTTTGGAACCCGTTGTAAACGTTTTACAAGGTAAAGGTATGAATTTGGTTATGGTGAAGAAACATATTGATGATATTCTAGATGTAATCAAAGAAGATCGACTAGATATCGAAAATGTTTTTATGAATTATTTAAAAAATCACTTGATATCGCAGAGAAAGTAGGGGTTGAGTTGTCAGTACCACGAGTCACTCAAAAGGAAGTACACAGAAGTAATCCACCATCTGAGTCTGCAGTTGAATACTGGAAGCGGTCCATAATCATCCCCTATCTTGATTCTTTAACTTCGTCTTTGGATGCTAGATTCTCCAACGAAAATACACCTGCTTTTGCTTTAACTTATCTTCATCCTTCAAGCATGCTCAAAATGGCTTCAAAAGATTTCAAAAATAATGCAGAATCTTTCATGGAATTTTATGAGTTGGGTGATGTCTCTGCAGAATTAGATTTGTGGTACAATATGTGGAAGAAAAAGAATTTAGCAGAAGACAAATTAAAGGACATTGAAGTGGCTGGATTTTTGAAGGAAGCTAATGTTTTTTTCCCTGCAACAAGGCACGCACTGCTAATATTAAGTGCTTTCCCATCCACTACTGTTTCCGTGGAAAGATCATTCAGTACCCTGCGAAGGGTAAAAACCTGGCTCAGGAGTACAATGGGTGATGACAGACTCACTGGGTTGTGTTTGATGAAAATCAGGACTGCATAGTGAAGAAAGTTTTGGATAAATTTAGTTGAAACCCAAGAAAAATTTTACTAGTTTAATTTAAGTATAATTAAAATCTCAAAGTTTTGTTTTCATTTGCCTTTTCTTTTTATCCTAAAATTTTGCATTTTGAACGACCATGGACCATGGTTTGCCCCCCCCCCTTTTATAAATCCTGGCTACGCCCTTGGTTACATATTGATAAGAATGAAATTAACTACTACAAATAATTACTGTGATTCGTAACGCACGTCAAATAAATATAATGCTAAAGTTTGGATATTCAAAATAAAATTGTTTATGATAAACATAAATTAAAGAGATGTAAAAAATTACATTGTTAATATAAATATAAATTTTATATTTTATTCCGAAATTAAAACTTGATAAATTACACTCAAAACCTGTTATTCTAATGTTAGTTAGAGATAAATACACTAAATTAATTTAAAATCCAATCAATATAATTAAGAGAGTTTCAATGTAATAAAATAATTAATAATCAACTCCGTTCTTATAAATTAATTGATTTCTTGGAAAATAGCATTGTTAAATAACATTTACGATATAAATAATTAAAATTAAACCTGCTACCTGAAATAATTTATATCGCATGAACCAGGTAAAAGACTACAATGAAAATTGGAATCTCGTTCCCATTGTGTAAAGAAACTATTTTTAATAATACATTCCGACCGCTAAAGTTTGTCTAGAAACGAAGCGAATTAATAAATTAAAATAGTTCATTTGTTTTATATGTAAGCGGTACTAGATTTTGTATTAACTACTTAATAGATTTTTGATTTCTTAAACTAGTTTTAGAATATACCGCTTCCATACTATAGCGTTACAACGTAAGTTATTTATCAATAGCTGTAATCCTTTAACAATGTTGTTGAGTTCTAAAGTAAAGATCATAGGCGTGTACATGGGTTTTGCAGACTAATTATCTCATTAGTAACACATTAAAATCTATTAAAGTGTGATTCCAAATACAGTATCGATTTCTAGATCAATTATTTGTAATTAATTAGTTTAAAATTATTAAAAATGTGGTCGATAATGGTATTAGCAATTTGCGATATATACGGAGTTGATAATCCAAACAACCAATAATTACCTAATCAACCACGAAATTCTTTTAATCTGAAAACAACAATTATATTACAAATAAATAATATACTCACTCCATTCCAACTTTTATATAACATAACTATTTTTGTATTGGTGCTCGGTGAGGGCAAGCTTCACTTGCCACCCCCGAAAAACCTTTTACATTATATCTAGGGTGACCATATTTATTTTCAGAAAAATAAGTACAGAAATAAAAAGTAACAAAAAGTTGTATTAGGAATAGATAAAAACGGACAAATCAAAGAACTAAATGTAGAGTGACATAGCCAAGCATCAAAATGAGAATAAAAATAAAATAATTTTAATGACACATGCATGTACATAATATATGTACCTATATTCCTATATTAGAAAAATACAAACACATAAAATACTCTGGCAGAAATGTGTAATGTTATTAATTATTTTGACGTACCTGCAACGCCATCAGTGGGGTCACCTTTGTGCCAATCGTATTTTTGAGAGCTTAGGATAGATTCCAAAATTTGCTTTCTGGTCTTCAAAAACTGGAACATTTCACTGCAAGTCTCATCGAAGTTTGTGTACACTTGCATCACAGCTTCTAGTGTCGATATTTTCATTTGCGATTTTTCTGCACTCCAGTAGTTATTAATATTAGAGAATAGTCGCTCAATTGACGCACTTGTTCCAGGAAGACAAAAAATAAACTGACATAAAATCTCACAATTTTTGAAATCTTCACTTGATTCTGACCCTTGATTCCATTTAAATACTTCAACCCATCGATCTTCGGTAGCTATATTTTTCGAGTTCCACTCGGCAATTTTATCTTCTGACAGTTTAGCTTGTAATAGACTAACTTCATCGAAGAGTTCGTCCTCATTCAGTGTCGAACCCAAGTAGTCTTTAAAAGCAGCACATGAACACAAAATTTGATTCCATGAAACTTGGTTTCTCAAATTTATCCATTCAAAGAGCCTTAATTCATTTAAATTTGTACTCCAATTCTTCAAGTAACACACAATTTGAATAAAATAATCTAACCTGTGAGATGAAGTCATCTCGATAGTTTAAACTACCTTCCCAATTGTCAAGTTGTAAAAGGGATTCCTTTACTTTAAGCGGCAAAAATAATTCATTCAAACGATTTTCAAGCTTATTTTGAAGATCGAAATACTCTAGAGCGGCCTCTGTTGCGCATATTTTGTCACCCTCTACCTTTAATATGACTTTGTGAAACATAGAAGCAATGTTGTGTACAAACCACATCCAAATTTCGCTGGTGCGACACTCAAAAAATTGCTTCAAAATCATTGGACAATTTTCAATAGACAAAAAGTATGCTTTCAACGGTTCGTACATTTGTAGAATTCGTTCAATTGCGGGCATCAGACTTAAAAATCTTGTTTTAGAAAATGATAACATCTTTTTGTATTCAACATTAACAAAGTCGCAGAATTGTTTAAGTTGATTTACTCTCACTGTATAAATATAGAAATGCTTAAATAACTTAACAACAATAACCTCAACGTCAATTGGTAAGACGTCCTTAGCATTTTGTACGCAATTGTTCAAAATGTGTGCAACACAACCAATGCCAACCAGAGGTTTGCCACGAGAAGCATTCAATTTTGCAAATAGGTTGTTCACTCCCTTTCTTTTCATTCCGCCAAAATTTGTATTGGTATTATCAGCAGCTAATCCAATACACTTGTCCACTAAATTGTGGGTTTTCAAAGTATTAAACACATAACTATTTAACTGTTCTGATGTTTCACCAGGTAAGTCTTGCAACTGAAGTAATTTCACTTGAATACCTTTTTCACAAAGTATCTCACCAACAAAGGTACTATTTTAATTTCTTTGTGGTTGGACGAATCGATCATGATGCTAACAAAATGTGCTTTGTGTAGATCAAGTTCCAATCGCAACTGGGATTCTTTAGCAAAAACATTTTTTACAATGGCTTCAGTTTTGGTTCGAGCTGCCATAAATTTGGGCTCAAACATGTTCGCTATTAGCTTTGATGTGCAATCCAAAGATCTAAAACTCTGCTGATGCTCGATCGTATGATACGCGAAAGTACCTTCCTTGACTGCAATTAACATATTTTCAGAGCTGAAGTTTTCACTTTTGAAAAAAGTGTTTAGTGTAGCGCTTTTAGACTTCGTATTTGCAGCCAATGTATGCTTTTTCTTGGTTAGATGAGCCTTAATATTGCTGCGACCACTGTTGGAAATATCAACATCACTTCTACAAATTTCACAGTACACAATATGCGGACTCAATTTATTTTTTATTTTCATAAACGGATATTCTTTCTGTAATTCCAAATTAAAATGACACTTTCTTCGAGGCGGTGCCATGTTTACGCAAATAATGCACAAGTAGGTAACTGAAATCAAACGACGTTGCTTCTTAGTAAGCGAAACCAGCACAGAAAACCAGACTGCATTCAACAAAAACAATTAACAAATAATATGTTCGCTTGCTGTCGAACGGTAGAACTCTGTAGAATTGAACTTGTTTAGTCTTAGTCCGAGCGCTGTCGCTATTTATATGCGGCTCGCTAAACTTCGCGTCGATTCTCGCACGTTCCAGTCGCGGAGCATTCTGGGCTGTGCGTCTAGGATAATCGAGGGCGGACTGGAACGTTCGGGAAACAAACTACGCGAACATTCTCAACAACTTCTTAACGTCGTTATTGCATCATGATCAGTGAATCACCGATAAGCATTCTTTTTAAATAACAAATAAATATTTTGGGATACCTATTTGCGATATTTGCATCTTCAAGAAAAAAAAAGTACATTTTAGTGTACTTCATGCTTCTATTAAGGACCTTAGGACACTGGCACAAAAGAAAGTACTGTCCTACTAAAATAAGTACGTATGGTCACTGTAATTATATCTCATTCACGCGTCTTATAAGGTGGTATAATGATGAATAATTTCTATAATTGTATGATTGAGGTTATTTTGTAGAGTTTTGTATCATATGTAGATGAAAGCTGAATGTGGTCCTACAAACATAAAACGACATAGTGGAAAACGCTTCTGCCGTAAGCAGAAACACCATACTATGAATGTACTGAATTATTTTTTGGCCACAATGAACGTTAGTGCAGCTGTTACAGAAGCCAGCAAAGATTTATGTTGGACAGAGCGTAGTATCTATGCTATCAAAAAGGAAGCCCAAACCGGAGCATGAAACGACAAGGTGCACAACTCAATGATCGTCTTCATGTATGTGATCAGAATATACAGTCAATTATTCGACGTAAAGTGCACCATTTTTTCATTGAAAACATTCCACCAACGACGAATGGTATACTTTCTTCCATTAATAGTGATGATGATCTACCAAATTTTAAACGCAGTACAACCTCTTGAAAGATATGGATTTTGAGTTTCAAAAGATGCGACGTAAGAGTATCCTTGTTGAACGTGATGACATTATAAGATGGAGGCATAAACACATAAGATTCATCAGAAAGTTTAGAGAAGAAGGTACTTAGTCTTTTTATTCGATCTCTAATTACATGTTTATAGAATAATGTGTTTTGCATAATTAACAATGTTCACTTTTTAGGTAAATATATTATATACCGATTAATCGTAGGTTAACGTGGGGCACACAGTAGTGAGGCATGGTGTGACACCACTATTGAAAGTGGTCGGCAGCCATTCGTCTAAGGCCTCATTACTGATTTAAAATCACAAAATGCGTTAGTTCATGCTGGTGGTGATAATGGTTTTATTCGTGGTGCGGAACTTACTTTCCTCTGTGAAAGGAACACAGCCGATGTGCATAATGAAATGGATGCTGACACTTACGAGAAGTGGTTTATCAAATCAACCCATTCCAAATATTCCACTAAATCCAATTGTCGTTATTGATAATGCTTCTTATCACAGCAGTAAGGTAGAGAAGATTCCAACAATGGCGTGACGAAAAGGACAAATTGTAGATTGGTTTAGTAAGAAAGAAATGTCTATTGAAGATCACATGTTGAAGGGAGACCTATTGGCTACTGTAGCACAAGTGAGGCATTTACATGGCAAGAATAAACTTGATATTATGGCACAAGAAAGAGGTCATGAGGTTCATCGTTTGCCTCCTTACTACTGCGAATTAAACTAATAGAAGTAGCGTGGGCACAAGTCAAAATCATATTAAAATGAATAACAAGACTTTTAAAGTTAGAACATTAAGGAATTAATAAAATTTGGTTATGAAAAAGTGACGATTGAAAATTGGGAACATTATATAAGTCATGGAAAGATCGTTGAAGGTAAGATATGGGTAGATGATAACCTTCAAGATGATATTGCAGAGTTTATAATCAACGTTACAGAATCATCATCCGAAATTTACTAAATCACGAGGTGTGCCTATTAAATCAGAATAAAATGTTTTACAGCGTCAGTCGCGCTATTTAATAGCCACACTTCCCATGTACATTCGATTTGTATAGATTAAGGGTACTCTTTTTCGGTATATTCGTAAGCATATTGCAGATTTATCTAAATTTGTATTGCATTACAAATATTTTTAATAATTTTGAGGTTAGAAATTGTGTCTCTCGTACCGTAGATATAGTATTATTATAACCGTAATACGGTATTATAGGTACAGTAATCTATTGCCATAATAAGTTTGGCAATCCTGTACTGTTTTGTTTTTCCATACTGAATTTAGAGGTTTGGACGCGCTATAGTACGTATCGCTTCCGAGGTAATAAATATATATATATATATATATATATATATATATATATATATATATATTATCACGTGGCCGTGATTTTATCACATATTTGCCGTTTAGTTCGAAATTATAAATTGCTAGCCGTACCCGTCACGCGTTGCTGCGATCTCAGGGTGGGGGGGGGAGATATTAAAATTTTGTGATACATGTGTCTCATAATTTTAATTGAAGAGTATGTTTACCAATTTTCGAGTCAATCGACCCATAGAATAAATATTTTCACAAAAAAATTCAACCCCACCCTCTTAGGGGTAAAGTTTCGAAAAACCCTTTCTTAGTCGATACCTACACTTCACAAAGAACACACCCTCGATCGATAAATCCCGACCGATGCAGCTATTGAATGACATTTGCGGCGAGCGAACTGGGCGTACATTTTCATAGATCTGAAATCCTTTTTTCGACAAGATGTATTTCAGCCGAGACAGAACCTGTGTGTAAAGCCGTCTTATATGATAGCATGACATGGCAGACCCTTTTCAAGAGGCGGTATACTTAATTTGATTATAACTTTTTTTTGACAGAGGTAATTCAGCTAAGATAGAGCTTGTATGCTGTATAGAGGTAAAATTTAGCTTAAAGAAGAAGACACAAGACTTTTTTTGACGTATACACCGCTATATTGAAGATGATGTCTTGTGTATTAGAAAACATGCTATTGAACCGCAATTCGATAATCTCAAGGAAGATGTATGCGGTACAGCTTCAGGGGTGAAGAAGAATTGAAAGCCTATGTAGTATTTCAAGGTAGTGTGGAGAAATTAGCTAATTTTAAGAATAACCACATACCTGTGTAATAATAATAATAATAGCGGCAAATAAAGATTGTATATTACCCGCTGCATGTATTTTTTAAAGCATATGTACAATCGAATGAGTACTATTATAAAGCAGTACCAGGGGTATTAGCTGTTTTTAGTTGTTAATAAGCTATTACAATATAATCGCTCAAGGTGAAGACGGTGAAGTTGATGCTGGTAGTGATGTTCTCTATGAAGATCCAGATAAGTTAAATTACGCTGCCCTTCATTTTGAACATAAGGGGAAGTGCACCCATCCCAACAGTCTTGACTGCCGAAAATGTCTTCACACTAATATTTAACATAGGAGATTATTGATTAATTAGATTTGAGGATGTTTTCGATAATTTACTGTTAGACGTAGCACCTTTTTGCGACCATGATCTATATAAAGAGACGTTACTTTTAACAGGAACTATAAGATTTATGGCTATGAATATATTTTACTGCTTTTTAAAGAAAGTATGACATCCCATATCAGTAATCAATTTTACGTAATTTAATCTAAGTGTTAAAAGTAATGCAATTGATTTTAAAAAAGTTATCCCTAAACTAAAACACACAGTGAAGCGTAAAACAAACAAACAACTATAATTCATATGTGTAACCATTTAATGCTTATTTTCTGCTTAGACCTTGTGCACACAATTTTAGCTGTCAACCTTCAATATTTACTTTTAATTAATAACACTATTAAAAGGAGCACGCAGTGAAACATAGAACAGTCTATAATGCATATTTTTATTAACTAACGTATTAATGCAATTTTATTTTCCACTTAAACCATGAGCATATAATTTAGCAGTCGATCTTTAATATTTTACTTTTAATTGATAATAGGTGCCACTATTAAAGGGAGTACACAATGAAGCGTAAAACAGCCTATAATGCATATGTGTAACCATTTATCGTATTAATGCATTTTATTTCTGCTTAAACCGTGTACATATAACTTAACATTCTCAAGGTGGAAAATCGTTTAAAGCATGGCAACTTAGTTACTCATTTTTAATTATGTACAATGTTGAAGGTGACTTTCTCATGGCAAAATAAGTATACTGTAAAATAAAATAAGTCTAAAATAAATGTAATAATAATTTTAATAACAATTATGCGGTCTATAATAAACCCTATTACGAAAACACATTGTAAAACAGTTATCTAGATCAGAATGATATGTAAACCTATCATCATCTTTACTTTATTTGAATACAACCGCCAATGTATAAATAAATTTTTCGTATAGGTAAAAAGTCACAACCTGTAGATGGGAATTAAAAGAAATGTAATAATAATTTTAATAACAATTATGCAATCCCTTTGATAAAAATCAAAACGGACCCTAATAAATATTAATAAACACAGATTAAATAAAATCTTTTTATTCTCAGGTGAAAAAAAAATACGATCCCCACGTGGGCATATATTTAAAAAAGTGAAAGTTAATGTGCCCCAGAGGTATTTTCGTTTTTATGCGGCTCTTTAGATTGGTCTATTTAAAAAAACTTTAGATTTTAAAGATCCCCACAAAAATAAGTCCTAAGGGATCATATAAGGTAAGGTGGCTAGTCATTTAATGAGACCCCGTAGGCCTATCCATTTTCCTGGAAACATCAAATTGAGATATTCCCAAACTTCTCTTTCATAGTGGGCAGGAATACATCTTGTTGCAGCCAAATTTCTAGGCTAGGCGGATCGAGACTATTGCGGTCACGATAAGGAGTAGCTAAAACTGGCCAAAGTTCTGACTGTAAAAAATTCAAGTAGGCTTCAAATTTCCTTCAAAGAAAAATGGTTCTATCTTTCAATATGCCGGCTGATACATCTACTTTGTGAAGTGATGGACAATGAGTTTCTTGAATCCAATGAGGTGTTTCTTTGGGCCAATATCGACAATTCTGTCTGTTTACAGTACCGTTGAGGTAAGTTGATTTATCTGATTTACGAGTTGGTTGCATGATTCTGCAGAATTATAGTCTTCGGTCGAAACGATCCTCGCTTAATTCTTGTACCATGCAGACTTTGTGCAGGTGGCACCTCTTTTTGTGCCAAATTGTTTGCACAGACGTGTGACTTATACCCAAATCAATTGCTAACTGCCGACTAGTACTATGCGGATATGCTTCAATTGCCAATAGGACGTCAAGCTGCATATTTTCATCTACCTTCGGCTTTCCATTTTTGGTAAACTTTTAACATGGCCATATTCTTCATATGTTTTTAAAATGTTGCAAACGGTGAATTGGGAAATCGGCGTTCGGTTTGGATGAACTTGATTGAAAATTTGACGTACCTCGTTAGTAGATCTGCGACGATCTTCGTAACCCACTATCATAAGAATTTCAATACAGTCTTTTTCTCTGAGCGACAATTTTGGTTTGTTAAGAAAGGAATTTTTGAATTACAACGCAATGATAGTAAAATCTTACTAACATTTAACCCTATTACTTGTCAATACTGACGTTAACAAATCCTGACACACACACACATGTATATATATATATATATATATATATATTTATATATAGGGTGACATAGAAAAAAGTGCCACGCGATAGAGGACACTAAAATAAGAAAAAAAGTTCCTGGGGACTTAGGTCCGCAACGCCTTCGTTTAAAAGATATAGGGTGTTGAAGTTTAATTATTTTTTTGTTTTTTTCTTAATATCTTCTTACAGAAGAGCAGTAATCATATTACAAGCCTCCCACGACAAATCCACCTATTTTCAAACCTCCTTTCAAAAAATTTCCTTACCACTCAAGGAAAGTGAGCTAGCTTGCCATCAAGCATAAAGTCCACTCTTGCAACAATGTCCAATGAAACATCTTCTAATAATGTGTTCAGGTTATTCCTTTTCAACAGTGCGACGAGTTCTGGAAACTCCCACTATTAACTTTTTTTTAAACACCACCCATCTTCATCCAAACGCCTATGCACGTCAATAAATGTTCGAACATTAGGAACCTGTCCTAAAGGATATCATTCTCGATGGATACGTTGAGCTTTGGAGAAATTTGACCGAGCTTCTCGGTCAAATTTGCATGCATCGGATGCATTTTTCTCGTAAACCGTTGGTCCTAGCGACTTCAGTAAGGTATACCTTTCTGAAGCAGAAAACAAATTTTTACAGTCGAAAATGACATACAGTGTAAGGCAAAAAAGTTAGGACCGATTCAAACAAGATGGAAACCTGTATGTGACGCCCTCTATCAGTAATAAAAGAACTAAGGTCATATTTGAATTCTGCGTGATAAAAAGCCGCTTATTACATCAATGTAAAAAGATATTTAAAAAAAACACCCTATATCTTTTAAACGAAGGGGTTGCGGACCTAAGTTCATAGGAACTTTTTTTCTTATTTTAGTGTCCTCTATCACGTGGCATTATGCATGGCACTTTTTTCTGTCACCTTATATATATATATATATATATATATATATATATATATATATACTCCATGTTGATAAATTGAGGACGTTTTGTTAAAATCGCATCTACCATTTTCAAGTTACTTCACTTCTGTTTCTCGTGATTCGATTTGAACTCAATTGCTAATAACCACGACACAAGTATAAGCAAGTAATGGCCTGGCTCCATCAGATTTCTTTAGACAAACGAGTAATAAAACCGTCGCGCTGGCGCGAAGGTTAGAGCGTACTTTGTTTCCATTGATACTTAAAATATTCTTACAACTTTATTTATTTACTTTTAAGAACGTAATGAATTTAGCTCATGGAGATCTCTTTCAAAATTGCGTTACTAGTGAAGCATAAAACTTCTACTACTACTAGGGTAGGGAGGGAATAGCGCTCACTGGGTAATCGCGCTCACCTCCGTAACTCTGTCAAAATAGAACGTAGCAACACGTCACGCCACGTGAAGTACGAGGTAAGGTGGCCTCTAACAGACAGCGACAACGGACAGTCAGCTCGCCTCATTGGACCGTGAAGTGCGTTTCTTCGTTTCTATTTTGTGATAATGCAATCAATTTTCAACAATTGTGTATGATTTTTTTAAAATTTCAAATTAATTACAAAACGAACGTTTGGGGTTATACCGCTCATCTGAGCGCCATTACCCCCTTAGTGACGTATTTTTTTATTGTTGTAGATATGTCAAGAAATCGTCAAAGGACCACCGCTAAAGCGGCTTGGACCGAAGAAGACCTTCAATTTGAAGGAGGTTTGTCCAAAAGAAAAGCCGCAACACAATATAACATAAAATTAATAATAATTTTTAATTACATATTTACCTTTGAACTTATTCGTTCCTAACAAAAACTTATAATAATTTAATATAACATACCATTTACTACTTTGAGAGATCGACTAAAAAATGAAAACATGAGCAACCCAAGACTAGGTCGCAAGCCCGTTTTCACCCAACAGCAAGAAACTGAAATTGCTGAACAAGTTAAGTTGCTGGGTTCGCTATACTATGGACTCAATGTCGCAGATTTGCGTAAACTTGTTTATAAACATGCTGAGCTCAACAATATCAAAAACAATTTTGACCAAAGCAGCAAAACAGCTGGATTGGATTGGGTGCACGCCTTTATGAGATGGAATCCGTCAGTTTCTATACGCAAAGCTGAAGCGACAAGCATAAATAGAATTTCTGCTTTCAACAAAGAAGAAATAACACATTTCTATGATAAACTTGGCGACTTAATGAAAAAACATGTTTATTCCCAACAACATTTACAATGCGGACGAAACTGGTATCACCACGGTGACAGACCCAGGAAAAGTGCTCGCCGAAAAAGGACAAAGAAGAGTCGGATCTGTTACAAGCGGCGAACGAGAAAGCAACATAACAGTTATGTGTGCGATGAGTGCAGCCGGAAACTTTATACCGCCCATGTTTATTTTTGCCAGACAGAGAATGACGCCTTTATTAGAAAAAGATCGACCAGCTGGTGCATTATACACCAACTCTAAAAATGGCTGGATGAACGAAGACTTATTTGTCACTTAGTTCAAACATTTCCAGCATTTGCTAAGCCTACCAAAGAATCACCTGTATTGTTAATTTTGGACAATCACAGCAGTCACATTTCCCTTCAAGCTTTTAATTTTTCCAAGGAAGACCACATCACAATGCTTTTCATCCCACCACACAGTTCTCACAGAACACAGCCGCTGGATGTGTCTTTTTATGGACCGCTGAAAGCTGCTTATAGGCATGAACGCAACAGGCACATGAAGATATATTTAATGTCTAAAATAACTCCATACGATGTTGCAGGTCTTTTCAATAAAGCATACGTACAAGTTGCGAATATAAGTAAAGCAGAATCAGGATTTCGAGCCACGGGAATTTACCCATTAAACCCAAATGCTTTCAATGATCAAGATTTTCTGGCAGCGTCGCTGATGGCACAAGAATCGGAACAAATCGCTGAAAACCAAGACCAAATGTCCAGAATTCTGAAGATGCGCAGTCTGATGATATGGCTATAATTTCAGGACATTGGCAGGTCCATCAAATAAGGATCAATGCTCTGAATCTGTTTTGGCAGTTGTTTGTAACCAAGAACTTGTTGATGAGCAAAGAAGTCCGGTATCCTTTGCTGCTATAGCAACGACACCAACTATTGCACCATCTTCTAAGCAAGGTCAAAGAAAGCGAAAACAACATGCCACCATATTAACTGCAACTCCTATGAAAATTATTTTAGAGGACAAAGAAAAGAAAAAAATAGCGAAACTCAATAAGACTCGAAAAGATGATAAATTAAGACCAAAAAAAGTTGTAAAAGAAAAGAAGAACAAACATATGAAACAAAAATCTTACAAAAGAAAAATTTTTCAAGAAAGTTCATCAGAGAGTGAAGATGAAGGGCACCTTTGCGACGATGACGGTGATGACGAAATGAATGTGGATGATGAAAATTATAACAAATGTATTATTTGCGAAGAATTTGGAAAAAATAACGAGTTGTGGTATCGCTGCACCATCTGCGGACTGGGGGCTCATGCCATATGTTCAGGGCGGAATTCACCAAATGGGTTCATCTGTGATTTATGTGCCCAAAAATAAAATATTAGATACTATTTCTAATTTGTCTTACCTCTAATAATAATTATACTTGTTATATTCCAAAAAACATGTTTGAGCGTCATTACCCAAAGTCAGGGGCAATACCGCTCAAACATGTTTTTCTTATAATGTTTTTCTACTACTAGTAGGTTAAAGATATCTGCTTTTGTTGCTACATTGTTGGTTACTTGATAATTAGAGACTTTGTTACTTTTATTAATTTTTATTTATAATAAATAATTAAAAAAATACACCATGTTTTCCTTAAGTGAACGCCATTCCCCCTCCCTACCCTACTGCTTATGTTGACTTTCAGTTGTGAAAACATTTGTTTAAAAATTCTTTTTTCGCCTAACCTACGTTAAAATGGATTAAACAAACTTTCTGGAGACTTTTAAGGGATTTTAAATCTCGAATGGGCAGAACACACGTTCGTTAAACTGTATTTTCTCTGACGAAGACGTTAAAATGAGTTAGTAGAAATATTTGCTTTAAAATTTTAATTTTGTTGACTTGAATGTCTGAGTTTGATGGAAAAATCAACTTAACACAACATGATTAAAAAGAAAATTATTTGCGCAGTAAATTTTCTTCACTACTGAATTTATGCATATTAAATGTTTGATATGTAAATGCAAATGTTGTTAATTTCTAATATAAAACGGGAATAACAATGATTTCTTGTTATCAATGCAGTTTACGATTACCATTCTGCTTGCAGTAAAAGAAGGATATGCAAAAACTATCCATAATGCAAACAGGTACTACATTTTTTAGAAACTTGATTTTCATATTATATTAATATGCTTTTAACATAGACATTATTATATAATAGAATTTGACTCATTAAATACCAATGTCCGTATACATCCTTTGTTGACCGCCTCATTAATAATTCAGGGTTAAAGACAATTTATTTATGAATTTGAAAACACGCAACAATATTAAAAATGATATATTAAATTAAATTAATTTACTTACACTTATGCGCTATTGATGAAACGTTAACAATTCTAGAAGGCGAACTTTGAATAATTTTTGGCAATAAAAGTAAAGTAAATAAAAAATGCCCCAAATGATTTGTACCAAACTGCAATTCAAAATCCTCTTCAGTTCTACTTTCAGGACAGGCCATTACACCTGCATTGTTAATTAGCAAATTAATTTTTTCTTCTTCCTGTAGCAATTTTTCAGCACACTTTCTTATAGACTTTAAACTCGCAAGATTAAGCTCTACCACTTTAAGTTCACCTAGCCCTTGGCATCCCTTACACTTTTCTCGAATTTCCGCTTCAGCTTCGTCTGCTTTTGACAAGTCTCTGCATGCCAGTATGACTCTAGCACCTATAAAATTTTATGCGGTAGAAAATTTTGAAATTAAAACTAAAATATTTACCTCTTCGATAAAAATCTTCTGCAGCTGATTTTCCTATACCAGTATTAGATCCTGTAATAATTGCAGTTTTGTTAGCTAAACTGGCAGTTGATTCGCAACGCGCACTGAAGCAGCTCATTCTTACTAGTTATAACGACTAATGGTGTAAAACTAAACCTTAAATACAAGTTACGAAGTTGCGCATTATGTTACAAACAATATCCAATATTAATGATATTTTACTTTTTCAACTTTGATAAAATTGTTTCAACATCTCTAACATTTTAATAGGTCATATTACTACTGGCGAATATAGCTGTAAGTGTTATCTAAACGTTTAGATTGAATAATTGTTATATGAAAATACACCATTAAAAAACCCAAAAAAGTTAAGTATTTTAGTGTCCAATATTGCTATTTAAATATTTATGTGTAATAACAAATTGTGGTAATTATGATGGTTTGTATAATGATCATCTAACAATATTTCATTTTTCAGTAATGGTCAGGATATTAAACCGAGGTTTTAACAAAATGATTATGATCGTATAATTTAGGACGGATTCTCGTATTCTTGGAAACCTTTTGGATTAAATTTTCACGATTTGTGCTGAATAATGGATTAGGAAGGCCATTAAGATAATAATAATTTGGTTACAATAGGACTAAAGAGCCACTTACTTTATATTTTTCTAAATTACAGAAACAAAAAAAAACGCGATGTCAAATTATTTATTCATTAGTAATCGATCATTTCCTTGAAGCGAATACATTAATTATAATTAAAAATTATTATTAATTTTATTAAATACATAAATAAAAAGTTCACCTCGAGTAGGATTGGAACCTACGACATCTACTTCGCAAGAGTGTCGCTCTAACCAACTGCGCTATCGAGATACAAGCCCCAATCGATGTCAACTTTAACTATAAATTTACATATCCGAAACTTTTATCGGAACCTTTAAAAAGGGAAGGTATATGATTGTATCTATAAAACGGTTGAACCAAACCAATATGCATAGCAGGTTTTATGTTTAATGCACTTTTTGCGTGCTATACTGAGATATAAAAATTGCACTTTACGCCACTTTACACCGTTGTTCACAATTTTATTTAAAAGTGTAAAATATATTAAGTCTTCCACCTCGTATTTTTAATTTGTTTAAATCTTGATATCGAGACTATCGCGTGCATATATCTACATTGCACATTTTATATAGCTTATCAATTTTGAAGCGCCTTTGCCTTTTGTTGTAAACAAATTTGAAAAATGTAAATCATTAATGTAAGTTGTCGTTTTAATCAACAGATGAAACAACGTTGGAACGGATGTTGATGATAAAAAATGTTCAAAAAATATTTTTGTGCAAATAATTGATAAAAAAATTATGGGATATCACCCGGATTGCGTAAAATTTTATTTTTAAATACTATAAATTACAATTTGACTGTGTAACCGATTTTTTTATGATTCGTATACTGTAAAACGTACAATTTAGGATTCAATTTATTATAATTTATTCTGATTTCAAGGTACAAGTGAATTGCTGCTTGAATACGTGAGAAATGTTACTCAAACTAAACAGATGAATTCTCAATAAAATAATTGCGAAATATCTTTTACTTGCTTTTTGGGAGATAGTGGCAACACAGTACATATCGAATTCCTAAAACTAGTGTGATTATGGCTGAACATTTTCTCAAAGTTTCGGATCAAGGTCGTTAACAACTGCTTATGACCTTCTAGTGAGTACTAACAATGTTTTTCAAAATACTAGAATAATTAAATGTCTTTTCTTCTTAGGTTGAAGAAAGAAGAAAGTGAAACTTGCTTACACAACAAACTGTTTATATCGGAAAGGTGCGAGTCCAGTAGGTTTATTTCTTGTACTTAATGTAAAGTTTTAAAAGATCGGAACTGCACACAATAATTTGGTTTGGCTTGTCGAGTACCGAGTAATTAAAATACGTCAAGTCCTTGTTTAAACTGGTTCTTAGCGGAAACAGTTAAAATCTAATTTTGAGAGTAAATGATGTAATAAAAGTGCTTGTATTTGTGTTAGAAAATTGAATGTACGAGTAAGCACAAAGCCTATCCTTTCCTGTAACTGATGATTTACCAAATGTCAGGATCTTGAGTAAACTGTTCACCCGTAGCTTAATTTGTTACTTTAATGCTCCTGCTATTTAGGAATTAAGTATGGAAATTTGATACAAATAAGTAAAACGACAATTGTTTCAAACGTGTAATCCAAAACGATAGTGTAACTTCTTTACAATAGGAAGGTGAATCGTTTAATTCAACACTACCAAAACAACATTATCATTAATTTATGTAGAATGTTATACATATTTTACATACTGTCCTGTCTTAACGTTTATATAATAAAACCGAACTCTCTTCGGTCGGTTTATAAATTATTTTTTCTATTAATTTACATCCGAATAGTTAAATGGCTTTAGCTGAATTACCCAAATTTTCTGAAGTTAAAGCTTCCCTTCCACATTAAAAAGATTTTCTTTCTATTTCTCATTATACTAATAAATTATGGCAAAAAGAGATGACAAACTCTACACTATTCTAACTATATAACGTTATTAATAAATAGGTTTATGAAGAAAACTTCAATAAACCTAAAAATTACTGTAATTAAAGTAATCGAATTTCTGATTTTAGCTTCATTTTTAGCTTAAAATTACCTTTATTTACACACTTCAACTGTTGTTCTATGGTATTCTTTAAAAAATTATGACTCATTCTTTTGCTTAAACTATAACCTGTACCTGAATATCGTTGAAATCTGTTCTAAACCATACATGTTACTTATTGTCTCCAATATTACCTATATTTCTATAATCTATGATTTTCTGTACATATCTTAACTATTCTTACTTTTTAACATAAAATCCTATATTTACAAATTAAAAAAAACATATAATTCTTTTCTTAAATACTGTTAACTCCTTCTAATACTCAATGTACTTTTAGTGGAGCATGGATGTCAAAATCTACATTACAATCTACAAGCCCTGTTTAAGAAAACAACTTATGGAAACTGTCGAGGCTAAATTGAACTCAAGGTAGCTCACACGAATTTGAATACAAAATCAATTTGAGTAGCTGAACCTACAGGAATTAATTATTTCGTTTTTACTTGTTTGATTTATGCATAATGTTTGTATCAAATGGTAAAAACGGAAAACTTGGGTAAGATTTCAAATCCAAGATTCGGAACTTAAATATCTCAATTGATGTGTGACGAAAGCTCTTACGTCGTTAGTATTTAATAAACAAAATTAAAGGATTCTTGCAATTATACACCGGCTTATTGTAAAAATATGTTGTCTTGCTGCGAGTCCACGCTCTGTGAATTAATTAATTGTTAAAAAAATGTAATTTTTAAATAATGTCTCCTTCTTTCCTCTGCTATGGTGTTAAGTATGTTGTGAGTATCGCTACGTCGGCGATGATGGCTTCTTTCTATTCTTTGTCTTTAATTATGTCAGGCTTATTGAAGGGTACGCATCGGTCGATGATGATTGACCTGTCGTAGTAGATAGTGAACTTCTTTATCTCAATCACTGGTTGTGGTTTATACTTGTAGTACGGTACCTTAGGTTGATCAGTGGCGAGTCCCATCTTGAAGCATAAGTCGGTTTTGGTGAATAATTTTCGCGACCTGATTATGACGATGTAGGTAGTCAAACGGTTGATCGAGGTCATGAGGGTGCCTCTCCTCCCAGCTGTGGGTTTCTTCATTTGCCTGTCTCTCCGCACTTGTCAGGTTGAGCGGTGTGCATCCCTTGTCAGCCAAGCACACGCTTCGATGGAAGTAGGTTCTCATGAGTTTGACTTAGTTGTGGTGGGGGTTCTTAATGTCAATTAGCTCCCTACTACATGGCAGGGTCATTTTAAGTGTGCTTGACTTAGGATGATGCTTCCCATGTAGAGCCATTTCGGTTCTAGTCTTTCTCATGATGTTGTCGAGGTCTGTGTCCGTTCAAGAGATTACTCCAAAAGAGTAGATGAGCACTGATACATTCATATTAAGGGCTTTAAATAGATGTTTACTATTGAGATTAATATTGCACACTCTTTTGGTTCTCGCGACATATTCTTTGGTAAGGGCTTCTTAATCTTTGTATGTTGAATGCACTTTGCTTGTTCATATTCTAGGTACTTGTAAGTTCCTGCTTTGCTTATAGCTTCAATCATTTCTCCGGTATCCAGGTGGAGATCCCCTAGTATGCATTTTCCTTTATCGATGTTAATTAATTTGCATTTATCCAGTCCAAACTTCATACTTATGTCATCTGACACCAGTTGGATAAGTTGTTTAAGCTTATCGTGAGACGGAGCGTACAGTTTTAGGTCATCCATGTGCAGCTGATGAGAGATGATGTGCTTCTCATGCGAATTTTTGAAAGTGTATCCTGTTTCTGTTCTGTTTAGTGTTTTTGATAAAGGGTTAAGGGCTATACAGAAAAATTCCTCAGTTGATCGTTATTTCTGGTAGTCGATGTAACAGCAATCCAGCTTTCTATATTTGTTCTTGATCTCTCTTAGGATGGTGGCGTCTATGATCAGTTGCTCTTTTTGCTCTTCGCTCATCACTACTTGATCATAATTTTATTAACTGTTTGCAAACAAGTGATTGGCCTGCATTTCTAGGGGTCTTTAGGTTACTTTTCTTTTTCCCTCTGATGAACGTGGGTACCTTTTCAGGATTTTTAGGAAGGTCATGGATTTTTTTACACCAGAAATTATGAAGGTTGTCGCTACCTGGGCTCTTCCAGGTGTGGGTGCTCTTGATGACATTGGAGAAAAGTTCTTCAGTTATTTTTGGTTCTTCCATCTGTAACATTCCTGCACTCTCCTCTTCTTCTTTCCTCAACCACTCCGCACACTGATTGCGTTGTCCACTCTGGCTCCACAAAGGTGATTTGTAATTTGTAATTTGGTGTTCTATCTCATCCGTTGGTTGCTTTGGCCTTTTCACATTTCTATAAAATTTCTTCTCGTTATGTTTGAACTTATGGTTTTCTCTCTTTCTTTTGTTGCATATAGAATACCTTTTCAGTCTAGTACCTGCTGGGATAGTGTTAGGCAGATCCCTTGTAGTATGAATCTTGTACTTTTCGAAGATTTCTTGGGCTTTCTTCTTCACCTTTGTGCTAGGGCTACCATTATTGTACTCAAGTAATCTTGCGATCTCAGCCCGTTTAGTGGCAATCTTTTTCATATTTTTATTTTCCAGGGTGAGATATATTCTTCTGCTCGTTGTTGTCTGTTATTGTGATCTTTAATTTTAGCTCCATTAAGTGTCGCTGTTGTTAGAGCTGAACAATAGACGTGATCATGGAGTTCTGAGAATGTTTCTGTCTCTCTCACTTGCTGGGGTAGCAATTTTTCATTTACCACATTGATGATTTCTGCTAGCTTCGTGTGGGGTCTGCTCCGCCATAGTTGTACTCAAGAGATCTCTGATTTTTTCCGCTAACTCTTCATGTCGACCATTCTCCTCAAGCTCTTCTAATTCTCTCGGGGCCGTAGTGAGTATTGTATCTTGGGTCTCTTCTCTGTTTTCTTGATGAATCTCTTCTTCGACATTCTCTGTTGTCTCTACTTGTGATTGCACTGTGGTTATCTCTTCTCTACTTTGACTTCGGCTATCTTCTCTTTCTAAGGTCTTTCGAACTTCACTTTTGATGATGCCAAGTACCTCTTCAGACAGGTCTCTTTTTATTACAATAGTTCTCCGTTGGTCGGACATTCTTTGCTTTGTCACACTAGTACCAGGGTATTCTGCTACGAAAGGTTGGTGTAATTTTTGTCCGAAGGATGTACGATCGCTCTCAAGTCGAATTAGATAGTAGTAGGTACGCACGACAAATGTATTTATTTCAGATGTTCATTTCATGCGCCTCCCGTCCTTCATTATTATTATTATTATTATTATTTATTTATTTACACTTTGTACAATGAAAATTACATAGGATGAGAGATAATATCCAACCATACATGATGTGTAGATATAATAAATTAATTTAAGTTTAAACAATATATCAACGAGTTTTAATTAATTTAATTAAATTTAGATTAAAAAATTTTCGAACAATGTGACATGTTTGTAATAAGATAGTTCGTTGAAGTATAGCAAATAATTTTGGATTTAAATTTACAGAGGTTAGATGAGATTTAAGTTGCAAGATACTACTACACCTGTCGCAGATATAACAATTGGCGTTATTTGGACTTTGCTAAGACTCCAAACTGCCATCATTTCAATTGCAAGTACTTCATATTTACTGCTTTTTTCTTTTTCGGTAGATAGTACATTTGTTGATAATGGCATCCCAACGTCAATGAGGACAGCTTGTTTATCTAGTTTATTTATTATTAAAATATCTGGTTTATTCTTTTGAATTTCGCGATCAGTAATAATCGTATGATCCCAACATAAGAATGAATTGTTCTCCATTGGAATATATTTACAATACGGTTTAAACTTTTGTATTGACTTTAAATTTCGTGCTGGTGTCGGTGTTGGTGTAATATCTGGCAAACTTAGTTATGTCTAAAGAGATAATCCGTACGTGTCACAATAGAACACCCAGTAATAATATGTTTCGCTTTTTTAAAAACATTTCCTACAACTATCAGAATGTTTTTATAATTATTTGTTGCAATAACACCGTCTTGAATTGCAAATAGAAAACCTTCAGTTTCTGTATATCAGGAGTCATTCAACCAATTTAGTGACATAACTTTATCTATTTCCTGGACTTTCAATATAGTTGGAAACTTTCCATGAAAAATTTGGTTTTTCCAATTTTGATCAAAATTTAATTTTGGTTCACAGTCAAAACTTCTGTTTTGAAGATTTAGTCTAGAATAATGTTTATCTAAACAAATAATGTTTGTAATAAGAGGGCACTCTAAAGAATAAAAATAATTTCGTAACATATTTATTTGAGATTTACATAGATTATATATATTCTTTAATCCGCGCCCCCATCTTTTTTTTTTAATGTACAGTCTTTCTACTAACGATTTTTGGTGTAAATAATCATATTTTTTAAACATTTTTCGACTTAATCTAACTAAATCTTTTAAATCAGTATCAGACCATATCAAAATGCCAAATGAATATGATAAAGTCGAAAGTGCCCAAACATTTACAATAGTAATCATATTTTTAGAATTTAAATTTGTCTTTGTTAGTAGTTGCTAAGTTAAGTTGATGATTATTTTTTGATGTGAGTCTCTTTCCAGAATCCCTTTTTTACTTTTACTTGTTTGTTCTATTTTTCTTATCAATATGTTATTATTTTTTATAGCTTCCAGTTTTGGCAATGTGCGTCGACTACTGAGGTAATTGACTCATTGTTTCTGGTTGGGTTTTGCAGTTTATTTAGCGGCAAGTATTCGTATTCTTTTATTTTCCTTTCCTTTTCCTTTTTATGTATTTATTTATCTCTTTTTTATAACTCCTTATATAGATTTACGTCTTAAAATTCTTCAAGACTGTATTTCGCTGTTAGTACACCACACTTTTTTGTCTTTTACTATGTGTTTATCTCTGTGCCTTTGTTGATTTTCGTATTCTATTATTAGGTGATGTGTTGTTAGAATCTGACCACATTTAGGGGAATTTCGTTTTCTCCCTCCCGTAAGAAGGTAGCTGTGTGTAAGTCTTGTATGACCAATGCGGAGCCGTGTTATTACTACTTGTTCTTTGCGCGTTACGGATTGCGGAAGATTATATGTTTTAGTGTTCGGCTGTATTGATTTCAGTTGTGATGTGTTAGAAGACCATCTGTCGTTCCACAACTCGTTTATTTTATTGTTAATGAACCTAACGCATCTTCTAGTGTAATTTTGTTAACCGTTTCTTCCCTTGGTGATTGAAAATTACCAATGATGTTTATTGCCTGATCTACAATTTTCGAGTGCTTTTAATAATATTACGCTCTCTATGCTAGCTTTAGTCTAAATTACCGGAAATTTCCAAGCATTTACACTGTTTTCATACACAACAGCACCTCCTTTTGCTCTGTCTGAATTCCAGACACCTATATAAACAGATGCCTCATCTTTTGCCTGGTTTGTTAGGTTTGTGTATTGAATATTATTATTATTAATATTATTTCTTTGGAATTCTCACATTTTACCGCGATTAAATCACTTCACGAATCTACTAGATTAAAGCAGAGGCGATCATTACTATTCAGTTTTGCAGTGGTAAGTACGAGTAGTGTAACTTTTTTGTTAGATTTCCATGTTCATACATTTTA